>CM040424.1:79154140-79540641 GCA_022702705.1 Papilionanthe hookeriana x Papilionanthe teres | reverse complement strand
CATTTCCTTCATATTTCATTTCATCATCTTGGTTGTGATGAGAATATCTCATCTATCTCATAGATTTAGTTAATTTTTGTATAAATTCCTTGAAAATCAAAACCCTTATGGTAGTTATGATTTTACCCAAACTTTTTGCTAATTGAATGAAACCATGCATCGTCAATTTTTTGGAACAATTCTGATAAATTTGAGTTGAATTAGATTTTAGCATAATTAACCATAGATTTTGAGGAATTTAGTCCAAATGATGCAAACAACCTAAATTAACTAACTCTTCCAAAAATTAGGGTCAATAAGAACAACAATAACAATAATAACAACCACATTAATAATAAAAATAACAAAAATAATAATCATTTTAAGCACTACATTGATGTTGATTAAAAATTTTAGGGTCTAGGCATGATGACTAAGAAACTAGTGTTTGTCTTTTTGCTTTTTTAACTTCAAAAAATGATCTTAATTTATTAGAACGAAATGAAAATATGACCCTCAATAGGACACAAGGGAGCAAAAGGATTCATGTAACCGACCCCACTTAGTAGGATAAATGCTTGTTGTCGTTGTACTTTTGGTTGGTTTCGAAAGCCTTTCATGCTTCCATAAATTAGTTTTATATAGCTTCAAAGTCATTTAATCAAGCTATGTTGCATGATTATTTTACATCAATTAGAAGTTGTAGGTCCTAACATATGAATATGAGCATGCATTCACTTGATAATAGAGTTTAAATCTCATATTGTATGATTAGTTTCAATAACATAATGATTTATATAATCTGCATGACAGGCATATTGTTAATATGCAAAAATCATCAACTCCAACGCACAAAATTCATTAATCAAGTGTGAATAGGGCTTTGGGCTTGGACAACCTCATACTTTAGGAGATGTGTGGAGCTGCAGAGCAAACTTACTTAGATTAACAAGAGAGGATGTCATGTATGGGATATGGATTAAGAAGCAAAAAAGTGAGAGGTGGCGAGAGAGGGAGAGAGAGCTTATAATATGATGTAGACATGTTCAACAATTTTCACCTACAACCATTATAATCAGGGTGCAAACAAGCCGAGCTTGAGCGAGCCCAATGAGTTTTCATGTTCGACTCATTTAAAATTTTTTTGGCTTAAAATAAGCTCTTGTTCAAAATAGTTCGCCAAAAAACATGTTCGTGTTCAGCTTGATTGGATATTATTGATTTGTTTCAGCTTGTGTTCAAATCAAAATAATAATTTATTAAAATTTAATAAATCAAAATAACATTATTAAAGTTAGGTAATAAATTTTCATTTTAAAGCACTTCAACAAAGCCGCGTGTAGTTGTATGATTTTTGGTGTGTGTGCTTCATTTTTTTTAAACAGCATTCATAAAAAATTCTATGGGCACTTACATACACACCACCCAGTTATTACGTATTTACATATCTAATGCCTAAATGAAGAAAATAAATGCAGATAAGGAAGCCTTTGGAAAAATTCTAAGAGCATATACATGCATGCCACCCAATTCTTATGTATGTACATATCTAACACCTAAATTTTGTTTTTTATATTATAAACTGAATTTATGATATTATATCAAAGATACCAGTATTTTAACATTTAAATATTATTTTTAAAAAAAAAAATAATTCAAGCCAAAATAAGCCGAAAACAATCGAACAAATGTTTGTTTGTGTTTGGCTCGTTTATAAATCAAACTAAAAAAATTTGTATAAAGCGCCAAAGGTCGTCGAGAAGGTAATAGCTGATGATGCATCACATCATAGGATTAAGAGAGATCGCATATTGACACGCCACTTCACAATTGGTAGGCGGTTCTAACATACTAACCAAGAGAAAATGAGTATTTATCGCCCAAATTTGTGTTGGTTGGGTGGATGTTGACCAGCATGGTCGATTCTAATTGTAAGTCAGTTGAGAGAGCTTGATGGATCGAAACTTATTGATGCATTCAATCAATTGCAATGAATTACTTTTGTAGCTCGTTTGCACGAGTCTTCCCAACCAACTTTAATGAAAAACATAGCAAAGTACTTATGAACATGATTTCTTATCCCAAGAAACCAAAGGAGATTGAAGCAGTTTGAATTTCTAGCCACATGGACAAGATCCTATTCAAGTGTAAAAAATAAGCCATCAAACATATGCTAATTATATTCAATGTGCATTACCTGAATTTAATGTCCAATTTACCCCAACTAATTTCTATAGTTGTGACAATATAAAACATATTGCAATCCTACCTTAAGCATGCTATTTGTGTTTTATCCCTTATTATCACCAACAATTATATTTGTATAGGTTGTCATGGGATAGAGATTTGTGATGCCTAGTTTCATTTTAGCTTAGGTAAGCTAACAAGTCTTTCAAACATGATCTATGATATGGGAGATAAAAGGTCGCATAAGGAGGCCTTTGGTCGATGTTGTGATAGTCTAGACCAGGCATACCTAATTGTCAAACAATTCGAGTCGAGTTTTTTTTGAGTTTAATGATATTTAATTGATTTATATGCATATGAAGTTTTGCACTAGCTCATTTTGACATGATCCTTTGAGATACTAATTTGTTTGTGAAATACTCTGCCATGTGAATCCGTTGTGATCTGAAAAAAACATAAACATGCACTATATTTCATTTGTTTAATATTTTGACTTAACATTCTTATGGATATGTGCATCATTCTGCATGTAATTGTCACATTAATATCCACATGTGATTCACTATGAATCATAGTAGTATAGGTGTACATATCGGTGTCTCACGATTGTTGTATCATGATTTAGTCATTTGTTAAATAGTAGAATTATTCAAGTTTTCTCTTTAGGGGTGATTATAGTCAGATTATGTGTAGAATAGTATTTGTCACATTAATATCCACATGTGATTCACTATGAATAATAGTAGTACAGGTGTCCATATCGGTGTCTCACGATTGTTGTATCATGATTTAGCCATTTGTTAAATAGTAGAATTATTCTAGTTTTCTTTTTAGGGGTGATTATAGTCAGATTATGTGTAGAATAGTATTTGTCACATTAATATCCACATGTGATTCACTATGAATAATAGTAGTACAGGTATACATATCGGTGTCTCACGATTGTTGTATCATGATTTAGCCATTTGTTAAATAGTAGAATTATTCAAGTTTGCTCTTTAGGGGTGATTATAGTAGATTATGTGTAGAATAGTATCTACATCTATCTGATTCAGTTAAAGTTGTTCAAAAACTCTTTTATGTTTTTTGAATTAGTTTGTAAAAGCTGTACTTTTAGGAACTTCCTCGAATGATTTAGCTTCATTGATGTAATGAGTAGCTTCGGTATGATTATTTGGTGATTGGATGTATACGACAATTACATGTAATATTTGAAAGTCAACATTCAGTTATTTTGTTGCCAAAAAATTTGTGCGATGCATCGGGTGCAAAAGTAAAACATTTCAAATCATAATTTAAATAAAAAATAATGTGATATAATGTAAAAGTCCTGTCGGGTTACAATGTATTGGCATAATTCAACCTATTGTATTTTAAAGATAATGAAAAACAATAAAAGCTCATGAAAATTTTATTAAAAAATTTAGCAATGTAAGTAAAAAATTTAATACAAAACATGCAAACAATAATATATAAAAAGAACATACGCATTCATATATTAAATCTGTGCAGCATATAAAGGTAAATGACAATGATCACTAGTGACCCATGCAAATTTACTAGAACTTTACTAGCATCATATGAAATTTAGATTGATTTCATAAGAGTATGACACTACGACTCAGGTAAAGGGCAATAAATTGTGGGAATAGAGGATAAAGAACAAAAGCAGGGGGTAATTTCAATCAATTTGAGGTGAACATGATAAAATACCCATTCTTAACCTGAATAAGTAATTAAAATAACGCAATCTTTTAACAAATATCTTTAATTCATCACTTAACCTTTGGAAGTCATCCTTATCCAATTCCTCTGTTTATACATTTAAGAGTTCAGGTTTAATGGCAAATGACAAATTGACAAAAAAGCGGTAAATCATAAATGGCCTAAAAGGGGAAAGGAAAGTAGATAGATAAATTTTGAGCCATTTAGCAATCAAAATCAATAAGAAACTGAGCATAACATATGCTGATTTTTTTAAAAAATGACAAAATTTATCTTCATGTTAGATTATAGTCACAATTTAAGGTATAGCATATGCACACATATCCTTAAGCATGAGGATAAAATAGGATCATGTAAGAAGAGGCAAATAATTTTAGTAAAAAAAAAAGGCAATAGAGAATTAATTAATATTTTAATGAGTCATAAAAAACTCTATAGGAAAATAGCTAGATTATAAGAAAAAAATTAATTGAAAAATAAAATTTATTCTTTTTTTAATAAAAAAACTAAGGAAAACATATAATAAGCTCATCTTAAGGGCACATGCATCCATAACTAGGAACAGCTTATTTGTCATTCAAAAACAAACAAAGATCACTCTACATCATTCATATGTGCTTTATCTAGGAGATTATCATATGAACCTAAGCATTAGGTCAAAACCCAACATGTGAAAGACAACACAAATTTTTACTACCTACAAATCCATCTTATTGCTTCAAATAAATGGCAAAATAAAAAACTTTACATAAGAGCTAAGGTTAGCAAATAAATCACTATTTTTATGTTGTGTTTAACCTCAGGCATAATTCTCTTATTCATTATTATAATTTAAAAAAAAAATGAAGTAGCATGAGCCATGTGTGATATGTATGTGTGCTACACGCGCATGCTATTTTGCTTTATTACAACTAGTAGTCCAAATAATGCAGGTGCTGTGCTATGCCAAGCTATTGGCTATAGTGCTCACTCTTTTGCGCGATTAACATGTATGCATCAATTGGAACAATAGAGGTTAGTACTTTTGGGTACTGGCAATACAAGAGACACGATTATTTCAATGTGAGTTTTCATTATGCCTAAAAATTAAACACGAGATTCAATATATTAATTAAAGGAACAGAATTTGACAATGAGAAAGATACAAATGTTGAAATCATACTATAATTGGCTACTATTTATCTATCAAACAGAATTTAGAAATGAGGTAATATATAGAGCTGAAAACATATCATAAGTTAAATGGTTAGAGATTCAACAACTGCAATAATGAGTATTGACATTTATTAGCTTTATCCTTAAATAAACATTGCAAATAGCATGTTGTTCAAATAAATTGCTGCATGAAGGAATTTCTCAAGATTGAACAGTGACAGAAGCTTCAGCAAGAAATTGAACATATAATACAACGACTTCTATGAACAAAATTATTAAATTCAGACTTGAAAACAAACAAAAGCTTAAAACAACATTATTAAACTATCCCTATCATCTTCATCGTGATCCCTACTAACTGAAACGACACAAATCATGGTTGATATTTTATTGGCATTGCTGAAACTTGTTAAGAACAATTTAGTGACGAGAATTTATTAAAAAGAGAATAATAACATAGAGTGGGGCTACCCGTTACAAGAAAATAATGGATTTTTTTTTCATGTCACAAGTGACGACTGTCGACCCACCATCATCTCATTTTTTGAATGAGCTTCATAGTTTGCATGATTCTTCTAAGAAAATATCTCCAGTGCTAGAATAATGGTAAAAACTAATTTGAAAAATACAACTCAATAAAGGAAAAGGGAAAAAGTTTAACAACCAAATCCAAACCATGAAACAGCTAACTCTGTCCAAATTCGAGTGATGCCATCATGCAACAATGAAAAACAAGCCTCCAATGGGTATCCGCAAAAGGTTTATTTTCAACAGATTAATCCCATCAGGAGAGTTTTTGCTAAGAAATCAAGGAAAACCGATCAAATGAGACTGCATGTCCAAAGTAATCAAACAGCGAGTTAATGTTTTCATCACGAAAAAATTGAAAATGCCTTCTCAACCTAGGACCAAATAGATCATAACAAAACAAAGCATAACCTACCTATATACATATTATTCAACTCTTCTTAGAACATATATGAATAATGCTTCAAGTCTTATAGCAATGCAAAGGATTCATTCAAAACAGCAAACAACAATCACCATCGTCGTTACCATTACCCTAGTCCCAAATTTTTCGTATTCACTCTTCCCGAAAAGCAAATAGATCTTAAAACTGGGAAAAAAAATTAAAGATCGTTAGCTATTACTTCAATATCCTCCCCAGAACAAAATTGCTGCTCATTTGCCAAGCTCTATCGGCACATCCTCCTACACTACCCGATTATCATTCCACTCTAATTCAAAATCCAACATGAAAAACCAAAACGACAGAAAATCACACTTCCAGATCTGAAAATTTACCAAATCACCACATGACAGAAATAAAAAAAACTAAAAAAACCTGAGCGTTTGCAGCTCATCGATGGTCCGCGGAAGCTTCAAGAAACTATAATCCGATGGTGGCATGGAGAAATAGACGGCCAGAAGCCCGATCCCGAAGCTCGCCACCACACCCAAGCCAGCCGCAACCTCCCATCCCGATAGCGGAAACTTCGACGATCCCTTCACCATTTCCCCTTCCCCTTTCTCCTCAAACTAGGGCTCCCCGATTGTTAACAGCAGAGAAGAAACGGAAAGGAGAGGGAGGAGATGGCGATCTATCGAAGAGAGGGGAGAAGATGTAGATTTGCGGAGAAAACGAAGCAAATAATGCAAAATAATTGCCTCCACTCGGCCGAATCCTCTCGCGGTTTATTGTGTCTTCACGTATTTATAAGATAAGGATTAAGGAATATTGGTACCCCGCGTTAGGCCAGATCCGTATATGCGGAATTCGGTTCTTATTTTGTTCCGGAGGAGCAATTCAACTCGTAAATGAGAGACATTTTGGCCTAACGCGGTTTCCAGATTGTAGCAAGTGGCTATGCCGGTAATAACGTGTTAATCATTTGCCCAAAGCGTGCTGAATGTTATTTGGCTGTTGTACAAAGTAAAAAATACTTTTCTTTTAAATTCTAAATTAGTGTGTGTGTATATATATATATATATATATATTTTTTTTTTTCTTTTGAGAAAATAAGTATTATAATGTTGAAAAATGTAGTCTATATTTATTAAATAATAAATAAATAAAAATTATTATTATTATTTAAGATTTTTTGGGAAATCGCATGTTGTATGAAAAAGCAACTATGAAGTTATTGTAGAAGAAACTGATGTTCATAAAAATACAGTACCTATTATAAATTTATTTTATTAGTCATGTCAAGTATTAAAATATAACTTTCGAGTAATTTTTTGAAAAAGTAGACAAAAAAAAGTAATTTTGTCTGATATGTAAAAGTATGATGCAACGCTATACTATTACCGCACCGCTGTCTCAAATGCAACCTAAAATTAAGCTATATAATAAAATATAAAAAGTAACTTAGAATTTTGCTATAATCCTTTTAACTAAATTTACAATTGAAACAACTTGCCCAACAAGGCAATTCTACCGATATTAGAAGTATCCATTTACAAGTTCGAATGATATTTAAAGCATGCTTGGAAGGTTAATCAAACATTTTAAATAGTTATTTGAAGAGAGAAGCAAACAAATATTTTTTTTTACGGATATATTTGTGGGCCGTGTTCGGGTCTGAACCAAAATTATCCCGAGTCAAAACTGCTTGACTCGAACCAAACCCAAAAATATAATATGGATCATAATATATAACCTAAACCCGACCCATCTTCAACCTGAGTGACTTTAACGTAACCTATGTAACCCGTTAAACATATGCAATAACAACCATTCTAACAAAAAAGTCAATTTCCGGTTATATTTGAGTTCATTTTGGGTCAAGTTTAAGTTAAATTTAATTCAAGTTTGAGGGGTCAAATTAAATTTAGGTTAACAGGTCAAATTCCGGTCAAATGTGGGTGGGAGTCGACCTGAAATCGACCCGAAAAATAAACATGTTGAGATTTTTGACCTCACATAAGTCGAGTTGACATGTCAGTTCAAATTTTGACATCCTTGCATATCTAGACTTGAAATGATTACCTCTTTGATTGATTTATTCTCAAAATTTAAAGCTGTTAAATCGAAATCTAAGTTATTTGAGCACCTTGATAAAAAATCTAAAGACAAGAAGTGCAAAGCAACCTCCACCATTTAGCTCTAGCCAGCCATGACCATCTACTAAAAACTATTATCACGTGCAGACATATTGGGCTAGCGAATAGCACGAAGGTGCCATAAAATTGGTTTGCTCTCACCAATTATGATGTTTTCTAACGATGATGAAATACACGTGCATGCTCTAAATCTTATTTTTAATTATTGCATCATCATTCTTCTATCATCAACTTCATTGTGCTAGTGATATTAAGAGTTCCTAGAATATATTCTATTCGTCGATTGAAGACATAAATTTGCCTCCATCCTCTACCACTGCATCATAATTATTGATCATTTGTAGATTGCCTTGCACGACTATGATGTTGGCAGATTAATCAAGTCGGATCAGTTGCAAAATTGTTTATTTACTTTTTGAGATCTTTGTGATGTATTTATCTAAAGATTTTTTTTAAAATTAAAAATCGGTCAATGCATATAGCAAACTTTGCCATAGAGAGAGGAAGTAGAAAATAAAGCTATCAAATATATATAAGATATCTTCATACATGATGTAACCACATGAGATAATCCATGGTGATTAATAAGAATTCTTAGGTTAGAGATAGACATGCCATCATGTTTTAGTTGTATAAACAAGGGATGGCAAGAAGCTTAGTATTATAATTATGAGAATTTAATTTTGTCTTCATCATCCTTACATCATATTCTTAATATTATAAGGGTGACCTTCCATTTTAAAATTATCACATTAATTTAAATTGGTTAGAAAGTATTGCACATTAGATATATTGTAGAGACATACAATAAACTACAATAAAAGTCATCTCTTATAATTAGGATGGTAATTAAACACGCAAGCACTGTGCTTATAAGAAATTTAAGCTTGAATATGAAGATACTGTAAGAAGGTTAAATCATTGGATAATGATTTATTAACTGTTTAATTGGCCTCTTAAATAATAATTCTACAACAACAACAATAACAATAAAGCCTTAATCCCACTAACTAGGATCGGCTACATGAATCCTCTTTCTCCACTGTGTCCTATTTAGTGTCATATTTTCATTTAGTTTTAATAAATTAACATCACTTTTTATACAATAAGCCCGAGTCTTCCTTGGTCTACCTCTTTCTTTTTTAGCATAAGTCGAATCTAAAACATCTACTCTCCTAATTGGATCATCATATGGCCAACTTTTAATGAGACCAAACCATCCAAGATGACTCTCTAATTTTGTCAATCATTGGAGCTACACCAAACCTATCATGGGTATATTCGTTTCGCATTTTGTCTCTGAGTGTAAATCCACTCATCCGCCTAATCATTCTCAACTTGGCAACACTTAACTTAATATTATGCTTCTCTTTTAAAAGCCAACATTCAGCGCCATAGAGCTTTGCAGGTCCCACCGCTATCTAATAAAATTTTCTTTTCAGTCTAAGCTGTGCTTTTCTATCACACAATAGGCCTGAAGCATTTCTCCACTTCAACCAACCAACTTGAATTCTACTAATAACATCCACGTCTATATCACCATCGGTCGCACATTTTAATAATTTTGTCACCTAAAGTTACACTTCTGCCATTATTGCTACTTGTACTAAAATTACATTCTAATCACACAAAATAAGTCAAGCTAGTTTCAGAGCTAACATAAACAACCTTATCATACTAATTGATGACAAGTTTATTATTGTATGTAGCCATTTGACATTTAGATAGAGCTCATGCACTTTTTCTGATAAATGTATTGCTTGTCACACTAATATATTCATGTTATATTTAACGATAATAACAATGCTCGTTGTAATTTGTAGATTATAAAGCTTTCAAGGTTATGATAAGATAAACATCATTTTGGCTTCTTCAGGTATTAGGTGTGCTCGATTTCTATGTTTCGAACATGGACACTGAAACCTACCATCAGATAGATAAACCAACAATTGAGAAATAGCTGCCACAAGTTCCTCGACACCATTCAAGAACTCCTAAGTGATCCATTTTCTATCCCGATAAAGTCTGTTGTACATCCACGATCTCGATGTACGAATATTCATATATAACTTCAAATATGATTATGATGAACACATTATAAAATACAATCAAATAAATATATTGTATTTAATTATTTTAGTAAGTCTATTGGTCGATTGGTAACAAAAGTTGATGAAACCTGAGAATAATCAATGCATTATAAAAGAAGTAACATTTTAGATAGCTTTGAAGTCAAAACATTAACAATCTGATGAAACTGTTATGACTCTCAAAGACCGATTATTAACGAACATTTATCCATATTTTCCTCTAATATTGGTTGTCCTGTAGATACGACTGTTTTACGAGTACATTTTTCTCACATTTTCTCTGCAAGTGTAAAGCCACTTATCCACCTAAGTATTCTCATCTCAACAACTCTTACTAGACCACTTTCACATGATATTTTAAGAGTCATGTTAAAATTTATGGGGACAAGGATGCTTAAGTTTATGATTGGTCCTTCACTCAGAGATAAAATATGACGGCAATATATATATGTGAGAAGGCTAGTGTAGCTACAATAGTTTGCAATGTTAAAGGAAGTCGTCACAATAGATTGAGAATAAATGTTCGACCAATAATGTTCTTCGACGGAATTAACATTGATAAAATGTCAAACGAACCAACTTGTAATAGATCTAATATTTTATGTCACTATAGTTACACCAAATCTTACATAAGTTTATTTTGGCATACAATATTAGAGGAAGTCGTTCTAATAGATTGAGAATCAATGTTCAACCAATAATGTTTTTCGTCGGAACTAACATTATTAAAATTTCGAACGAACTGACTTGTAATAGATCTAATATCGTTTATTACTATAGTTACACCAAATCTTGCATGAGTTTATTCATTAGCATTTTATTTTCCAAATGTAAAGCCGATCATGACACTTAGCATACTCATCGCCACAAACCACATACGTGATTGAACGCACACCTGGAAATATGTTCTTAGAATGAGATATTTCATATGATGTAAGAGTTTTCACTGCAACCTCAAGTATGGAGTCTAATTTCCATAACCAAAAAGAAAATTCATATTGAAATCTAAGTTGTCAGTCTCAAAATGAATATCCACCTAGAAGAGGACCGATCGAACTGATCGGGCTAGTGGTGTTCGATCGTTCAAGTCAACAAAGGTGGTTGATCGTGCTGGAGTAAGTGGTTGATCGACGGGGAAGGGTCGGTCAAACCGATCTAACCGGGGGATGTTGATCGATCAAGCAATGAAAAGGGTCGATCAATTTGATCAGGCCGATGATGGCCGATCATTCGAGTCGACGAAGGTGATCGATCGGGCTAACATGGGCGCATGATCGATGGGGGAAGAGTCGGTTGAACTGGGTGGTAGTCGATTGGTCGAGCCGACGAAAAGGGTCAATCAAATTGTCAGGCTGGTAGTGGATGATTGTTCAAGTCGACGAAGGGCTCGATCGGGCTAGCATGGGTGGTCGATGGGCGGAGAAGGGTCGGTCGAACCGATCAGACCAGTGGCAGTCGATCGGTCGAGCCGACAAATAGGGTCGATCAAATTGATCGTGTTGGTGGTGGCCGATCTTTCGATTCGACGAAGGTGATCGTTGGGCTGGCATAGGCAACCAATCAACAGGAAGGATCAGTCAATCTGATTAGACCAACAAAGGTCGATTGTTCGAGCCGACGAAACAAAACACACAAAAAGTGATATTTTAATGTAACTTAGAAGTTCATGCATTGCACTCAACCCAAGTGTGAACACATGGATAAAATGGAATTCCCATATTTCTCAACAATGAAGACAAGCTCAACCAAACGATCTCACATGTAAACCTTAGGGTTAAGTGACGAAATGAGGCGGGCATCGTGTAAAGCGACAGCCGACCACCTCCATTTGCTCGATGCTAAGGAATTCCATGGATATAACCTTTGCGGCGTAGGGAATATCAAAGTCTCGATACTCTTTTTTTTTCTCTACACCCAAACGGTGAATTTTTTCCCACGTGCCATCAAGATGAAATCACCGGTGCAAATGTGGGATTGCAACAATCCAGGCATTCGGATTTTGGTCTAGAACCGACAAAGATAGGCTTTTCTCATGGATTCACAGGAGGAATCACAATGGCTTCCTAATCCTATGGGGCTTTCTCTAGGGAACAATTGGCCAATCAATAAGCATATGGTCGTGCTAGCTACTATCGGCTAGCTAACTTGCTTAGTGCAGAAAACCAAAAACCTAAGCTGACACCACAAAACTGGCCAATCAAAAGGTGTTTGGTCATGTGGACTAACGCCGGTCTGTCGAACTACCTCATATGGGAGATCAAAATCCGCATCACTCAGTAAAAACTACTCTTAGGGCTGACTCAGAAAGAAAATGTGAGGGTTTGGGAGAGTTTCCCCACCAAAAAGGTTGAGGACGCGTTCTATTTACTTGACCTCACTCTGGTGTTGCTTTGGTGGTGCTTTGATGAAGTCCCATGCTTCACTCCTTCTTCAAAGATGAAGAAGAACACCCTCAGTAAGTTTGTACCAAAGTTTGGAACTATAGGGAGGTTTCTGATGAAACTCTCGGCGATCCCTCCTAGCCTATCTCCTTGAGTAAGATGAAGAGTCTCCATCTCTTGCTCCAAGCTCTCGACCATCCAAGAGGAAGAAGATGGTGTTCTCCCTCTAACACTCTCATGCTCTGCAAATGTTCTCCTCAGCTATAGCAAGATGCCTCTCAACGGAGAGAAGAAATAAAAAAAGCCAAAAAAATATGAAGGAAGAAGAAGGAGGTTTCCTTCTTCACTTGAGCTCCTCCTCTACAAATCTCCCTTTCTTTTTCTAGAGTTCTCCCTATATTGAAAATAGTGGAGTCCCCTCAAAAATGAGCTCTTCCCCTCTCTTTTGTTTGGCTTGCCACTCCAGTAAAACCTCCCGCATGGTTTGTTTCACTTCTTGACTTTCTGCTTGACACAACATGGGGGAAGAATCTCTTTGCATGGAAATAGCATAACTTGATGTGATTTCCCCTTAATTTGTCTTGAACCATTCCATAAGCTTCATGGGAACTATGCAAAGTTTCTTTGAAAATGGTCCCTCCATCTGCATGTTTCAATCGTGATGCAACAAATTTTTTTCTTTTTTTTTTGCGGAGAAAAGTAATTGGGTACATTGTCTTCAAACGACCGCAAAAGCAATCGTCTCTCAATTTATGTCGATTTCATTCCTGGTGCTAAAACGACTACAATAGCCTAGAAGTGATGTGCCTCGGTTTGACGAACATCACGTGCAAAAAGTTGGAGTGCTAGAGCACCCAACAGTGAGGTAAAAGCAACCATAGGCAGAATCACGATCATCTGATTGCTACTTGTGAAGCAGACGCAAAAGTGCCCATAGAGTAACTTGCGCCTCTTAAAGAAGCGTTAAACATATTTATGGGAAATTGTCAGCATATTTTTAGGTTTGTGGTGTTGTATTTTTGAAAAGAGGTCGCCTACAGAAATTGTCGGCGAATTTTTAATTTAATTTAAATAAATAATTTGAAAAGTAGTATTTGATTTTGAAAATAATTTTAAATTTGAAAATTTTAAGATATGAAATCAAACTGATCTCACATCCCGAATAGTTTATATAAACGAGCGCCGCACCACAAACCGTGTATCTATTCCTAAGAATAGACACACTACTTGATGATGGGGCTCGATTAAATAAACTAGAAAGGTTTGTGACATCCGTTTGGTCTGCGAACCAATTTTATAAGCCGACGAGTTCCCCGCTTAATATAAATGAATTAAGCGGGGTTTATATTACTACAGGTTCTTAAAATTCCCTATAAGGGCGAGCCCACTATAGTTAATTACATCTTAAGTGATGAGAATCACCTAAGAAAACTCTCGATAATAATCGGTAGTTACGCTCTCGAGAATTTCGAAGTTTTAAGTTTTCAAATGATTGAATTTTGGAATTTCGATAGGGAATGGATCAAATTTGGGACATTTTATTTTGGGAATCCAAAAGAAGAAAGGTAGGAGAAATCACGGATTCGAAGCGAACTTCGGTAATTTCCGACTATCCTATTGTTTGGCTTGAATTTAGGAAAGTCCTAATGTTTATTTAATGTTTTGATCTTGCCAATTTTAATTAATTAGGACTTATGTTTGTATGATAAAATCATACGAATAGCCTCGAAGATGTGAGGGTTTATGTCGTACCAAACGACTACCTCGGAGTCCTAAGACAGGTTAGGGCTTAATTTACATGACATGATCATGCAAATGCCTAACTAAGAGTTGAGGATTTATGTTGCACTAGGCAAACTACCTCGAAGTCTTATGGCTTGGTTATTTAGTTCTAAGGAAAGTTTCTTGAAGTAGACTCGGGTTTCTGCGATGACGATGGCCGTGCTTGCCTACCATGCTCCAAGCTCCTTGTTGTTGCGAGAGGTTTAGTTTTAGAAATCATAAATCGGGAGATGAGAGAAGTGTTCGGTTTAGAGAAAGTCTTAATTTCCAAGTGTCTTTAATATTTTAATTAAAACGGGTCTTAGAGTTGATTAAACGAGCCGATTAAGATCCCGCGGTTCGTCGTCATCCTGCAGCGTTATTTTCATCGAATTCACTTAGTCCGGATGAATTTGCTAAACTCAGTTGAATGAGTTCCACACTTTCATTTAGACAGTGGGAAATCCCGTTAGCAACACGTGGGTTACATCATCAGAGGTATTCCCGATCATTCGATGAGACGTTTTAATTTAGTTGTAGTTGTAGTTTTGTTGTTCGTTTGTGATTAAATTTTGAGTTGTCTTATATTTTGAAATGTTGTGGAGATGAATTTTATCTTGTAGTGTCTTTTAATTTAGTTATGGGTTTCGGTTTTGGTTTACATCCTAAAGGTGTAGGTTTTCATGCAATCGTTGTTTATCATGCAAGAAAGGTAAAGTGCAACGCGATTAAATAAATTGCAGTAAAATAAATCGCAATCATATTAAATTAAAGAAAGGGTTATGGTTTTCTACCAAAATCCTAATCCTATAGCTAGTCATTCCTATGACGTCTAGGTCTTCAATTTTGGTTTTAAGGATGATTTTCTTCACCAAAGAACAACTAAGCTCAATTTGTTCTCGAGGACATTCCATCATATTGAGGAAGTGTTTAAGACGAATCTTAAACATCTTTTCGATATTTCGGGAATTGTCCTGAAGTCCAAATGAACTCTATTGTTGAGTGAATTAATCATCAAGGGTGTTTGAGTTAAGTTTTATTTCTTGCTCGGTGAATTAGGATGTTTGAATATCCTATAAGTGAAGTGTCATTTCACTTGATACTCGCATTTAGGAGTTATACTTAGTAAGAGCTCCCAAGGGCAAAATGATATTTAATGATTTGTGATTCGAATTTAAGTTCGAATTAATGATTTAAGTTTGGAATAGTGTTGAGTTATTTTTAGATTTATTTTGAATTCTTCATGTCTTAGGTGATGTTATATTTAATTCAATTTAATTTAAATTGATTTAATTTAATTTATTTGATTTGATTTAATTTGTTTTAATTTAATTTAATTTAATTTAATAATATTATTTTTTTAATTTAATTTAATTTAATTTAATTACTTAATTTAATTTAATTTATTTATTCAATTTAATAAAATTTAGTTTTATTATTATTATATTTTTTTTTAATTTAATTTAATTTAATTTAATTTTTTAATTTAATTTTATTTTTAATTTTAATTTTAATTGAAACTTTAAAAAAAGAGTTTAATAATTTACCTTTAATTCAATTTAAATGATTGAATCTTTTAATATTTTAAGACTTAAATTTGGATTAACTTTTTAATTAAGAATTAAATATTATTGAGATGATTAATTTAGGGATCCTTAGATTAAAGAATAAACCTCTTCTTAATAATATCCCTATTTTAATAATTCCAATTTTATTATTCTTCCAAATTTAATTAATTATTTAATTAAGGTTTATTTCAATTATTTTAAATTGTTTAGTAGGTTTCTATCATTTAATTATCTAAATTTCAATCATCCAAATCAGATTAAAATCAAATATTTTACTCTTTAATTTCATTAAGCCTAAAGTTTTAATTAAGGGTTAAAATTTTAATTACCATTTTGCCCTTCAAGCCTAATAATTTCATAACTCACTAAATTGAGCTCAAATGAATTTGAAATTTTTATGTGACTTCACTCATATGTCAATAAAGACATTAGAGGAGAAAATGTGATTTTTCTGTATTTAATTTATTTATATAATTATTTTTGGTGGAAAATAAGGATTTCCAAGGAAAATTTAATAATATGACCAAGGGAAAGTTTCTGTCCTTAATAAAATTATGGGACATTTCTAATGACTAGAGGACCACTTGGACCAATTTTTATGATTTTTTGAATTATATTTTATTTATTAGAATTATTTTAAGTTCTGGAGTATTAATTAATTTAAAAATAAAATATAAGTTGAAAAATGAATTTTATAATTTTTAAAATTCTCTCTGATACCAAGGATTCCAGAGAACCAAATTTTACAATTTTTTGATTTTTCTTTGATTTATTATAATTATTTTAGTGAAAATGCTAGAAAATACATTTTTTTATTTTAAAATTACCCTAGGGCTTTAAAATTTAATATCTCATTAAATAGACCTAAGAAAAACATGGGGTTTGTTCCTAAGTGATTAGATTTCAAAATATGACATTTTGGTGAATTTTATTATTTTTGTGATTTTTATTATTTTTTAATTATTAAAATATTAAAATAATACTAAAAAATTAACTTTTTTAGAAAATTGAAATTTTAATTTTTTTAAATTCCTCTGATATCAGAGAGGCTCCAAAACCAATTTGGTGAATTTTTGAAAGGTATTTTGAAAGTTATGAATTTTTAAAATTTAAAATGACTAAATGGCTTAATCAACCCATTTAGTAAGGCTAACCAAGTCCAATTGACTTCAAATTTTTATGGTGGGTTCCTCTGATCCTAAAGGTCAGTGGAGAATTGATTTCAAGTCAATTTGATGTATGGTTAGCTCTAATTAATTAGGGGTCTATTTTGGGTGTTTAAGCCAATTAGGGTTATTTTGAGTGAATTAACTCAAGCCCTATTTTTCCTAGGGTTCTCTAGTCATAAGGAACATTACCAAATTTTCACAGAATTTATTTCACAACATGCTAATTTTTGGAATTAAAATACTCAAAACAGCCACATGCATTTGAAAAATCAATAACTTTTCACAGAGGTGGCCTCTGACCTTGGAAAATTCAGGGAATGTTCCCAAGTTTAGAGGCTTCAAAAGCTCTATGGTCTCATGCCATGGTGAATTGTATGAATGCATGGAGAATTAAAACAATGCAGGGAGTAAATAATTAATTAAAAATAAAGTACTTAGGTAAAATTAATTAATTTCTTTTCCACATTATTCTCCTACGTTCACTCGAGCAGAGGGTATTTTTATTTTATTTTTGTGATTTTTCTACACAAAGATATGGATTTTTGAAGTTACGGTATTTAAATAAATCAGAAAAATCCCTAATTTCCTACTTATCCACGCGGCGCCGCGTCGACCTCGGCGGCTCCGAACGACCACGCGGCGCGCTCCCGTTCGACGCCGCCATCCGACTCGGCTGCCGGGGCCCGCGGTTCGCGCACCATCTGCCGGTCCGGCGCTGATCCGAGCCGTCCATCCGATACACGCGCGATCCAGACGGTTCTCCGGTCATCGTCTACGGCGGGTGCGATCCCGTGACCGTCCGCACTCTAACCCTAAGAACTCGCTCGATTCTCGATGGATTTTCGTGTTCTTATGCTCCATGGATTCGTCTTGAAGAGACGAACACATCCATACGGTAAAAATGCATTGAAATTCATTCAAATGAAATGGAGAATGTACGTAAGCTCGGGAAGAAGAATGAGTTCATACCTTTGCTCGGAAAGTGAAGCTTCGATGCGAGAGTTATGTCACCTTCGATTGGGTCCAAGTAAGCTCCGGATGAAGTCCCTTGGCACAGTGAATTGTCCAGCTATGAAAGTGACCACGGCCGATCACAAAGCTTGGAGAGCTGGAGCAAGCTGGGTGGCTTTGGAGATGGGGCTTTCGATGGGAAACTTCTTCCCTTGGTCCGAGTGAAGGTGTAGGACCAATCGATTTGGGGATTGGCTCACTGCGAGGAGATGTCCTGTTTTTGGGTGAAATTTCGGTTGAGAAATTGGATTACGGTAGTGGGGATTAGGGCAAATTGACACTGGGGATCAACTGCTCTAAGTGTGGAGTAGGGTTTGGAACAATTTTGGCAGAGTTTCGGCAAGGTTTTTGCAACTCTCCTCTATGGCCGTGAGGGGGTCGGGTTTAAATAGAGGTGGCTGGAGGGCCTCACAGGGATGGCCAAGGGTTGGGATCAGCTGTTCTGGGCACGGGAAGAACATCGCTCAGCAAGGTGGAATTCCAAGGTTTGGCTCCTCCCCATGTCTCGGCCATGGCATTTTCCGGCGGCCCAGGTGGCTGGCCGGCAGGCAAGGGTCACCCTCAAGGCCAGGGAGGTCAGGGATTGAAGTTAGTGAATTCAATTGAAGCCTTACATGTGTAAAGTGGTTGGATCAAAATGGCATGAGGAGGTGGCTTCTTTTGCACTTGGTTTGGTCAACCCATTGAAAATGGGCTTGGTTCACCTCCCCATGGTTGATTTGGGCTGAGGGAGGATCAGGTGAATCAGCTAGAAAAGGGTGGAGAGGTCACCATCCATGAATATTTTGATTAATCATGGATTAAGGTGAAGCATTAAAAGGGTTAAAACCTTTTTAAGGGGGCTTAAAAGAGGCTCCTCCTTTTGCCATTAATGGCTTGATCACATGTCAAACCTTCCATGGCTTCATGTGGCTTGTTCATGGCTTGCATTTGGCTCCATTTGGCTTGGGAAAAGTTTAGTCGATTTCATGGAAATAGAATTTAGGAATTTTGGTATTTTGGTGGAGAATTTTCATGAAGCTTGATTTGGAATGGCTTAATGATGATTTTAGGACTTAGGTATTGAGTTTAATTGAAAGTATGATGAGGGGAAATGTCATGTGGGCTTTAGGATGATTTGGGCTTTTGAATTTTGAAGGAAATGGGCTTTTAGGAAGGTTTAAGGGAAGTGGGCTTTTAAGTTTAGGAATGTGTTCATGGATGAGAATTTTTGTAAAAGGTTGGGCCAAATAATTGTTGGTTTTGGTTTAGGGATGTTTCATGAGTAATTTGAAATAGATTTAAGGTGGTTTGGGTTTGAATTGGGTTGAATTTGGGTTTATTTGGTAAATGGGCCAATGTAGGTCAAATTGAGCTAACTTGGGCCAATGTTGGGCTAGGGTTGAAATTGATGTAAAATTAATGTTGGGAAATGTTTATAGGAATGTTTCAAAGAGGTTTTGGCTTTGGTTAGGTTTTGATTTTGGGATTTGGGTCTATTTGGGTTAGGTTTGGGTTTAGGTCGAAATTGGGCTTTTTGATTTTGGGTTGAATTTGAGTGGGGTTTGGGTCTAAATTTTGGGCAAATCATGTTAGTGTTTTGTTTATGGGGATGTTAAGGAGGGTTTAGAAAAGGTTTGGGGTTAATTGGAGTTGAATTGGGTGAGTTTGGGCTAAATTTGGGTCATGGGTCCAAATTGGGCTTTAAGGCCAAAAGTGAAATTGGATCCCAATGCCAATCAAATTGGGCTTGGATTTGGTCTCGATTGGTGTTGGGGATGTTAAATTGAAGTTTAGAATTGAATTGGACCAGAATTTGGGTCAATTGGGTGGGTTAGGTTTTACATTGGGTTCACTTTGGGTTAAAATGGGTCAAATTGGGGGTTTTGATAAAAGTGGGGTAAATTGGCAAAATTGGCCCATGGTGTAGTTGAACAAAATGAAATTTGGAATATTTGGGATTTTCTGGAATTTTCTGGGAATTTTCTGAATTTTTGGATTTTTTGGCTAAGAGGGGCATTTTGGGTATTTGGAGGGTATTGGGAGGTATTTTTGGAATTTTTGGTATTTTTGGCTATGAATGATCAATTTGAGTGGGGAGGAAATGTTTAGGATTGGTCTTGAGGAATTTTGGGTAATTTAGGTGATTTTGGAAATTTTGGGTAGTTTCAAGGGCATTTGGTAGGTTAGGCGGGTGTAGGGTCCGGGGGTCGAAAATTGAAAATTTGGAAAATTGAAGATTGGGTGAATATAAGTGGAATAAAATCATTTTGGTTGAGCCATGAAGCCACATCAAGCCCATATGAGCTATGAAGGGACTCATTTGAGGCATTCATTTATGTTGTTCCTAACCCTTAACGCGAGGGCTTAGGGGTTAAGGACCATCCATGTGAATCACTTACATGAGTCGGGAGGTCAAGTTAGGTATAGGTGTGTTTTTAGGAGGTGTGTGAAAGTGTAGTGTATAGGTGTAGTGTGTGTGTAAGTCGACCTCCTCACTGCGGACCGAGCCACCTGAGCGCAGTCCTAAGGCCAAAGAGTCCTATAGGAACTCATCCTTTAAACTTCCTCATTTGATTTCAACCCTCTAGGTGATTAGGGGTCTACAATCAAGTTCGTGGAGTTTGCAGGGAGTTAAGAAGTGTTTTGAAATTCTAGATGGTGGATCCCAATTCTAGTCCTCTAAGATAGTCAAAGGAAAAGCCTAAGGCTAGATCCTAAGTACTAAAGAGAAGAAGAGAAGACCTCATCAAAAATGAGGTCAACAGTAATTTTGCACCCAAGCCCCAAAGGGGCTTATTTCTTTTGACTCTGTGTTTGCGCAGCTTCAAGCGAATGGTGTTTTATTGATCCTTGGACTACTGATGACCATCAAGGAGGGAAAATGGGTTCTCCAACATTTAAGCAGACACCTGGAATGCACCATATCGAACAAAAATCACTGGTTGAGGCTGAGTACGGCCCGAACAGTCAAAAATATAATTTTGCACCCGGATGTCCGTAGGTTTCAAAATGTAAATTAAAGATACATCATACCATGCATCATTAAAATATTACTCATAACTCAAAAATAATCATTCTGGAGGTTTCAAACTGGGATTTTGGTGCCGACAGGCGTCCTAGACCCCACGCTGGTAGCCCTTTTCCAAAACACGCGTGAGAGACTTTTATGACTACTCTTTGCCATCGGAAGCTCCAAAAAGATGGTATATGGCCTCTAAGGCACCATAATGGACATCAAACATGTCCCTTATCAGAATTTATATCACCCTACGGTGTATTCTCCCAAGTAGGCCTGAATCGGTACCAATCTTGATTATGTGCTTGAGGCATGTACCAGGAGGCCCTATTAGATGTCTTAGACTACAGGAGACTGTAGAAAAACTTGTGACATTTGGTGAACATCCCGAGCATGTAACATCAAAAATTGATTCCAACAAAGCTCCCGTGCTTCTTCAACTTGACTAGCTCAACATAAATTTGTACTTAGATGGTTGTTTAGTGCTCTTATGTCATTAGAAGATTCCCCGGTAGATGAAATGTAAGTTCTCATATTAGAAGTGTTTATAGCTTTGTAGTTGAACCTTCTTTTCACTTCCTTTCCAATGGCATCCTCGCCACTTCGGCGAGTATAATTCCCACCTCTTAGAGCTCAACCTAAAAGTCATAGGATAGGGATGATGCAATTCATGGATTGCTGACCTTAGGACTACCTTCATGACCAAGTAGACCAAGGGTCTTAGTGGCTTAGGATGATATGTCAGTGGTACCCCGATCCGACTACCTCTACCTTCTAGGGATTACTCATCCCTTTCTTTGACAACCCTTGTCGAGCCATGTCTTTTCTCTTCCCTTCATTGGTATCATCTCGGCGGCCTGATCACTGATGAGCTACCACTCGTTTGGGATATAACAATTTGTCATCTGCCCTCTCGGATGTGATTTGACGTATTGAGATTCACTGTCTGGGTAATTCGGTTATTTCGTAGGCTTCATATGTTGATGAGTCTATTATCCATGTAGAGACCATGAGAGAATTACTCTCCATCTCGTGGTTAGCAGAAGCTTTGAAAGCATCAGAGTATTCTCATGTGAAATAACTTTCCTTTGATAGCCCTATGCTATTTGTCACTATTAATATAAGCAAACCTCTTTTGGATTAAGAGTACTCTTAGGCAACCTGATGATGTAATTAACTAGGGGAATACATCCCTTTGGCAGCACTTTGGACCACAAAACAGACAAACACACTTGAATCTATGGTTATAGGTAGTCTACATAGATATTCTTTCACGGATATTGATCCAAAGTGCCTCCGGTCAATCTTCTTTGGGCTGTCATGCTTGATTTATCCTTGAAAGGTTTATCGCACGTAAGCTTTCCATGTTTTCTTTCTCCTTGTTTGTCTACTTCGGTGTATGTCACTGTTTTTACAGCTTCTTTGTTCTCCATATCATTCTTATGATCTGAAAGCGAGACTTATTCGGAAAAGATAATTATAGCACGATAGTCAAGATGTTGACTCCTTCAAAAAATAAAAAAGAAGAAGAAAACAATGGTTTCCCAAGTTACAACATCAGTGCAAGACCGTTCTCGTCTCGAAGAAGTTGATGATCGGTGAGGGTCGACAAGTGCTGATCGACGACAGCAAGAGTGATGCCAGACTTCGACTAATTCACAAAGCTTCAAGCTCCTCCTCAGGCCTCAAGCTCTCTCTACTTCAAGCTCTCTCCTTCCTTATTGGAGAGGTGAGGCTCTATTTATAAAATCCCTCTTGCAATTAATAAAGGATTATGAAAGACTTGATCGGACGATTCGGAGAACTTCCCTTTATCAGACCTCTTAGAAGCTTCCCTTGATCAAGCGACTTTTGGTGTACATTTAAGGATTTAATGATGTCGAAATTGAGTGAGTTTGGGCTCGTTAGATTTGTCTTATTGAGACATTTGATTCGATTATGAGCTCACCAGATGCGACATTTATTTGACCTTCCAAATATACTGCGAAAAGCCTTCAAATGTGTTTTAATATCTTTATAGGGGCTTGATTTGACTTAGATTAAAACAATTTGGTATCATCAGGTTTGTCTGGCCGAGCCGATCAGTTTACTGCAAATTTGCTGAAATCAGGGCGCTGTATCCATATGTGAACATTTCTTGCTCAAAAGATCGTCTCGAAATCTGTGTCATGTATCGAGATTTATTTCATACGATGAACATTTGTTTATAATTTATCATATATATATAATAGAGAGAGAGAGAGAGAGAGAGAGAGAGAATAATTTCTTCGAGCCAAAATGAGTCAAACATAAGCAAACAAATCTTTGTTCGTGTTCGAACACGAGTTGTTTCCAAATAACGAGCCATTTTGACAGCCCTATTTTTAAGTATGTGCGAACAAAGATGAATGAGTGGCCATATCACCATAATTTCATTTAGAAGTGATGTAACATTCTCATCTACTATTGTCCGCACATACTTTTAACATATGTAATATTTTCTCGTAAGAATGAGAGTAAAAAATTTACACATATGCCTATTTATAAATCTAAACATGTATAAAACAGAGCATGAACTTACTTATTCCTTGGCTTGTGGTTGTGATTAAAAATGCCATATATCCTTTCACATAACATTTAGTCTTTATTTTAGCATTATTCTAATATGTTTGTTGTTTCTAAGGCTTAAACTTAGTGTTTGTATTACAAATAAATTGATTAAATTCAGCTTTTGTGTAGCTTGAAGCCTCAAAAGGGTGTTCAAACATAAAAATAGAAGATATTTAAAAAAATATGTTTAAAAACGGCTAATTAATTAGCCAAATGTGATCACTTTAGTTCTAAACTTTGAGTAGTTTAAAAAGCTGCGGTGGTTATCATTTCTCCTTAAATTGTGGCGGTTTAAATCGCCGCTGCAGTTCTGGATTTTTCGCGCTCTTTATATAATGACCCGTAAAATGTAAATAATAAATATAAAAATTAACCCATGCATTATTATTTTGAAATATTAAATTAATCAACCAAACAAAAAAATAATAATAATAAATTCTTTGGGCATGTAAAAGAGGTTGCAAGTTGGTACAAAGTAGTTGTTGGTAGGAGAAAAATGGTTAAGAAATGATAGTAAATATATAATTTATATTAACAGAGAATTAATCAAAGAGAGATTATAATCTACATATATCTCCGCCTTAAACCATATTTTAGTCTATCAAAATGCTTACATCCTTAATCGTCATGATCATCATTATCCATGTTTAAATTTGGTGCATGCGTGAATTCTTTTTTTTTTCAAGAATTACAAAAAAAAGTTTTATATATTTTATGAATGCTAAATTAAACCCAAATTTGATTACAAATTAGTGAACTGTGTAATGTAAGCGTGTATCGTGTATCTTGTCTGAACTGTATAGAAATATTACGTACGTTGTCCGTATATATGTATATACAGATAATCATTCATGATTAGGGTTGTCAAAATAGTTCATTATTCGTGAATAACTCATGTTCGACTCGATAAGTAAGTGAGTCAAACTTGAACAAGTTTTCTGAGCTCGATATATAAACAAGTCGAACACAAATAATGTTATTTTTTAACAACTTAGTCTAGACTCGCTCAAGCAAGGCTCGTTTACACCCCAACGGCTGCATGCATGACTAAGATTGTCAAAATAGTTTTTTCGTTCACGAAAAGTTCGTGTTCGGCTCGCTAAGCAAATGAGCCGAACAATAATAAATTTTTTGTGTTCAAAATATAAACGAGTCGAACACGAACATTAGTATTTTTTAACAAATTGAGCCCAGACTCGCTCATGTTCGACTCGTTTACACCCCTAATAATAATCTAATATTGTAATGTATACAATATATGCTCGAACTTTATTGGTTATCCGTACGGATACATACAACATAAGTAATATTTTTTCTTGAATTGGAGCTCATCAATAACAACTATAATGCATCATAAAATGCCGAAATTGGAATGTTAGTTACTATGCTTATGTAGGTTGATTAAAACTAATCATTAACTACTAATTCTTTGATCTCAACTAATTATAATATAATTATGCGCGCATGCAAGCATATTATACTACTCCACATAAGATAATATTTTCATGATTGGGTCACCCTTCTAGAGGCCTTATTGCTTCGAAATAAATGACAAAAAAAGGGACATTTATATTCTTATATATTTTCATATCTAATACCTAAACATCGATATTTACATACATACCACTCAAATTTTTAACAATCACATCAAAAATTTATAAATGTTAAATAGAACATTCTACACATAATTTTATGACACTAAAATATTATAAGTGTAAATATCAAACTTTGGGTGCTAAATACGTAAATACATAAGACTTATGTCGAAGTATTAATCATATAGGATAAAAGCTCAAACAGATATAAACATTCTATTTACCTTATAATTAAAAGGCATAAATAAACATACCACCCAAATCATATATATTTACATATCTAGCACCTAAACTTTCATATTTACATGCATCACACTCAAATCCTTATCACTAATATTAAGTTTTTAAAAGTAAAATACAGACCTTGTTGTTGTTTGTAGTCACTATTGTTAGCCAACATTGATGCCCACCAACGTTCACCTATAGGCATTTAATAAACAACATTATAATATAATATTATTGATCATCATATAATGCTTGGTAGTATCTAAATATTATTAGCCACTGATATTCAATACCCGTCCTCCTAGAAAAAGATTAATGATTAAGAAAACCATTAACCATCTAGTGATGTCCAATATTCCCAATCAATATTCATTCAATGCATGCCAAGTTTCAATACCTATTAGCCACCTTCATTTGATGCCCACCTTACCTTTCATTAAGAGAAAAATTGAGAAGACCATCAACTATTGACATCTCTCAATGTCTAACATTTATCATCCTCTCATCAACAAAGGGAATGATTGAATGTGTCAGATGTCCAACTTTCTTGATTGATCTATATTTGATGCTTGCAATTACCTAATTTATGAGTCATTATTGTTTGAATCTCTCCTTCATAATTGTCAATTCCTTTCTTATATGGAAAACAATCAAGTAAGCCATTGCCCAAAATTTAATGTTTCTAGCTGATTATCATCTAAATTTTAAAAACATTTAACATATGTCACTCATTGATGTTGTATATCTGTCTTTCTAATCAGTTGTCTCTTAGTATATAAGAAGAATAATCTAGTAGACCACTATCTCACTTGAAATTCTCAACTGATTGTAATGCAATACCAATAATTAAAAACTACTATATATCAAATATCAACACTTGCCTTTACATTTTTTCAGTCTCACCCCCAATAAAGAGAGCAACCAAGATAATGCACTTTCATGTAATAACAATTCAAATATCTCAACGATTTTATTAATAGAAAATATCTTTATAGTTTATTTGTACTATAGGTCAGACCCTATGATTTGTTTTCTTAAATTTTTATTAAAAATCATGAATCTCTTGAGTGATATTCTCAGCTGCCTTATAAACACATGTGATTTGTATTTAATGCTAACAGAATAATGTTTACTTCTACCATTTTAAATATTCTAGCATAATATACTTTAACATAATATATGGGAAGTGAGCTAAGGGGACTATGGCTACAATGTAACATGATGTTTATGAAAATATTTCAGCCATGTTTGCTGTTGGGAAAATTAATATATTAATTCCATGTGAATCTAATCAATATTAGAGAGGAATCCTAACTACATTCTCAAAATAAAATTTACATTACATTAATCTAATTATCATATATGTCATGTTCGTAATGTATTGCTAGTATTACTGAAATTATTTCAACTAATTCAAATCACATTATTTTTTCCCCTTAAATTTCATAAAAAAATCATGTATTTCTTGGGTGGTCCTCTCAACTTTAGTATAAACCAGTGTAATTTGTATTTAATGCTAACATAATAAGGTTTTCTTCTACCATTGTAAATATTCTAGCACGTTATAATTTGACATAATACATGGGAAATGAGCTAAGGGGATTATGGCTACAACGTCAAATGATGTTCATGAAAATATTTCAACCATGTTTGTTGTTGGAAAACTTGATATATGAACTCCATAAGAAAAATCAATATTAGAGGGTACCCTAACTACAATGTCAAACTAATATTTACATTAACATCCTCGACAAACTTCTAGTTGGGTAAATTTTTCTCTGCCAAATGTTGATGTATTTGTGGAAACTTCTCTAATAATTATATACCATTTAATAACAAAATCAAAGAGGTATATATGTTTGGTTCATGGAATGGTTGCAATTAAAGGGATTTTGATCAGGTTATTGACTTCTTAATTAAATAATCTCGAATATATAAGAAATTTTATTAAATATTTACAATAAATCTTTTATCTTTATATATTCTTTTGAGGACTCTGCTATCCTAAAAACTCTTGAAGGCATATTTATCTAAAAACATTTTAAGGGTACCTAGCAACTGAGGGATCAGATAGTTGATCTTTTCTTTTATTGCATATTAGTTTCAGACATACTATTCATCCCCTTAGGCCAAATTCAAACTTATAACACTGGTATTAAGAATTATGTGACCATTAAAGGTACTAGGACTCTTATCTATCACAATTTGACCTTTGGAGGCTCTAAGATCCATTCTTAGTACTTTTTAATTAATTCATTTTTCACATGGAGTCCATGTTACATCAATTGTTTAGATCAATATGTAGTTAATGTAGAATCATTTTATGATGATCATGGGATCATAATTAATTTAAGTGACTTAATCATATTTTTTTTCTTAGGTGATTAATCTTGAGGCATGTGAACTTATTTATTCATTACCCCCATTAGCCTTTACAAATCTAATTTGACTCAACAAAATATTAGATAAACTTAATATAATCTAGTTTTTTTTTATATAATTAAATTTGTTAATATTAAAGAAATCATTAGATTTTTCTCTGATATTATGAGTGATCTCCTTTAAATCACCTTAATTTCTTTTAGATTTAATTTTTAAGTTTCTTGATCCATTTTAATCCTTCATGATCTTATTGAACTCTAACATTTATGTTGGGAAACCCTGAAACATGTTAAGCCTCATAATTTTCTTAACCTAACTTAGAGTGGTAGTAGAATAATCTAGAGTTTGATGATGTTATGACCCCAAGATTTGACCCAAGCCCTAAGTGATTAGACGACCTAGTGAGCGCTACTTTCAACTAGAATTATCAATTAACCAAAGTTAGATCAACATATATATATATATATATATATATATATATATATATATATATATATATATATATATATATATATATATATATATATATATATATATATTGACTTCTATCATATTCTTCATTAGAACTATATATACACCTTAGTTAATCACTAAACCCAAACTTAAGTGGCTATTTTGCTTTTAACCAAACCCAAAACTTAGCATAATTTTACCATAAACAAGGGCGCTAACATGGAGTTGACATGGTTATAACCTGGTAGATCTTAGTGATCTTATTGAGGCCCTTATTTAGATCAAGGGTATTATAAATTCCATTTAGATTTAGACTTGACCCTTCTACGGTGTATGTGATTTGACTTAAAAAACCTGATTTAGCATGGTTGGTCCTAAATAGTGGTAATTGGACTTAACAACAATCGTCAATGCTCACGATTAGGTCATATACTTATCTTGACTCATATTAAACTGATTTACTCTTTTTGTTGCAAGATTTGACCCAATTTTAACCTCATGTGAGGTTCAACAGAGTTTTGACCAATCCAAGTTTTAGTTATATGAAAATTTGTTCATCATGAATTGACTCAAGGTGAATTAAACATCATAGGAACTCGATGAATTTATCATAAGGTAAACTAGATCTAACACAGACCTACATCATCTCAATCTTGATTAATAAGACCTAATATGACCCTTTTAGTCAAGTTGGCATGATTCAAGCTAATTATATTATGGATCCATCACCAGTTTTAGCACCCATAGTTGCTTAAACACCGAATAGATCTATAGCTCTATGTTGACTAGATTTAGACGAAGCCAGCCTAAATTTTCTAAAATGCCTAATTATTTTTTATTTAACCTAGTCAAGTCAAATTGAAGTTAGGCCCTTAACCTAATTAAGTGCCTTAAATATTCTTAGAAACATAAGTACATATTAGCTTAACTTATAAGGTGAGTAATTGAACTTAAATCTTGTATAACCCAACTTGACTAATTTTAGCCAAATTAGCTTGACCCAAGCTTAATTGAACTTCCAAAGCTTTTTCATAGTTTTCCCAGGACCTCATCCTTACTGATTGGATAAGCTCAATTTAAAGAAAGTTTTGTTCATCCCTTCCCATAAATAGGTTAAACTCAACTAAGCTTCATGAAAAAAAAATTTATAATTTGGACCATTTCTTTTAACCTATAGTAATGATATTATTTTTTGGGCAGATGGTACAAAAATTACATTTTCTTTCAAAAAGAAAAAAAAAATTGAAATGCTTAAAAAAGTATAAAACTTTTTTTTTTTTTTTTTTAATTTTGGTGAAGCATCCCTAGAACAATTTAAGCTTATTTTCAACGAGTAACTCAGGGGGTAAATCAGCTTCCCAATTTAAAATGTACTGAATATGAATCCGTAGAACATGTTCTCTTTCTAATGTACCAAAGCTATCCCTAAAATTAGCCTTTCCATGATACAATAATTAAATTGCTTACATCAACCCCACCAATATTAATCTGACATTGATAGAAGCTTCAAACACAAATCCACTTGTTATTATAACAAAAGAATTTCAGAGCTCGTGAGACCTTGTGTGCTGAAAGGGAGAATGCAGAGATGGCTGATCAGAAGCTGTTAGGTTTATGTTGGTGCGGTCAATGACTTGAAACCAAAGGAATGAGTCATTTACCTACTTGGAAACTATAAAAACGACTTTTTTCCCAAGGAAAATATTACAATTTTATAATGTGTTACATTATACATGTGGCATCATATCTATAATTGATTTCCCAATTTTACAGTTTAAATATTTTTTTTTCTGATGTCACATTGGAAAAATTGATTTCACTCGTTGAAAGAAAGCAAATAAAAGCACTTTTACATTGGACTTTCAGAAAATAGATTAAAGTCAATCTGTAATAAAAATTATCTTTTTATCTTCTTATCAGTTTTTCTGAAAAGAACATACCTTTGTCAACTTCTGCCACCTCTCCTCACTACAATTAATTAATATCAGAACTATATTTTGATCAACAGTTGTTCCATCCAACGCTTAAAAATAGAAACTTTTGGAGATCCAAGGATAAAGATGCAAGATTTAATTCATTATAAAGAGAAGAGAATAGCAGTAATTCATATTTATAAAATGTTGAATTATATAACTTAATACATTCACAGGACTGTTTCATCTCTCTGAATCACATTTCTTTTTACAAAACATGTGTTCTAATTTGAGGTCTCAATCTGGTACGTAATTAATGTTCTATAACAAGGTTTGCTTGAGGCTGATCTTCTTATTTACAGATCTTTCTTTCCTCTGTGTGTATTCTCCATCTTCTTCTAAGTTGATTTCTACCAATATATTTGGCTGCAATGATAAAAAAATTATGTTATAAACTATTCTTAAATCCTGAAATTAAGTTTAAAAAATAATTTAAAGTTGCATGTAAATATGATAAGAACTTACTCAAGAACATCCTTCCAGCTAAGATCAGCATCATCCAGCTCTATCAAATTTAATGTATCCATAGCCCTTGTATTCACAGAATTAGCAGCAGAAGTTTCATTCAAATCAATTTGATCTTGCTTCTGATCAACCGAATAGCTTTCAGTTGATGCTAACATATTGTTACCGTTAGAATGGAACAGTAATTGTTTGCTGCTATTTTCTGAATTCTGAACAGGAAAATCCTGGTTATGAGTAGGAGTTTGAAATGATTCTCCAAACGATGAAGTCTCAAGAGGAAGTGAGGAGCCACTGGAGTTATTAGAGAAGGTTTGAAGTGGAGGAAGCTGCGATGAGCTTAAGAGATTGCTCAAAACCAAATTTGAATATGCACTTGGATTTGAAGAAGATGATGAAGAAGAAGAAGAAGAAAAGGAAGCAGTTTTGAGTAAAACTTGAAATAAAACTTGCATTAGCTGAATTCGAGCTAGCTGCACTGTGTCAGCTTGAAGCCCAAGGGAGTTCTCCATTAATGAATTTATGAAGCTGCTGTTGTTTGTAGAGGAGGATAGAAGCTTAGGAAAGTTGGCAAGGAGCTCGAGATCAGTTCTCCGGCGATGGGTGACCGGATCGATGCCCATTAAAAGGAGCTTCTTTTTTAGGTGTGTGTTCCAGTAATTTTTGATCTCATTATCTGTTCTTCCTGGTAACTTGGTAGAGATCAAAGACCACCTAAATATATAAAACAACAGACAATCATATACATAGCAATAGCAAGAACTGAAAAACTGTTATTTATTTTTATTTCAAGGAGATATATTAGATGAAAAAATATAAGAATATTTATTTTCTTAAGAATTTGATCTGTATATATCAAATTAATATGTATTTTTATGTAATATCTATTTTCCTTAATATATTAATATACTATCATTGTATTGGTAATTATATATAAGATTTATGCTATTTTAAATGTCTTCATATTTACTAGATATCTATTAATATGCCTTTATTATGTAATATTTTCAATACCACACGCCTAAGCAGTTCCTCCACTAAATATTAAAACTAATTTATGAGCCTCACCTAAAAATTATTGACTTGGCCATCATCTTCATAATATATATAATAAGAAATAGGTCGTGGAACCATTATCTTCTCTTGCAGCATAGTATAAAACATAGTACATAGATAAATATATTATAAAGCAAAAATAACAACAATATCATTCAAAAATTAGCTATTTTCATATTAAAAATGCAATATATTTCTATGATATACCATAATCAGATAATTTCTATTGAATGTTGATATATATAATGCTTACTTGTTTCCAAACATTGAGTGGAGATTGATTATGAGCTTCTCCTCCTCTTCCGAAAATTTGCCTCGCTTGATATCAGGCCGGAGATAGTTGGTCCACCTGAGCCTGCAACTCTTGCCACACCGGTTAAGTCCGGCTATCCTTGGAAGGTGTCTCCAGCTTCCATGGCTGCCTTGCTTCTGAATGTAGTCGATGAGCTTCTGGTCTTCTTCCGGCGTCCATGGCCCTTTCTTCAGCCCCACTTCGTCCCGAGAAGGAGACCTCACCATGGTTTTCTCTGAAAGGAGTTTGTTTGCTTGAAGGGAGTGGAGGCAGCCATGGTTATATAGAGGTCAAAGAGGCTGCATTGGTTTGTGGGGTTAGTTTTCTTATAACAATTTTATTATCTATAAACTATGTGCAAAAAATGATGGTTTTATAGTGACGTTTTATATATGAGTTTTTAAAGTGTAAGAAGAGTTATGTGTTTGCTAATTCAGATGTGTATACATAAGTTTATTTTAATCTGTTATTTATTTGTTAATTTGATCAAAATATATTAATATTATTTTTTTATGGTTCAATAATTTGTAGAACTTGAGATGAAAATGTTTTGAGCAAATAGCTTTTATGCATATAAATATATACATATCAAGTATTTATATATTTTATATAAAAATGTATATTATATATATATATATATATATATATATATATATATATATATATATATATATATATATATATATATATATATATATAATGCAACTATATTTTTATGGTATAAAAATGATTCGTGCCACCAAAAAATTTTCATCATTAACACGAATCTCGAGATATGACACGGATCTCGAGATAATATTTGAACAATATATGTCCAAATCTTGATAAAAAGTCATCCAGATCTTCGATTTCAACAAATTTATAGTCAAACTGACCGGTTTGATAAGACGGACCTAATGATATCAATGTTAATCCAATCTGAGTCAAATCAAACCTAGATCAAGTCATTAAATCACACTTGAATGATTTTTACACACATTTGGAAAGTCAAACGAATGTCGAATCTGGCAAGTTCATAATCGAATCGAGCATCTCGACAAGAAAAATCAAATGAGCTCAAGTTTGCTCAATTATGACACTCAAATGTCCATTAAATGTTGACTGGTCGGAGAAAGCTCTCGGGACCGTCCGATCAAAATAGTTCATATTCATACATTAATTACACAGAGAACACTATAAATAGAGCCTCACTCACTTGAAGGGGCTAAAAGCCTTAGAGAGAATTGGAAGCGCTGAGAAGGAGCTGAAGTCCAACACTATCTCGACCGCCGCCGACAGTCGTCGACTACCGCCAATCGCCGTCGACCATCGTCGACCATCACAATCAATCATCACCAGTCATTGTCGATCATCACCAATCAGATGCCATTAGTCGACACTGTAATCTGAAAAGATATAAATATCCTTTCCTGTTTGTGAAATAAGGGATCATTGTAATCATTTACTAATAGTGGACTTTTACAATTGGGTCGTGCCCTGTAGTTTTTTCTCTTTACGAGTTTTTCCACGTAAAATCTTCAGGTGTCATTACTGATTATTCCTTTTCACTTGAGTGTGTGCTGAATTCTCATACAACACTAAGACGATACTCCATTACTCTCCTGCCGTAAATTCTCTAGCACGCATCAAAATATAATTTTATTTCATATAACACAAACTATTATGTCCTACACCTTAAAACTCATAAATTAAGAAAATATAGATGAGTTAGATTGTTAAGCCAAGTTCGCTCGAAGTAATTAATGTAATTCCGATGAATTCACATCTTCGTCCGCACATCTGAAAAAAAGAGTATAATATTTTCTCGAGAGTCACATGACGAGAAAAATACCCCCCCTCTCTCTCTTAATGTAGCATATATATTATTATTATTTATTCTTTTTTTGAAAGTTCTGATAACTTCTTCAAATATTATTGATTATTTTAATATCTTGGAGCTAATATGCCCTCTAGAATGCACAAGCCGCCATTCAATTTGTGCAAAATTTTAAATCCTATAGGACCTTCGTGGGCACTTTCCCCATCTTCTACTTTGTTTCTCTTCTTTCCTGCATGAAAACGACAGCCAAATAAAGAGTTACAGCGACGTTAATTGATCATTAACATTGCATAAATATTAATTTCATATTGGCTCCCTAATTCTGGAATCCAAATGCTTAAAGCTACATCACAGTTGAGGGGATTACACGTAATTAAGCAAAGAAATTAAGGGAGGATTAGGTTACCACTATGTGGTGTGGCAGACTATTATAGGCGGATAACGTTTTCCATAGCAGCAAGGAAACGCCTAATATCAGCGATGACATGTTTCTAGGGTTAGGGTTCGAGAAATTAGGGCACGCAATACATTTTTAAGGATTAATAACATTGGAAATCATGTGCTTTGGTTAAGTCATTAGGTCTGGTAAGATTAGTTAACAAAGAAAATTTTGGTGCTTTTTCATTATATATATATATATATATATATATAATATATATATATATACTTTTTGAACTTTTATTTTATTATATTGTATCTATCATTGTTGTTTTATGAAAGACAATCTAGATGTTTGTGGGGTTTTGAAGTAGAATGGGTATTTTATTCTAAATTAGTATATTAGGAAATAGGATGTCAATGATGGATTCGATATATTTATTTTGATTTTTTCTTTAATCATTTTGTTGATAAACAAGGGTGTAAATGAGTCGAATTTGAGCAAGTTAAGAGTCTGTTTATGTTTTGGCTTGTTTGTATTAGCTTGTGTTCAATTTATTAAGCTGATAAGAAGTTTGTTCGTGTTCGATTCAATATTGATCGTTTTGTTCGAATTGATTTGTATTCGTATTGATTTTCCAAGCTAAATAATAAAATTATTAGAATTAACTAAAACCCTTCTTTTGCAATAGAAGACACCTAACCACCCAAACAGAAGAGTTGTAGTGATTTAATCTTTTATATAAATATATATAGTACATAATTATATGAATAATATATATATATATATATATATATATATATATATATATATATATATATATATATATATTGCTGCACATAGGAACGTCTACGGCGGTACAGTGATTATTTAGCCACTTAACATTGTAGGAGACTCCGGTACGCACTCAGATAATAAAAGAAAAGAAAGCAAAAGGTGAAATCTCAATCATTTACATTAAAAAATTAGAAAACGGGAATAAACCACGAGACCTGACAAAGTTAAAATAATCCACACTATTAATGGTGAGTACATAAGTCTGCTATTCTGTTGAAAAAGGGAAGATGAAGTTACCAAGATATTCATTATAAATATACAACAGTGATTCATCGATAATAGTCGTAGTCTGGTTGTACTCAAAGTAATTCTCAATTATAGTAGATTGCATGGGTTGTAGTCGATTGTTATAGAGGTAGTAGTCTGTCGTTAATGTTGTAGACTGTGATCATGGCTCTAGCTTATCATATATGCCTCAATTGAGAGCTATGGAAGTAGCTGGTCATGTGTGCCGCACTTAGTTGCTTTATGAGCATTGGTTAGCCCTAAAGACTGTAGTTAGAAGCTTTAAAGTGTGAGCCACGTAGGGCATAGTTGGTCACATAGGCTGTAGTTGTGAGCTACGATGATGACCGTAGGCTGGAGTGGCCAAAATCGGGAGCTACATAAGTTGTAGATCACGTAGGTTGTAGTTAGTCACATAGGTTGTAGTGATTATTCATTATATGGTTAAGGATAAGACATGCTTAAAATTGAAATGTCCATATCAGATAATTGTGATGAGTACATGATAAAAGGTTCTTGAGTTATTATGCTTCAAGGGAATCATGTAAGAGTTCACAGATCCAATAATATCACAATAAAATAGTGTGGCTGAATGCATGAATGGAATCATCACAGAGTGTGCCAAGTTTATGAGATTGCATGCAAGCTTTTCAAAATATTTTTTGTCAAAAACAGTGAACACTACAATTTATCTGATCAAGCATGATCCATCGGTACCTCTGAACGAATGCTTATTTGAAGACATTTGGAGTGGTAAATAAATAAATCTATCTCACCTCAAAGTATTTCGTTCAATTTGATACAAGTTACATGAGTAAACGTAATTCAAAATAGGTTAAGTGCATTTTCACTGGGTATGATTCAACTAAATATGGGTACAAGTTTTGGTACTAAAAATAAAAAATTTATTAGGAGTGGGGATGTTACTTTCAATGAAATGGAGATGTATAAGAGCAAAAAAAAAATACTGAAGATTGTTCATCAGTTATTTCTGAAGATTCCTTCAATATGTTGAGGTAGAAGAAAATGGTGATTAAGAAGATGGAGAAAGGAAATATGCTTAATTTAATAAAGGGTGAAAAGTTCCTCAACCACATGCTATTGAAGTTAGGAGGTCTAAGAAAATCATGTGATTGATACAAAGATATTTTCCTTCTTCGTATTATTTTGTTGTTGACTGATGATAGTGAACGAGAGTGCTATGAAAAGGCTACTTAAGTTGAATACTAAAAAAAGTGAGAGTTTATCATGGATGGCGAGGTAGAGTCACTAACACTAACGGAAAATGCTCGATTAGCGTCGAATATTTCCGACTCTAATCGGTTCATTTTCCAACACTAAAGTAAATTTGTGTCAGATTACTGTTATTTATGTTTAAACGAGCATCACTGTTTGATTTTGCATCGACATTAACATCGTATTTTAATTTGCATATGAATTAACATCTTAAATAACCCACCAAAATATTTCGTTGAACATATAACCGATGCTGGTTCAACAGTGCAATAATGTCATATATGTCGGACGCTAATTAGCGTCGAACATGGTCGATGCTAATTAACATTTGTCATATTCGACGCTAATTGGCATCAGACTGTTTGGATGCTATTGCGTCAATTTAGCGACGACATGTATCAACTGTTGTGTTGGCTATTGGGTCGGAATATTCTGACGCTAATCTGACGTTGTTGACCTCACTTTAGCGAGGGCCTTTTTTCTCTACATAGAAGCCTAGGATCTAGCCTTAGGGTTTCATAATGACATTCTTAGATGCCTAGATATGGATCCCACCCACATTGAATGTCAAACAAAATCTACATTCACTTAGAGTTTCATAAGGATAAGTCCAAATTGTCAACTATTGGTTTGGATGATGAGGGTTGAAAATTGTAGAAGCTCGAGGTGAATTCCTATAGGTGAAAACCGACTTAAGTCACCTCTGGAACCTATATTCCTAGGGATTCCCCTATTAACCCAAGGACTACCTCGCTAATGTCGATGCTAATAGGTAACTTTAGAGTCGGAAGTAACTGGTACTAATCGAACACTATAGCAGCAGAATGCCGTCTTCCACTCGACCCACCGCTGTTGCATCGACTCTTTTAGGGAGCGGGACCGAAAGTGACGCTAAGTGCAGGCAAATCGATCATTAATTTAGCGTAAAAAATATTATGATGCTAATTCACAGTTTCCTATAGTGTAAGGTCAAATCAGACAAATGATTTTACTGAATTAATAGAAGACAAAATGACACTGCATAACAAGTATATTAACAATCTAAAAGAGGAGCCAAATGTTGGTATGTACTATAAGGTGAATCTTGTTTAAAAGGATTTCAACAAAAGGAAGGAGTGGACTGTTAGGTATGTGGCTCATATACCGGTAGTTGGAGTTTTCTTTGTGAAGAGGTGTGTCTCTTCATGTTTAGCGGGTTAAGGGGAGCGAGGACAAGTTAGTAATTTATCCGTAGGTTTTATCTATAAATAGATATGTAATCTTATGGATATGTGAACCGAACTATTGTAACTCTTCTGAAATAGTGAATCCGCCGCTCTGCTCCCGAGGACGTAGGCATGTCTATGCCAAACCTCGTTAAATCTCTATGTTCTTCTTTTGGATTTGCGTTGTGTTCACCCTAAATTTCATAACAACTGGTATCAGAGCTGAGGTGGTTCGAAAGCGAAGGAGATATACGCGAGAGATCGAAGATAGAAGGATTTTGAGATTTAGTTTGCAGCAGAGGAGGTAGTTCGGTTCCAGCGCCGGATCCGGACGGGAGCAAGTTCGGCAGTTCTTGGATGAGGGAGTTCGCGGCAAGGCTTCGCGTGAGTTTCGTGAAGGATAACAGTCTTGTGATAGGGCTGTGCGGTTTCGCGGAGGAGTTCCGGTAAGGAACAGGCGGGAGTGCTGGGAAAGGTCGATTTGCGGCCGCGCAGCATTGGTGCGACAGGGCTTCGCTACCCAGGCATCAATTCGGGAAGGAGGATCTCGTGGTCTGTAGTCCAATGGCGATCGAGGTGGAGCAGTTCGTCTTTGGCAGATTGATCGGATTGCGCGAGCAGCCGGGACGCAGAAGTTACTGCGTATGCCAGGTGGAAAGATCCACGAAAGTCCATGTAGATGTTTAGTCACCGCGAACTTGTGGTTCTGCGGAGGACTTGAGGGCAGTTATCGTTAATGACAAGAAGGCGTCTGCACAGGTGGAATGATCCGTGAACAGTTGGTTCGGCGGAGGACTTGCGTGGCAGAAGCGACAGGAAGGACTTCGCAGATTAAGCGGAGCAGGTCGGGTGACGGCCGGAGGTTCTTGCAGCTGCTGCTAGTTTGGACGGCAGGCTTGTCGAATAGGCGGTTAGCGCGATAGCCTTCGTGTTGGAATTTCGCGAAGGTGTTTCGCGAGGTGGAGTTCGCAATCAGTCGGACCAGGCGTCGATTTTGCGAAGGCTTTTCGGCGCGGCGATTTGCGATCATCGAAGGATTTAAGGCTCGCGGGAACGAACAGGCGAAGCAGTTCAGATACAGGGCTGCAGTTCGGCGAGTATCTGTGACCAGCGGAGTTTGCAGGTTTGTTGCAGGTGATGTTGCAATTGGTGAATCGCAATAGGTGAATCGCGAGGCAAAGCACCGTTCACAAGTTCGTCGCAGGAGGAGTTGAGACAGATGGAGTTCGGCAGGGTGCAGGAGGCTAGCAGACACGATTATTTCGCCAACAGGAGTTTTGTAGAGGTATTCCTCGAACAGGTGCGAAGGGATTCGTGGCTCGCGGAAACAACAATTGGCCGAGGCACTGGTGCGAGGCACTGGTGCGAACAGGAAGGTGCTTTGGGTGCTAGATGGCACGGTTGACCAAGCCAGGTATTCTCAACAAGTTCTTGGGTGACTTGAACTTGTTGAATGTTAGCAGGTGCGTTGCTAGTTGGCTTGGTTGCTCAACTCACTTGGTTTAAGAAACTCCATGTGTATTTCTCCTAAGGGGCTGGATATTTGCCAAGGTGGAGATTTGTTAGGTATGTGACTCATATACCGGTAGCTGGAGTTTTCTTGGTGAAGAGGTGTGTCTCTTCATGTTTAGTGGGTTGAGGGGAGCGAGGGCAAGTTAGTAATTTATCCGTAGGTTTTATCTATAAATAGATATGTAATCTTATGGATATGTGAACCGAACTATTGTAACTCCTCTGAAATAGTGAATTCGTCGCTTTGCTCTCGAGGACGTAGGCATGTCTATGCCAAACCTCGTTAAATCTCTGTGTTCTTCTTTCGGATTTGCGTTGTGTTCGCCCTAAATTTCATAACATGGACAACACTAAGATACTTGCTTATTTAGTAAAGATGTTAGCTATCAGAATTGTGTTGAGCTTAGTAGCAAAGAAATATGTACATCTAGAATAAATGGATATGAAAACAACTTTCTTTCATGATGACTTAGAAGAGGTATTGTATATGATGCTGCTACAATGATATGAAATTCTAAGAAAAGAAGATAGTGTCTACAAATTGAATTAGAGTTCTTATGATTTTGAATTAGACATATTGATAGTAGTACAAGAGATTTAAAAGGTTTGTGTCGAACAATGGATAAATGAAGTACCAATTAGATCACTTTTTATTTATTAAATAATCTGTTAATTATTATATAATGTTTCTTTTGTATGTGGATGATAAGCTAATTGCAGGAATAAATGTAAAGAAGATAGAGGACTTGAATGAACAATTATTAAGCTTATTTTAAATGAAGAATTTTGGTCCACCCAAAAAATTGTTAATATGAGAATCAGCAGGGAGGAGAGTACATGTATTATATATAAGGTTATCTCAAGAAAAATATATTGAGAATTTCCTACACAGGTTCAACGTGAGTGAGGCAACACTTCTTAGGTAGTCACTATAAGCTTCCAAAAAAAATCATTCAAGTCTAGAGCAGAGCAAGCGCATATGAGAAGAACTTCTTATGCTTCAACAACTGAAAGTTTAATGTATGCAATCATATGTACAAGTCCAAATAATGTACATGCAATGGGAGTGATCAGTAAATACACGAGTAATCTAGGTAAACATTATTGGGAGGCGGGGAAGTAGATTCTCAGATACTTGAGAGGAAGAGTCAACAAAGAACTTTGTTTTGAAAATGCATGGATTAATCTACAGAGATATGTAGATTCAGGTCTAATAAGAGATATTTATGGTAGAAAAAGTACAACAAGTAGTATATTCACTTTGAGAAACATAATAGTGAGTTAGGTTTCCAGGTTATAAGAGAAAATTGTAATTTCTACTATAGAAGCTGAATACGTTGATATCACTAAAGCTAGCAAGGATATGAGTTGGCTAAAAGGCTTCATGGTAGAACCGAGCAAGGAGCCAGGGATTGAAAAACTTTATAATGATAGTATGACTATTATTTGTCTACCAAAGAGTATGGCTTTTCATGTAAGGATGAAGAACATTCAGCTAAAATATCACTTTATACGTTCACTCCTAGAAGATGATCAATTATCTTTGTAGAAGATACATACATCTCATAATAGCGCAAATAAGTTGACTAAGGTTGTTATAATTGAGAAATTGAAGCTATGTTTGGCTTCAGTTAGAGTTGAGGAAAGTTAAGACTGAACTTGAGCGACATTACAATACTTTACTATAAATATAATACATATTTGAGGAGAGGAATCGATTGCAATCATTCTTCAAGTGTGAGATTAGTATGTGTATGAAGCATGATTTGTTTGAAAATCAATAGTTCACTCTAGTATATGAGGAGCTCCAACATCTGGCATGGCGCCTTGGCACAAGTAGGGCCGCTAAAATGATCTTTCCAACCTCCAGAACAAAGCGTCGGGAAACTCGACGCATGGAGTGGCACCTAGATCCTCAGCAAGACACTTCCTGAAATTGAGAGCAGAGAAATTTGGTGCATAGGAGGAACGCAACTGCGTCCGCATCGTTCTCTAAACTCAAGTGCCTGGCAACCTAGTGCTCGGGGCTAGCGCTTAGGTGCCAACAATTGTTTCTAGTTGTTAGGTACTTTAATTATTTGGCTTCTCTGTGAATTTCCATGCACATATGATGGGTTTCAAGATTCTTGTGTTTGAAAGAGAGAGGTGAAGCATCTGAAGTGTTTTCTTAATTTCATGAGTAAAGAGAGACTTGAGTATAGTGCAATATGTACATTTCTCTTATATCTTCATACATAGTGGCTTTCTTGATGTAGTGTGTCTCAGTGACTTTTCCTCGTTCTCATATGTTTATAAGTTAAATTTTGGCCCTCTAGCTTTATTTTTCCTACATTGTGTTGTTCTATATTTCACTTCAGACCTCTCAAATCTGTGTTTCCGCAATTTCAATTTCTTCACAAAACACTTCTATATGTTTGAGGTCTTGTATTCAAGCTCCTACTCCTCCACTTAAAAATTTTGTTCATTATCTCGTGTCAGAACAATTCACATCTTGCATGTCCTTTTCTATAATGGACTTGGTGCTCCAAAGACTTGTAGCCTCCCCCTCCACATCCTAAAGCTCGTGTATAAATGATTTCATTGACTTCAACCTTATATGATTGTTCCAATAAACAATAAAAAACCATCAATCTTTGAATCAAAGAGAGGGGGGGAAACTTACAAGACCTCCCTACCCCTTCAAATAAAGACAATACACAGTTGATTCCACAAACTTCTCTTTCTTTTTTGCCACTCAAATTGGTTCTCTACGAGGTATTGGACAAGCAATAATCCTCATTTAATGCAACTATTTGAATAGAAGAATCACTTAGTCCATGTGGCTGACATTAGTTCAACTTAAAGGCTTGTTATTATATATGATCCGTGTGGAACATAACCTGTTAGTTAAGGAAAACATTAATAAAATCATGCCCTTTCTGTTAGCATTTTGTTCACTTTTATCCAGAATATATATACTAGTTAGCAGTTTATAGCGGCTTCCTCGTCATAAGTTATGACATGCGGATTACACACGTAATATTTTCTTCTCTCGAAAAAATACACGTAATATTTTCTTCTCTCAAAAAAATACTACATACGGTTATGATACAGTACAAAATTATAAATTAAAATACTTAATTCAAAATAAAATATATGCTTGGACTGAAAATAAATTTGGGAAATATTTTATGATACAAAACAACTCTTTTATAACTATTATCAGATGTTATATTTATGAGTTAGATTTTTTATGGGAAGCTTCGGACTGAGTTTTCTTAAGCCTTGAACTCCATAATGAAAATATGTTTATGTGGCTATTTGATAGTTTAAATCACTGCTAATTAATGTGTAATATAGTAGCAACGGCTTCAATATTTAGTAGGTTGTAGTTAGGGTTGTAAAGGATCCAAGTTTGAGCGAGCTCGGATTTAGCTCGTGTTCGGCACGTTCAAAATTATTTTTGTTTGAAATTGGCTCATGTTTGAAATTACTCATAAATAGTGTGTTTGTGTTCGGCTCGATTTACATACTAATGTTTGTGTTCGGCTCTTGTTTTGCTCGAAATTGACTCATTTTAATTAATTAAATAAAATAGATGTAGGATATTGGATTTGAATCTGCTCTATTCTTATACTATAAAAAGTGCATAATCAAATGAATAGACAATTCACAGTAGTAGAGTAATATATTATTGTAATGTATTTCGACTGGAGGGGTCTATTTTAAAATTTTGTTTCAAAGTCTATTTGGAATTCAATTATTTTAATTATTAATCCCGCTCCTTTGTGAGTGAGATAGAGTCGATAGATTTTAAAGATAAATAATTTTCCCAAGATTGCAAAGTTGTATTTCAATCGGATGTTATAATCTTTTAAATCAAGATTTTCAAAATAACCAACCATATTGTTAGTAAAATTCAATCATTTAAAAGCAAAATAATGTAAACTCCATCCGTCCTCTGCAACAACTTGTAGTGGGCGATAAATTTCTGATTTACTTCAGCTCACAATGAACAAATGTCATATTAAGTTTATCATTATACTTAACAACTAAAGTAATTACATGTTAGTAAGGACGTGACCCGAGTCATTTGTCCACGTGGTTTTGTCACAAAATGACGCCACAAAGTAGTGGTTAAGACTGGAGTCCTCTGACCAGGTTGTTACCGTCAAATGACACCATTATATTATGGTCACGATTCCCACTAGTATATTACATAACGACTTTCTACTATTTGAGTTGTAAATCATTAGGGTACAATTGATTGACATAAAACCTTTTTTTAGCTAAGGTTGACATAAATTTATTCTCTTAGACAAAAATCTATCCTAGATCTACAATGATACCTTGGACGACTCAACCCATGGCTGCTGAAAAGAATTCTTCGATCAGGTTGGGTCGAGTACCTCCTTTGACTAAGTAGGTCAAAGACCACGACAACCCGGGATAACGGAATCTTGAGATCTTGATCGGGTTTCATCTTCAATTTCCCACAATTCATTTTAAGCATCGAGTGATAAATTTTATAACTTAATTCTATGCATGCTGCTACCATATGTTAAATGTTCAATCCTTAATGACTAACCTTAATTGAAAGTATGCACTCTCACATCATCAGGAGTAGTTAAACATAAGGGCTTGCACTTATGAGAAACCTCGAGCTCTCGATCAAAAAGTCTTCGCAAAATGAAGAAATCTTTGAGCATTGTCTTATTTACAATATAATCTACCTTCCAAAAACTTGATCCTTCAAAGTTCTCTCAACAACAAACAAAATTTCATAACAAATGCAGAAAAGAGACTCAAGGATAGGTCGTAAATTGCATATATATATATATATATATATATATATATATATATATATATATATATATATATATATTTGATACATACATACTGATGTCTGCTAGGCAATTCACAGTAGTAATATATTATAGTCTAAGTTTCGACATATATTTAGAAAAGAGAAAATAATTAGTAGTGACACTATAAATTTTTACGTGGAAAACCCATGAAGGGAAAATTCACGGGGTCTAACCCAATTGTGAAAATTCACTATAAATTGATTACAGAGACCTCTTATCTCACATGTGAAAAAATGTTATAAAGTCTTCAAAATTATAACATCAATACGCAGATAAACTTGTGGCAAGGATTGTGTGACGAACAATATTGATTGGAGACAGTCTATGAGTGGTTGTTGATGGTGGTCAGCGGAAGTCGATGGTGGTCAGTGTCAGTCTGCGGTGGTTGGCGGTTATCAACGGCGGTAGGAGTGATGTTGGGCATCAGCTATTTCTCAAAACTTGAAGCTCATCCTTAAGTCTCAAGCTCTCTTCGCCCCTCATGAGATGAATGAGGCTCTATTTATAGAGTTCATGATGCAATTAATGCATAAATATAAACCACTTTGATCAGACGGCTCAGAGCGCTTTTTTCGATCAAACCGCTTTTGATATAAATTTGAGTGTCTTAATGATTTCAAAATCAAATGATCTTTTGCTCGTTGCATTCATCTTATTGAGACGCTCTATTGGACTATAAGTTTCTCAGATTTGACATTCATTTGAACTTCCAAATATGTTCGGAAACCTTCCGAAAGCGATTTAATGGCTTGATCAAAGCTCGATTTAATTCAGATTGGATCAATATTGGTACCATTGGGTACAACAATGAACTTTTTTGACAGCCCGCCCTATTCACAGTAGAATCACATATCACCAAGCATTTAAACATCATTAATGTCGGATTATGTTAAACTCCTCCTACATATGCATGTTAACTATGGAGCACAAATAGCTCCATATTACTCTAATTTTGATATTTTATGCAACATTTTAATAAGATTATTTGCAACTTGGCTATAACTACTTGTCGTATTAACATAGGCATGGTCTAATAACATACATCATAACATATATATATTTATGTGAAATGCAAACTATAACTTCAATTAAATATATGGTCAGTGATATGATATAAATAACCCTTTATTAAATTTAATAAAAAATTATTAAAGCTTGCTCATTGATCACGTTTATGGGTACTGTTTGCTTCCACGCTTTTAGCAGAAAATAATAAGATTGTTTGAACTGTACTATAACAGTTGATTTAAAATTTTAAGAAATTAATAAAGCTTGAAGATATTAAGTTATATGTGTTTATCTTTAATTCTCAATTAAATTATATAAATTATATAATTTAAACATATAATTATGAATTTAAAGATCTTAAATTATAATAAAATTTTAACCTTTAAGTTTCTTATATTATAAGCTTTTTAATTATTTTTGTTAGTTATTATAAATTATACCATATTCTTACAATAAATTATATATATATATATATATATATATATATATATATATATATATATATATATATATATATATATATTATACTTTTTACAAATATATTTAATACATATTAACAAATATTTATCTATTTATAATACGTATAAAATTATATCTTGATGAGTTTTATATTAAGTTTTAAATTTATAATTATTAATGAAATTAATTGTGTTTAAGTGCTATTTTTTTCACATATTTATCACATGTTCATATTATCTCATCATTTAAACCATATTAAAATAATTTAAATATTTATTACGTCATTTGATACAACTCCTTGTTTAACTATTGAACTTTGAGCATCTCTTTCTGCAAATTCATCAGTTGTTCTGATTTTCACAACCTTGTTATATATGCTCACAAGATCATTTTGAAATAACAAGAGCGAAGATTTTTAAACATGTTCTCTCATAATTTCTATCAAAATGATATGTGAGATTGATCATCACTAAAAATAATCTCATTCAACCAACATTTTCCTGCTCGCCAATAATCACAATATGAGAATTGGAGAATCAAAATGAAGCCTTTGTTTAATTAAATTCTAAGATACTTAGAACCTTTCTTATGAAGTGTGTGTGTGTGTGTGTGTGTGTGTGTGTGTGTGTGTGTGTGTGTGTGTGTATAGAGAGAGAAAGAGAGAGAGAGAGAGAGAGCCACAAAAGAAGTTGTTCCTACCACTTAACAAAAAGTTGTTCTATAAGAGATTCAAAAGATTGAGAAAACATCTTTATGTCTTATCTTTTATTGATATCGAACATTCAATAATGTTGTCACAACTATCACCTTCATACAAATATGATAGATTCCTCAAAGTCTTAACAAAAGATTCAACTTGACAAAGAAGTAACCTCCAAATTTTTTGAAGTGATGTCAATCAGATCATATAATGAAAGGAGTTTTAAATGGGTCAAACTAAATTTCAGAAGATCTTAGCCATCCTTAATCAAAATAAGAGGAATTTCGAGACTTTAAAAGACATCCAAATGATAGAAAGTATTTTAAACTTTCTTGATGCAAACTTTGATTGCATTAAAATTGTTATTAAATACGATGAGCTTATAGGTATATTACAAGCCCATGAATGAAGGTTGGCAAAGAATATACGATCATGGCCAAGGGAGAGATTGAGAACATGATCGATGATATTATTTTTATAATAATAAAGTGAGAGAAAGAAATCAAAGTGTTGAATGAAAGCATGGACAATTAAGGATTCTAAGGTATGATAACTTAGAGATTAACATTTTATTATAAGAAAAATGGCCATTATGCATCACAGTGTTAGCATAAATATTCTAATCAATTGATAAAAATACAATTAAAAAAAAGGAGGTGCAATGGAGAAGAAATCAACAAGCAATACTTATAATATTTGGGCCACTAGAGAAAGCAATCACATGTGGCAATTTATCATAAACTTTTCAAGTTATAAAAAACAATATGTTACACATAAAGTTACATATTTCTTCATCAAACAATTTGTGGTGGATACACTCATAAACTCAAGAATTTTCTTAGAATAAAGAATGGAAATATGAGAGATGTTGAAAATACTAACTTAGAGAATAACTCAGGAATAGATGATGCATATATATGTGTGTGTATGTGTTGTGTACCCCGACATTTTGGTAGACATCCACGGTATAAGACCCCTCAGGACAGGGATTCTTATCCCCTATAAAGAAAGTTGGCTTTAAGGAGGTGGTACTCGAATTGTTATGCACATTAGGGATGGTTGAAAGCTCATATAATAGCCTCTGACCATTCCTTATATTTATTTATATTATTTCTCCCAATTTTTATCATATCTCCTATGCAAAATAAATAAATAATTAAAAAAAAACTTAGAAGGCTTTAAGAAAAGTTTCATTTACCTTTCCTTATAAACATTCTTTGGATATTCATCAGCAAAAGCAACATCTTACGTCCCATTTGGTATTATTGAAAATTAAAGCTTGGGGTAGGTGGCGACAAAGACTATTTAATTAATTAGTATTTAACTACCAATTAGTAAACAATTTTTGTCCCTTAGAAGGAACTAACTGGATAATTACGTACCCAATAAACTAGGTTATTGTCTAACTGCATGATGTATTCATACATATTTAAAAAATTATTTTCTTTTTTTTTAACTATAATTATACACCAAATAAATATTCTTTTTGCCTTCGAGCCCCTCCTAAACTACTTCAATATATATACATACATACTTGCTTATAATTCACTTTTTAAAAGTTTAATAAAATCTTATTTTTTATGTGATGACAGATTTTAGTGATATAAATGTAAAACAGTAAAGTTAAGGTGTTCGATATGTAAGTACATAAGACAAGGATGGTACGTAAATGCCCCCATATATATATTCAAAGTATTGGTTAGAGCGTATGATATAAGCCCCCGACCAACCTCACATGGCTAACCACTTGATCTTGCACATATGCGGGCTTGAATTTGTGACCCCAAGGGACTTAGAACTGACAACGCAAATGCCCGCCAAAGAGTCATAGCAAGCATCACACACACACGCACGCACACATGCGCGTGCACGCACACACACTATATATATTGGTGAAATCCTTACAAAATTTTGTAGTTTACAATGTTGATTCCTCATATTTAACCTCAACTATTTTAACATATATGTCCTACAATTTTACGTTGGAGCTTTATGTCATGTCCCGCCACCTAGATGAATTTGGCAGTTTGGCTAGACAATTCAACCATTTTGGCAGTTAAACAGTTCGTCAGACGGCTAATTAGGCAGCTGAGCAATTCAACAATTCAGCAACTGAGCAATTCAACAATTCTTCAGACAGACAATTCAGAAATTCAACGACTGAGCAACTCAGAAAGCTTTTTTAGGTGTATACTGACCCATGAACGTCATAAGTCCTACGTGCTAAAATGATTCAAATACATGAATATAGGAACCAATTTAGAAAGTTTATAAATAAAAAAATATTAAAAATATAACTAAAATGGACTTATAATCACAGTTCTTAGAAATATGATTAATTATTAATTTTTTAAAAGATGATTGATGACATTATAAAGCGTATAATTTAAATTAATTGCAATGTCATGACGTATTATGACGCAATATTTTTGGATCAAAATAATCGTATATATTGTCCTCAACAACTTCTTAAATTTTTATAAGTTTAATTACTTACTCAACTAATTTATTTTATTTTGTATGTAACGATAGAATAGATATTAATAATTATTTTCAAGATAATATATATATTAAAATTTGAAGACATTTGTACCGGAATTTCAAGATATTTACGTTCACATTTTAAAATTTTTTAACATATATAAATATTAAAAATAAAAAAATTTATAATAATTTTAAAGACATTTATGAAAATTATTCAAAATTATATGATCATTATCATTTGCCGTGATTTAAATAAAAGAAAATTTGTTAGTAATTGAATCGGAATATTCTTTTACAGTTTCAACATACATACGTACATACATAAATACATAAATACATACATACATACATACATACATACATAAATACATTATATTTGTATCATACATACATAGAATGAGAGCATGCTACCTTAATGTTGAAGGGAAGCATTGTGTGTTCAAAAATGAATAAATTGAGTAACCCAAATGAGACTTGAGAGTTTGTTTACATGATGATATATGGAAGAAAAATATCACGTGCAGGTCCCGATTGAGAAATGATATTGATTTATAATTAAAAAATATTTGGAGGCGTTGGTGTTATCATTAAGAGATAATTGCTGATTTGTTTGCTCATTATGCTTATAGAAAGAAGAACAACAGAGAAGGTGGGCATTATGACGGTTGTCTATGATTGTGACAACAATAGGCACTGACCATAATGATAAAGACGACCATCATATTGGTGTAGAGGGTGTGCATTGACATTCATATTGGCAACATGCATTTACTTTGCTGGCAACAATGAGCATTGATGTTGGCATCAATAACTTGCATCAACCTTGGTGGAATGGCCAAGGTTGGTCTTGGCGGCACGATAGTTTTCAGCATTATTTTCAGTTGTAAACATATATGGTATTGGTGATAATGAGAGCTGGTATTAGTGATGATGGTGAGCATAGACCTTGGGAGCATGGCTAACAGTAAACTTAGTGATGATGGTTGGTGTCATCCTCGGGCCTTGCTGGTGATGACGAACATTGACCTTAAAACTTTTTGGTGATGGTAAACATTGACTTTGGTAGATATAATGAGTGTTTGACATTGGCGAGAAACAATCTTATCGTTGACATTTTAAATAATCCCACTCATCACATTGGGGCTGAAATAATCCTTATTTTGATAAAAGGATTGGAATAGTTGGGGATTATATTGGCACTTTACCCTTTTAATATATAATAGACGGAAATAAGTTACTAAACTTTAAAAAAAAAATCATATAGCATGCACCAAGAACCCACTAAACCATATGAAGCTACTATGAGAGACACACACCCTTAGATCATTCCTAACCTTGAAAAAGCAATTAGGACTATTAGCACAAGCCAAATGAAACACTTCATAAAAGCCCATTTTTTTAGCATTATACCACTTGCTAAGAAGTATCAATCAAAATGTTATCAAGTTGGCTTCATATGTGAGTGAAAAAAGATATTTTTAACCAAAAAACCTTAGACCTATACATAAGAGCTAACATATTTTTCAATCATCCAATATAAAACTAAATACACTCCTCTACTTTAAAAATAAAAGACAAGTCATGTTAAAAGTAGAGCGCTTAGCTTGCTTAATATATAACTTACAACTGATTACCATAAATACAAGCAGTGCTTAATATGACTACATGGTATGTATGTAAATGCACATAAATATATATATATATCATTTTTCAATACATATTATAATCTTTCATATAATTATTCCATCATTTTTAAATGATTTTATCATATTATTTTATCTACATTATCAGTACATGCACTCTTCCTTCATGTGAATCAGTCACTAAAGTCATGCACACGATAAATTATTAGTGTTTTCTGGGCGTATAACTATATGCGTGAAGCCATATACCAGTGAGCATTCCTATATATTATTATTCACAGAATATTTTTATAAATATTTTATTCATAAGAATATACAAGCCAAATGTACATAGCTTTCTCACAAGTGCAAATCAATTAATAACATATTATAATAATAATAATAGGAATTTACATACATACCGCACAATTCCTATGTATTTACGCATCTAACACCCAAACTTTCATATTTACATTTATAGTACTCAAACCCTTAACACCACATCAACAATAACACCAATATCAAAGGTGAAATAAACATTTCCATGCATAGGTTTATGAAACCAAATTTTAATTAGTGTAAATATCATACTTTAGGTGCTACATCTGTGAATACATAAGAATTGTGTGACGTGAGTAAATTTCCCATAATAACGACCTATATCAGAAATAGTGGAATAAATTAAAGAAGATTAGTAATTTTAGCAATATCATTATCTAAATGTATAAGAACCTATCAGAAAATCCCAATCAAAGAAGGAAGGAATAGAAGTAAAGCAACACTAGACGTGAATACTTCAGTTTAGACCTTCTTCATATACAAAATATTTTTGAGAAACTTTGAAGCTACTTTAGCTGACTCTGTGCTTTAGACGATTAAAAAAAAAAAAAGGAGGACGAGTTTTTTTCTCTTTTTTTTTCTGTTTGGATGAGAGTAACATTCTGATAATAACACAGATGCCTGATATCGATTGAAGAAGAAAATCAGAAGGAGAAAAACTGAGATACTGAAGTGAAGGTAACGATTAAGTCACATGCTTGAGGAAAGTGCAAGCAGCTAATGAGGTATGCAGCTGGCGGCTTGCACACTCAAACCAAATTCTATAGGAATAATAACAATAGGATAACAAGTGCAAACTATGTAAGAGTTTGTTTGAGGTAATTTTTTTATTGTTTTATCATTCATATCATTTAATCATTATTGGGTCCCAAACTATAAGAAAACTACTTTTCTTATACGAAGGATTTGCATTCATAACACAATTCTTATTTTACAAGCTAACTACTTTTCTCACAATAAGTATATAGTTATTTTACAAGCACATGCAACTGTCTCAAACAGAGCTTAGATCTCTAAAATACCATTCACTGATTATCTTAGAAAACATTCCGAACTAAAGTTAACAAAATAGTCTTTCATTTTGGGCCATACCACCTAAGAAAAAATTGTTGGAGTCGATAAAGTATTTTCAAATGAAGGATTTCGTCTGAAAATATAACTCACATTTTGATAATGCATCTCTACGAGAACTGATCATGGCATACTATCCTAATTTGTGACCATTGTGGAGATTATCATTCTCGTTGGAGAAAGTTTAAAATACCACAATGAAGAAATTCATGGCGGCAATTTAGTAAGATTATACTGTTTTGTATGTCAATAAAACACTATTTTTCCATGTCCCAATGATGCTACTTATGGTTTCATTGTCGAAGTAACTTGTCGCAGACCAAGCAAGATTAACGGCATAAGTGCTTGGACAAATTTATAAATGAAAAGGATCGCAAGTCTTCTATCATATAGATGCAAACTAAAAAACTATTTTCCTATTCTCAACTTTCTATCCTACTACTGCATGGTGACAGTCTACACTAGAGATTTTCCAGAAAAACTTTATGGATTTTTTCACTGAAAGAATTTTTGGAGGATTATAACATCTTCGACAAGGCGAACTAAAAATTTGATGAATGTTGGTTAACGTATGAAGTATCAATAATTTCTTAAAATGCATATTATTGTTGAGCTGGTTAGATCTGATCCAAGCCCAGCTAAAAATCAACCTGAAGATCAAATCATGGAAAAAATCATGGTTGGCTCAATCCAAGTCAGAAAATTGACTTGAATGTTCGAGCTATCTTCAATGTCCCTTATTTCAAACGAAGGTGATCCCCTTAGAATTTGCGGGAAGGAAAAACTCATATTTTAATAGTGCATCAAAATGCTGAGATTACAATACTTAGGTGGATGAGTGGCTTGATACTTTGGACAAAATGGGAAATGAATATATCTGCGATAGAAATGGTGTAGTTGCAACGTCGCACAAAATTAAATAGTCATCTTAGATGGTTTGGTCACATTAAACGTCGACCATTTGATGATCCGATTAGAAGAGTAGATGTTTTAGATTCGAATTATGTTAAGAAAGGCAGAGGTAGGCCAATATTGACTTGGCATATTGTATAAAAAGTGAACTTAGTTTATTAGAATTAAATGAAAAGTAATAGTCAATAAGCGCAATGGAGAAAAAGAATTCATGTACTTGTCCCCACTTAATGGGATGAAGTCTAGTTGTTGTTGTTGTTGATTAATCTTCAAGCAAACAAACAAGGTACAATGGGTGATCTACAATTTGAGATGTAGATCACTTCTTCACAAACCCTAGACGCCACTAGGAACGAAAAAATAAAAAAATAAAAATTGCAAAAATGAAAACATGAAAACAATCCCTAGGTGATTATCCATATTGAAACACCGCCCAAACACATCCAAACTTCCACCCGAGAGCCCCCCTTAATTCCTCTCCTCGCATAAGTGATTAAGGGTTTAACAGGCCCAACCTGGGAGCTGGAATCTCCCTAGGTAAAAAATAGAGGTTTCTAACCCCTTGGCTAGGAGGCTAAGTCGATTTGGTCCTAACCGGTCCATGAGAGACCAGCGTAACAATACTCCCCACCCAAGGAAGCACCTTATCCTTAAAGTGGAATGATGGAAACTGCTTTTGGATCACTTTGTAAGGTTCCTCAGTTACTTCATAAACTGGTAGATATTCCCACTTAATCAACACCTCCTTTGTCCCAGTCACTCCTCAGTGCACCCCTTCTACCTCCAAACTTTCCAAATTTACCTTCATGTCCTATGTCAACATCGAAGGTAGTGAGGACGACGGTGTGCGGTCTTCGATAGCATGCCTCAGTTGGGATACATAAAATACTGGATGCAATGATTATGATGTTGAAAACCTCAAATGGTGCCACAATCTCATAGGGTCCAAAATATCGTATGGTCAATGTCTTCTGCGGTAAGATTAACTTCAAATAAATTATGTCCACGTGCTCAAATTGTATCTCCATCCTATGTCCATTAGCCTTTGCTATTCATAATCTATTGGTCCCTCAGTAGATGTCCCTTGAACTTTGCCAATAACATGTCCCTCTCCTCCAAGTACTGGTCTACACTGCATACTAGTGTAGTGTTATGCCAATAGTGTATCAGGTGAGGTGAATCCCGTCCATACTGTTTACCTCTTAATTGAGAGGAATTCTACATTCTAGAGAGAAATAGAACAAAAATAAATATGAGAAAAAAACGATGAGCAAAAAACACGTTTTTTAAGTGATTCAGAAATATAACTTATATCCACTATAGGATAAGAGGAAGGTTTCATTACTCCAAGAGCAAAAAAGGTATAATCATTAAAACTCCAATTTTTCACTCTAATTCGACAAATGTGGGGTAGGAATAAGTGGGCGATCAAATGACCAACTAGCTGTTTCATCCTTAAGAGCAATGAAATTCGTGGTAGAAGATGGTATAATGTTGCAAGTAGGGCCATCAAAAAGGTTCGTCATTCGCGAACAACTAGTAGTCAGCTCACTAAGTATATTGGTATGTATATTTTTGCTATTGTAGCGCACACCAAAAACACATATCAGTTGGACATGTGCCCGACAAAAATGGATATATGTGCAATCGATATTTCACCCCCTGAAAAAATTGCCAAGGCCTAGGTGAAAAGTCAAGTTCACGGTAGGCATGCCAGATGTTGACTGTCCTCCTCATCTCAAATTAAAATTCCTAGATTACGGTGGGAATCATTGCCATCAAAACTTCATACAACATGACTAAATTCTTGAATAACTATTTTGGATACCGTATGGATTACAAGCTCCACTCTTTCATTAGCAGCTCTAGTTACTATGTCCTTGTATCTGCTGTTCTTTTCCTGAGCATCCAAGAATTTAATGCATGGAACCACAATAAAAATATTCCAATTGTTATTAGACTAAAGACAAATCTACTTAAGTTAGCCTCTTGATCCTTTCAAAATCACTCTAATGGTAAAAAATAATGGTTTTTGTATTGCTGGAGGGACTTCAGGGAGTTGCTACACAATCATGCCTCTATAGCTTAGCCTTCAGAGCATGCATATCTTCTTATTTTTCCTTGAACAGTCATTGCATATCTTTGATCATCGTAATCACCACTTCCATCTAACTAGCTTAGCCTGATCAGAGTAGCTCCTCAATGGTTGTTTAACCAGTTAACCTCAAAGGCCACATCCTTGTGCTTGCCACAAGGCCTGCTCTTTGTTTTTGAAGTTGCTTTCACGGTGATCATGTCCAAAGTTGAAGCTGGGAGATCCACCTCCCTATTCATCTTTTCCTGGTTGTCTTTATTGTTACCTCTGCCACCTTTTTACATTTTTTGTAGCTCCTGCCTCTGTTGTTGATGCAACCACCACCTTCGATGTAGCCATCACCTTTCACTCTGCCAATTCCTTGTATGGAGCATTACTCCAAATTTTTTGACTCCTAGCATTTCAACCATTTCTTTGCAACTATTGAGGGAGTAGGAAACCTTGAGAAGAAGAAAAAGCAAAGGTGTTGATACAGCCACCAAAAAAAAAAAAAAAAAAAAAAAACCGATAATTAGGGTCTTGAAAGGTGAAGTATGCACTTAATTCTTTACACCCTATCAAAGTCATTCACATGCTAAGAGAATTTCAATTCAAGTTTAGTCAGCTTGTCAACACCAGCTTATTAGATAAGAGTTAAAAGTGTGGCTACTTCTTTGCCAACGTAGGTCAATCCATTCTTACAAAATATTAGCTAGCTTGAAGCTCTTTCATCGATCGGATTAGAGGGGACGCACTATATAATTTGATGATTATTATTCAACTCTATTATGCTTTTAAGTTGGATAAACCAAAATTTACCAAAGCTCTCCCTCAGACATGTATGCTTAGAATACTTTTCACCTCAGAAGAATTCATTATTCAACCGCAAGATTCTTGGAATATTCCTTGCAGCTAGAGATGTAAACAAACTGAGCTTGAATGAGTATTTGTTTGTAATCAGCTCGATTAAAAATTCATTTGGTTAAAATCAGCTTGTGTTCAAAATAATTTGTTAATAACATGCCTGTGTTTTGCTCAAATTTAGCTAAAAGGATTTTAAAAATAATAAACTTTCATATTTTATAAATAAATCATAAAAATTAATATAAAAATAATATAATAAATATTGTTTACTTAAGTATTTAATAAATTCAAGCCAAAGAGAGTCGAACAAAATTAAGAAGATTTAATCGTGTTCGACTCACTTATAAATTAAGCTCAAAATAATTGTACATGCTTAGCTTGTTTGTTTAGCAAATTAATTGAACAATAGCTACTTAGTGAGTCGAACAGAAGTTGTTCGTGAATTATAAACTTTTTTTATAGCCCTAACTGTAACATTGAAACATCTCTCTACCACAACCATCGTTGCTCTTAAGGATGAAACTGCTAGCCGGTCATTCGATTATCAAATTCTTACCACCCAACATTTGTCATATAAGAGAGTGAGAACTTGGAGTTTTAAATATTATACCCTTTTTTTCCTCTTGGAGTAGTGAAACCTTCCTCCTCTCTTATAGAGAATGTAGGTCATAGTTTTCAACCACCTGATTCCTTTCATTTTTCTCTCATATATACTTATTTTGTGTTTCCCTATAAACAGTCAAATTCCTTTCAATCAAGAAGTAAATGAACACTGACAAATGCAAAAATCAATGAAAAATTTTTTGCCTTGTACGAAAAATTTTATATCTTTTTCTAGCTTGGAATTGTAAGAAAAAAAATAGAAGGCTTCTGCCCGAAAAGTATTGATAGATGTAGTAAAATAAAACTAATGCACAAAATAGTGGAGTGATACCAAGACGAGAGTGGAAGTAAAAGATTTTTTTCCTACAATAGGCTTTCTCGTTTCAAGAAAACATGGTGAATGCAAACTTTAAAATTCACTCACTGCATCCAAGCAAACTAAAGCGATTCCACTTAAACAAATAAGGGAAAATAGGTCAGTTTTAACAAAGCTAAAAGTACAAGAAGTTTGGTGGGAAACATCATATCACAGGGTCTCGCACAAAATTTAAATCGTCTTTTATTATTGTTACGTGATTCGATGATGTCGATAGAGATGGCTACAACACAAGGTCGAAGTAAGTCCTTTCAACAACGTGGACGCCACCAATTACGGCGTTTGTGCTTCTCGAGGAATGTCTCATCATTCCATCTTACCTAGCAACTATGCCCTAAGGACATTAGGTGAGCTCGTCAAAGGTGGTTCTTAACTAGAGCTCTCTCTACCTCTTTTCCTGGTAACTCAAGGCCATTGTCATTTTAATAATGTTGAACTCTTCGCTTACTACCAAGCTTACAGAAATTAGAAACCAAAACCAAACAATGAGATGCCTTCTGCCCCAAGTTGCCTATCAAATTTTATATTGGAGTTCTCCATCACTCAGAAGAAGTTGGACATGTCTTTGGTGTAGCACCATTTACTAATAGTGCAAACCCATTCTTTCATGGAGATGAGAGGAATTCATGACTTGAGAAATTAAAATTTTCGGCAAAAATAATCATGGAGTACTCTATAATGAGAAAAGAAAATACAACTGCAATTTAAATAGACATAAAAATTAAAATTAGTTTGATTATATGACATGCGTCCGTTGAAAGGCAAGTCAAACCAACAATTTATTGCATGAGAAGAATATAATACAAAGAACAACTTTATCATTAATACAAATGACTTGAGAGAGTGACTTACGCGTCTAAAATAAAACACGCAACATATGTATGTATTCAATGTTCGTAAATGCATTGCCTCCTCTCTAAGACATTTGATTATTATTATTATTTATAATTGTATAATTTCCTAGAAAATAATTATTGGCATCACTTTTGGACGTCATATATGTCGGTATCCGCTTGAGTGCTACAGGATTGTTTACAGCTTCCCGTAACCTAAGACATCTGTCTGGAACATCTGGTACACGCCTCGAGCACGGAACTAGGGTTGGTCTCAATTTAACACTACCGGGAGAATTGACCGCGAGTTAACGTTAATTCCGACACATGACAAGTTAAATGTATACCTTGGTGTTTAAAGGCCATACCCGCCTATTCGGAGCCTTCGGTAGCAAAAGGAGAGTCATCAAACTCTCCCACACGCATTTTGGAAAAAGTCTGCTTTGGGATTTATTTACCCGCGCAGGGGTCTGGGACGCATGTCAGCACCAAAATCCCAGAATTAAAGCCTCTAGAATGTTCATTTTTAGTTACAGGGTCATATTTTAACGATACTTGATTTCTCATAGCTTCTAGATCAGTGAAAACCACCCTACTGACATCTGAGCGCAAAATTATGTTTTGGACCATTCAAGCTGTACTTGGCGCCGAGGTGCGATTTCATCCAACACAGCGCACCCTCGGTGTCCGCCTCGATGTGGGAAAACCCATTTTCACTCTTGGACAGTCTCCGGCAGTCCAAAGACCCATAAAACGCCATTCACACGAAACTGCGCACACACGAGAGGCAAAAGAACCAAGCCCGCAAGTTAGTCTATGCGCGCTTTTGCGCTCACGTGTCGAGTAGCGATCAGATGATCGTGATTTTGCCTATGGTCGCTTCTACGCCACTGTTGGGCACTCGAGCACCCTAACTTTCTGCACGCAATGTTCGCCAACCCGAGGGGACTCCGCTTCTATGCCATTGTAGCTACTTTGGCACCCGGAATAAAATCAACGTAAACTGAGAGATGGGCGTTTTAGTACGTGTTTGGGTGCAAAGGGATCCAATTACTTCTCTCTGCGTAAAGAAATTGCCACGTCACGACTAAAACATGCAGATAGAGGGGACCATTTCAGGGAAACTTAGAATGGTTCCCATGAAGCTTATGGAATGGGTCAAGGCAAATTAAGGGGAGATCACAACAAGCTATGCCATTTCCATGCAAGGAGATGTTTTTCCAAACTGTTTCAAGCAAGAAGTCGGCCAGTGAAACAGACTTTGCGAGAGATTTTTCTAGTGTGGCAATCCAAACAAAAGAAAGGCTGCTACACTATTTTTCATACTGAGAGGGAGAGAGTTTAGAGAGGAGATTTTCTGGAGAAAAGGAGCTCAAGTGAAGAAGAGAATGCTTCTTCTTCTTCAATCTTCTTTCTTCTTCCTGTTTTCGTTGTTCTAGTTTTCTTGCTTCCTTGCGAGTGCTTCCCTCTTCTTTCTCACATTTTCTGAAAAAATGGGGTGGAGTTTGAGAGAGGTTTGAAGGAGTGGAGAAGGTCTTGGAAAGAAGATCAAACAAAGAAGAACTTACTTCTTCCTGTTCATCTTCTTTCCTCCATCTTCCTCCGCCAAAATTTGTTTTTCCTTCATCTTTTCTCCCTTTTCCACCACCAACCTTTGGGAGATAGTGAGAAAGCTTGGATAAACTATCAAGAGCGAGGGAAGGCAACACATCTCCTTCAAAAAGGAGAGCTTCTTCCCTACGTTAGAGAAGACCTCCGGTTACTGCGGTGTTCTCACCAATGAGGAGAGCTTTCTCTCGCACCTGGGAGGAGGATAGCAGTCACTCTCCTACTTGAGGACATGCACTTTTTTTTCCTTAGCTAGCATTAAGATTGTGTTAGATGATTAGAGCTTTGTGATTGTTTTCCTAAAGGAAGCCACTATGATAGTAATCCATCGTGGACAAATCCCATACGAATCAAAATGATATCCTTGCAAAAACCTTAGCCTGAACCCAAAATCAATTGGAATCCGTATTTCCTTTAGTTTTGGCGGTTCCAATCATCCATGAAGGGGTTGGAACGCTTAGGATTTATAGGATGAAAAAAAGATTTGTAGCTAGTTCATCCTACAAAATAATGGAGAATTTCTCCTTCGAGGAATCGGAGGGCGAAGCTCCCCATACCTGTCGCAAAAGCTGGAGACGGCAATGCCGCATATCCATGTGTTGAAACCTTGGTAACTATCCGAGAGCGCATAATGGGTACGACTCGCTACTGGCATTAGCATTTTGCGTGGCATCCTATACTTTATGATTAATGTCTCTGCATTCTGCATGTTGTGTGTATCATGTCGGTTTGAACGGTCGCCCAGGCCCGGTCAACAAAACACTTAGGCCTAACCTGCCACTCTGGTCCAGTCGACTGACCACTTAGGTTTGACAAATTAGCCAGGCCAGGTCAGTCGACCACTTAGGTTCGACCCTCCACCACAGCTCGGCCAGCCGACCACTTTGGTCTGACAGGTCCCCGCGGCCTGATAGGCCACCCTGACCCAGTCGACCAACCATGTAGATCCGACTGCCGCCCCCGGCCCAATTAAATAATCACTTAGGCTCAACCGGCCACTATAGCCCGACCAGCCGACCACTTTGGTTTGACCAACCCCCCGACCCACTCAATCAATCACTTGGATCCAATCGGCAGCCTCCGGTCCGACTGACCCTTTGGCTATGAAGTCACGGGTTGACCACCCAGTCGACCCAATTACTCAAACGACCAACATCACTTGCATGATGTATGATTTGCATGTTCATTCACATCATTTGCATGACCGTACATGACTTAGTTTGCATTCACACATGTGAGCATGAAAAATACATTTTGATGTGCGTTTTGATGAACTCGTTTGCATGATATTTTGCCTTCGGCACTGCCATACTAGGTATCTCTTCGAGCACCAGCACCCGCAGTATCTTACCCACATGTGTATCAGATGTGTTAGGGTCTCAATACTCGCATTCCTTTGGTGGTTGGCAACTAGCTATGCTAGTCCGCTGTGTGTGAATTTCCTTAGAAGATGACGCATCCCTCACCTCTTGTGGCACCATTTCACTCGATTCGAGTTATGCCTTAGAGCCTCTGAACCAGTGGAGTATGCATTTGAGTTATGTCATTTGCACGTTGCTTGATGATCTTCCATTGTGTTTGCTCATACCCTAGTTGAGTAATCACGGTGTTGAACCTTGTTAGATGCTCGCTTGCATTTACATTTGTCTGCATGCTTTGGTTGCAAGTCAGACTCGATAGGTGAGTGACCCTAAGTCAGTCGCGATGCTTTAACAAGCATTGTTTGTCGGGGAGATCCCATAGAGCAGTGGAAGTTAAAGCATCGAGATTGACATAAGTATAAATGCGATCAGGATCCAATGAATTTAACATGTGTCATCTGACATGTTACGGATCTGTACTTAATGACCCTATTTTAAAATAAGAAAATTAATTTTCTACTTATAACCATTCTAGTTTTAAATTATACAAATAACAAACTATGTAATATGTAAGGCCAACTTAAGGGGAAAAAATCTACCTTGAATGATACTTGTTAGATCCCTTGAATTTTTAGGACGGATCGGTCATGATAATATAAGCAAGACTTATTTTATCGAAAGTATTCTTAAGTATTCCTCAATATATAATTAATCAAATGGATGTGTTTCTTTGAGAGTGCTCTTGATACAAGAACAAAAATGTTCATTTTAGTTCTTTGATTATGGGTGACTTATGTATAGATTTTCTTCGTAGATCGTGTTTCGAGGTATTTCGATCTAATCTTGTTTGGACGTATACTCTCAACCTATCACACGAGAATTACCCTTACATAGGTCTTCTATGTTTTCTTTTTAAAATTTGTTTGTCTATCTTCATCATACATCCCGTCTTTTTCAATTCTTCTCTTCAGAACATTTATATGATCTGAGAGAGAGATTTATTTGGAAAATGAATCATACGACGAAGACATATAAATAGATAAGCTGAAAACTTAGTTTTTAAAAATAGCCAAAAACAAATCTGAGTCTCTCTTTATATTAGGAGACTTGCTTACATTATCGTGACCTGGTATATTTCCTCGTGTCACTTGTTGAGCTTTGTGAGACCTTTGGAATTCATTTATGCGTCAGATGTTATGGTTAACAACTTGATATTTTCGTATCTTTTGTTCTCACCCTCAGCATTATGGTCACTACATAGGCACATGCATCGGTGTTGTACTTTCATGGTTGATTTTTTGACATTTTTCGTTGTTTTGAACATTGCTTCTATTTGCTTGGCAGACATGACGAGCGAGAGAGTTGTCACGATCGTCATTGCCTGGGTGAGCTCTATTTTTTTCTCCCAGAGCGTATTCTTTGCTCACGATGGTGTCATCGCATTCACTTCCTTCGAGCAACTTGTTTGTATTACCTTAGGTAATTCCAAGCCCGTCGAGGCGTCTGCTCTGTGCCCTCCCCCCAGAAAAGGGAGTCGTGCACATCAAGCAACTCCTGCTGTGGTGGCTCAAGCCGTGCCCGCACCTTCCACAAAGAAAAGGTTGGCGCCTGACAATGACGTGCCACAACGCCCATCAGTCTTTCCCGACTGTCGTGTTGTCCTTCCGTGTTCTCATAGATCTCCCTGCCTACGGCGGATGAGGCTTTTGATAGTTCTCAAGTTGTTTCAATTGTTCCAACTGCTGTCCCAGCACTTGTCATCCCGGGTCGCTCTGAGGCTGCTCCCGTGTTGGATAGGAGGGCCCTGAAGGACTAGAAACAGGTTGATGTGAACCCAACAACAAGTTTCTACACCTGTTCCAGTTCCAACCCATGTGGAGTCTCAGATTCCCTTGGCCGAGAACTATTTTGTTGTGCTTTCTGGCTGCGAGGACCACGTCCTCTCTAGGATTGCTAGGAGGTGTACCACACCTCGAGACACGGACTCTCTCAAGCCCACCATTCAGGTTGATCATGCCTCCACGAGTCTTCTTGCAAAGAAGATTATTGGAGTTGTTTCTTCCTTGAGGGGGAAGGGTCTAGTTTCTCGAGAGAAGCTATTGGCTCGGATCTCAGAGAGATCTTAGTCTTGGAGCAGCTACTTTACTCTCCTCACCCACGACGTCCTCGCAATAGGAGACCGGGGTTCGCCCGTGGATCCACTACAAGGCCCGGGTACCTACGCTCTGTCATGCAAGCCATTGAGCCCGTCTAGGAGCCCCAAGGGGCTCCGGGCATAGAGTTTGATGGGGATGTACCGGAGCTAGGTATTATTTTGTTTACCACAACTTCAATAGCGTCGTTGGCCGCATCTCTTATTGTACCATCTTCTAATAATAATAAAAGAAATAGTTGTTTGCTTAATGTATTCTCACTTTGTCCAAAAAAGTTGTATACTTCTTCTGTTGATGGAGAGAGTTCCAGGGTGAAGCTTTCTAGATACTCTTATTTATATCAAAACAAGTATTTGAGGGAGGGCTACCGTCCCACCCGACCTAAGAGGCAATGGGTCTGAAAGGTCACTGCCTCTTCACCTTTTGAGGCTCCATCTCCAATTGTGGGGGTTCTTGGGCCAATATCGAAGGAAGTCGTCCCTTCAGTAAATTGTGTCTCGGAGCCACTATGGGTTGACCCCGAGGTGGAACCTGAGAACAATCCTGAGCATGGCTTCTCAAGGATCTTATTGACATTCCGGAGGCGTTTATTGGGGAGGATGACCTCCTTGATGAGGAACTCCACGATTTTGAGATGGCCATCGGCCAAGTCATGGTGGTGACTACACGAACGCAAAGCTCGAATACCAATAGCCATGTCCCCCCTCCCGTCGAATATGATCACCATGAGCTAGTTGAAGTTCATCATGGCCTAACAGTTGATCAAGTCACCCTTCTTGTAGCCCAAATCACAGCAATGCAAGGTGAGAAGGCAGGTCCGACATTGTCTCGTACTCTACACAAGGTGAGGCACATCCGACTGTTCCTGTGGTGCCTTCAATGCCCCCTAGGCATGCTCATGCCACTTCTTCCAATGTCGCCCAGCATGAGCACATTCCTTCTGATGCCAAGGTTAAAGTTGCCTTAGCAGCTTAACAGGACGAGGATGATGTGAGTAGTAGATCATACCCCAAGACATATAACTACATTTTTGTACCCTCTGAGATTTACCCCCCTCGCTTTAAGCGATATTGCCCATTTTCGAGCTCTTTATTGCAACAACGACGCACTTGCTCCGCCTCTTCATCACCAGCCTAGCGAAGTTTGCTTTTGAATTGTATGTCGATCTACCAACATGGCACCTTCAAAACCTTCATTGAACTAGAAGATGCTTTCGTTAAGCGCTTCGCTGGCGTTCACCATTAAGTTACTATGAGTGATTTGATGCTGACCCAGCAGAAGCCAACTGAGCTCTTGTTGGATTTTGTATTCGATGACGGAATCTCAGTATGAAATGCGAGCTTCTTCTTCAGAAGCAGCACGTTGTAGCACTTCGTATGGGCAAAATTAAAGGACAAATCTCTGTCTTAGTGAAGATGACTTCGATTAAGAGGTGGCTAGCTTGCAAGCCACCGAAGGCCCCTTGGTCCTTAGGACTGACGATAAGGCCAAAGGAAAGATGCCCCTTTCAGTGGATCCTTCGAAGAGTTGAGCTCTTTCGACATTTGAGGGCAAGAAGAAAAAGCCCGTCATGTCAACAAAGCAAGCTCCCCTTTCTTCTCCAAGATGGAAACCCCAATATCTTGAATAGAAGTCCAAGGTATACCCCTTTAGGAACGAATGGCTCACGAAGATGCTTAAAAATCTGCTTAAGCAAGGTATGCAGCTCCGGCCTCCAAGTAGATCTCAGGAAGTGGAGAAATTCAAAGAGCCCAACTACTACCCTTATCACAGGCATGTGGGGCATATACTTGAAAATTGCTATTCTTTCACGGATTCGCACGAGGCTCGTTACAAAGCTCGAGAGATTGAGATACCAGATCAGTACCCGGAGAAAGCCCATGGGATGGTGTTCGCGAAAGTGCATCGATTCAGATATGTTGATGTATCATTCTGTTCAGAAGATTATTGTAGTGCTCCTCTTGGCACATTTTATACTTTCAATGAAGTAATGAAAAAAGATCGTTTTGTTGAAGTCTATGTCTCATATTTTTATGGTTGGTTCATATGACATTGATGAGGATGAGGGGATGAGCAATACTCTTTATTTCCCTCCATAAGCGGTACATACCGCATTTGTGTGATGATCTTAGTGATTTATCAAGTGATATATGTGAAGCCTTTGGCCAAATAAGCATCGATGTTGAGCCTACTACAAAATGTTCCGGTGGGCTCGATCCCATTGGGTCCCTTAGCGAGAATGTTCAAGAAGTTTGCCTCAGAAGCGACAAGCTGCTTCCTCCCAGAGCAGCTATGACTAACTCTAACGAGAAGGGGAAAGATGTCATCATCCAAGAAAAGGATGATCATCCCAAGCTCTCTAGTGAAGAAGATAAAAAACCTTCTAATTCGGTGGATTATAACGTCTTGGCACACCTCAAGAGGTTGCTCGTTGCCTTGAGCATCTATGATGCCCTTCTTTTTTCTTCTGAGCTGAGAGAGACTTTGATTAAGACTCTTTGAGAGCCTGAAGCCTTCCATGCATATTATACGGAAGAAAAAGAATGAAGGAGACGATTATAAGGCAGGACGTAGTTGTCGTTAATTTCTCTAATGAGGAGTTAGTTTTAAACACTGCAGATCACAGTAATCCCTTATATGTGATGGCTGGAATATACGGAACTCCATTAAATCGCGTCTTAATTGATCCCGACGCTTTGGTGAATATCATTAGCATCCGGATGCTTGAGCTATTATCCTTAAGTATAAAGAGGTTGTGCACCGATCGGATTATGCTCAATAGCTTCAACTAAAAGGGTTAAAGGACCCGAGGCTCTATTACTTTACCTCTCCAATTCAGAGATTTTAAGAGCGAAGTTAAGTTCCATGTAATCAATGGGAACACGTCCTTTAGAGCCTTGTTCGGATGCCCATGGATCCATTAGTACTGGATGGTACCTTCGACCCTCCATCAGTGCATTAAGTACATGCATGGAGGAGAAGAGTTCTTATCCTTGAGAACATTCAGCCATTTTCCATTAACGAAGTAAGAAATATATGATGATGTCGAGTACTATGTACCCTCAAAAAAGGTGTCTCCTCCAAATTCAGCCATGGCCGCTCCTTGTTCTAGTTCTCTCCTAGCCAAAGGCAAGGGCGTGATGAAGCGGGAGGAAAAGCAACGTGCCCCTGTGGCTTCACAGCAGGGTTTTGCAGACCCTATATTGCCGTCAACCAAGGTGAAGATTGAAGATATATCAGACTCTGACTCTGATCCAGATGAAGCTTTGCTCGTATGCGTCTCGATGAGCTTGCATGGTCCTAGTCAAGAAGACACCGATGAGGAGATTCTCCTCCTACCTTCAGCGGGCATGGTTCCACACTTGTCAAGACTTTCTTTTTCGGATGAGGTGTTGGCCATCGACCCCATACCACGCGGTCATCATAAGGATCTAGCGGTTGCATATGCTTCTACAGTTGAAGAGTTGAAGACCTTTGTACCTCCTAGGCACGAATCCAAAGAGAGAGACATTTTATTTTATAAAGCTAGTCCTTATGTAACTAGTAATGATGTAATGCTTTTAGATAATGAGAATGAAGCAGTAGAGGATATTTCTCTTTTGTGTTATTACTCTCCTATTATTGATAAAATGTTTGATGTTGGGTTATTACCTGAGAAATGGTCTATTCGACAACTAAGCTATGCAAGGTCATGTGGCAGAATAGACCCCCAGTGGACAGGTCTGATTAGGCTATGTCAAAAAGTCTAATAAAACCAGACTACCCAGAGCATCATGTAGGATGATTTCCGCATTTGAAGGCACCCAGATCCTCATCTCTACTAGTGAAGAGGTCGAAGTAAAGGATGCACTTCCTGAGCTTGTGAATGGTGTCTCTTCGACGATCGATGAGTTGAGTGAGATTAACCTAGGTACGGTTAACGATCCTCGTTCAACTTATATTAAAATACTCTTATCGGACTCGATGGCTACTAAAATCATTTAAATCATGAAAGAGTTTATTGATTGCCTCGCTTGGAGTTACGTGAAGATACCCGGGCAAGCTCCAGATGTATTAGTTCATCATTTAGCCATTGATCCTAGTATTGTTCTTGTGAAACAGTCTCCTCAAAGAATGCAACCCAAAATAGAGCATATGGTTTTTGAAGAGACCAAAAAGCTCATTGAGGCTGGCTTTATTAGGGAGATTTCTTACCCTACATGGCTCACAAACATTGTACTTGTTTAAAAGACGAACGAACATATATGATTCCAGAAATTATGATAGATGTCACATCCTCTCATGCGATGTTCTCATTCGTGGATGATTTATCTGGTTATATAATCAGATCCGGATAGCCCCAGATAAACAACAACATATGGTGTTTCAGACTCCTATCGGCATCTTCTGCTATAAGGCCATGCCTTCGGCTTGAAGAATGTCGGGGCGACCTAACAGCAAGCCATGACGCACATCTTTGACCACCTACTAAGACATCAAGTCGAATGTTACATTGAAGTGTGTTTTTGGTGTATCTTCCGAAAAGTTTTTGGATTTCATCATCCATCATAGGGGCATTGAAATTGATCTCAGTAAGATCAAATCCATTACTGGGATGGAGCCTCCTAAGAACTTGACGCAATTGTATTCCCTCCAGGGGAAGCTTGGCTTTGTTAGGAGGTTTATTTCTAATATTTATGGTCGATGTAAAACTTTTTCTGTGTTGACCAAGAAAGATATCTATTTCCGATGGGACGAAGCGTGCCATCATGCTTTCAATGATATTAAATGTTATTTATTGAATCCTCCAGTACTAGCAGCCCAAGTCCCAATGAAACCCCTCATTCTTTATATCACCGCTCTTCATGAGTCGGTAGGAGCTTTGTTAGCTCAAATGAATGAGGGAAAGGAGAACGCGTTCTAATATCTTAGTAGACGTTTCATCCCCACTAAAATGAAGTATTTGTCAATTGAGAAACATTATTTGGCATTAATATTTTCAGTTCAGGCACTATATACTCTCACACCATATTGATCTGATCTCAAAGGAAAATCCCTTGCAGTATCTGATGACTCGTCCCACCATAGCCAGATGATTGGCCAGATGGGCTATGATTTTATCCCAATTTGATATCTCACGTGTCCCTCAACAGGTTGTCAAGGGACAAGTGTTAGTTGACTTTCTTGTAACTCACCTAATCCTGGCAGATTCTCCTCTCAATGATGACTTTCCCAATGAATATTTGATGGTTGTTCATTTTTCGAAATGAAAATTGTACTTTAATAGGCGTCTTGCTTGAAAGAAGGGCTACCGGGGTCTCCCTCGAAAGTACAATTTTGGGATCGGTTTGATCTTTGTAAGCGTAGCATCCTCCGCTACTCTATAGCTTAGCGGAGCCATGTACTAATAATACTGCCGAATACGCAGGCTTGATTTTAGAACTTGAGTTAGCTATTCAGAAGATCATCAAGAGAATCAAAATCTATGATGATTCTCAACTCATAATTAACGAAGTCCAGGAGCTTACAGGGTCCTCAAGCCCGAGCTCTTAGCCTACCACAATAAGGATAAGGAGTAGTTGAAGCTTATCCTCGAGGTTACACTTGTTAAAATACCTCGGTCCTGTAAGGCTAAGGTTGGTGCTCTTGCCAAATTGGCTAAAGAGCTCTCGAGACCTAATGGAGCCCTGTGACAATTGTGATCCGCGAGAGAAGGTTCCCGTCAGCGGCATGTTCCAGCCCCATGGGTGACGCACCTTCAGCTACCGAAGGCGTTTTCGTTATTGCTTCTGATAAAGAACCTGATAATTGGCGTCAAGCCATCATCACGTACTTGAGTATTCCCTGATGATCATTCCCTCGCCCTCAGATTCAAAAGAGGGTGGTCATTTCATTTACCATCGTCAACGATGCTATATCAACACTCTTTTGAGCAATTTTTTTGTGATGCGTTTGGAAAGATAAAGCCCAAAAGATCATGGCTAAAATCCATGAGTACATTTGTTGGTCCCATTAGTCGGGACCCAAAATGATAATCAAGATAAAACGTCTTGGGAATTATTGGCTTACGATGACCATTGATTGCATTGAATATGTTAAGCGGTATCATCAGTGTCAGGTATTTAGCACTTTGTTTTACCAACTCCCGAATGCACTGCATCCGACAGTTGCATCATGGTCTTTCGAGGCTTAGGATACTGATATTCTAGGGCCTATTGACCCTCTGTCCTCTCAAGAATATTGGATTATTTTTACAAGCACCGACTACTTTTCTAAATGAGCAGAAGCCATCCTTTTGAGAGAAGTAAAAGCAGAAAATGTGTTGCATTTCTTTAAGAATAATATCGTTGACAGATTTGTTATGCTGCGCCGCATTATCTCTGATCATGGGTTGGCATTTAAAAACACCAAGATTAATAGATTCGCTCGACGTTACTAAATTGATTAGCGATATTTTACGATCTACTATGTAAGAGCTAATGGCTTGGTTGAGGCTTTTAACAAAGCCTTAGTTCGCTATATCAAAAAGAACCTCCACACCAACAAGAACGAGTGGCACGATGAATTCTCGGAAACTTTGCGGGCATACTGTACAACATATCGTACACCCGCTAGCTCTAATCCATACGCATTGACCTTTGGGTCTGAAATGGTCCTTTTGGAAATTGAACTACCTTCATTATGTGTGGCTATAAGCAATAACATTAATAGCAACGATACTATCCAACTTAGGTTAAAAGAGCTTGATAGCTTGGAGGGGTTGTGATTGCAAGCCCAACAGAGCATTAAGTTGTACCGTGCTCGCATGGCTAGAGTTCACGACAAACTCGTGAGGCCACGTACCTTCATAGTTCGAGACTTGTTGCTGGTCTTACATCACCTAATTGTGTCTCAACGTCAAAGGCATGGGAAGTTTGAGCCTATATGGGAAGGACCGTTCGTGATTGAGAATGCCTTTGAAGGAGGAGCCTACATGCTTATTGATGTTGATGGATCCCATCTGATGCCCCTATTAATGGGGGATATTTGAAGAGATATTATGTTTAAGCGTACTCTCTATGTTGATATGTATGATGTAATTCATTTGAAGATTGATAATTCAAAACTATGTGTATTTTGTAATTCAATCGTTGAGCAAAAAAAAAACATCTTTTGATATTACATCTGTTTGAGCTGCTTGGGATGATTTCCTTATGTAGTTCATATGTAACAGATATGTTTCTCCTCATTTAATCATTGATTGTCACTGAGCCAAGGTGCAATTTCTTTGGGTATCATGTGCTTGCAAACAACAATTAGCCTAATTACCCTCCTCATATAGGGTCCAAATTAGCATATCCTATTTATTCTAAACGAATATAGTAGATACGCCTATTTTACTCTTCTCAAATGAGCATGGAAGATTCCCTTTTAAGGGACATGGTTGGGTTTAGACTTCTTAGAGCTAGCCACCTTTCGGTTGGTGCACTTTGTTTTAATCAACCATCCTTAGGTATCTCGATTGTCTATGGTCAAATGTCATTTGATACTAGCTATGGCCAAGAGAAGTCCTTCTCAAACTCTATACTTCTGGTCAGTTCCTCGTATGAGAGCACAACGGATGACTTGGATCACATGAGACGATCAGGCCTTCTCAATTAGCAATAGCGCTTCGAGCACGGATTAGTTGTCACTTCAATAGTGATATTTTGGTCTTTACAGCTACCCAATTGTTGTGATGACTATTTCACTCGACAATGACTCTTTAGTCGGTTCTTCGTACGAGGGCACAACAGATGGCCCCGATCACACGAGATGATCGGGCCTTCTCAATTAACCATGGCACTTCGAGCACGGATTAGTTGTCACTTCAATCGGGATGTTTTGGATTTGATGGCCACCTGGTTGTTGTGATGGGTGCTCCTGTTCAAAGGGATCAGTTAGACTCGCAATCGATGTCTCTTTTAGTAGAAGTATAACAAATGACTCGGATCACACGAGATGATCTAACATTCTCCTCTACCATATTGAAGTAGGATTGCGTATAGGCCCTCATTGTTCTGTCGTTTCGAAGTATAGGCCAGACGGACAGATCTGGTAAATCTGGGCTGGCTGAGTCCATTTTGTGGTTAGTCAATTTTGCCTAGCTAGCCACTCTCGATCATACCCTGTCCAATAAATCTTGTCTGACCGAGTTTCCAGGGAATACATAAGTCATAGTGCTTTCTTTCGTGATCAGTTTGTTCTGGCTAGCCCTCGAATAGAATATGAGCCCTCGTGCGTTTCTACCTGACCTAGCCACCCTGTTTACCTATTGGGTCGAATATGAGTCCTAGTGCGTCCTGCTAAATGTCTTAAAGCCCTATATATTTTGAGTGGCTCTCAAGATTGGATGTGAATTCTAGCGTATTCCTTTCTGGTATAGCCATCACCTCGGTCATACCTTGCCAGTAAACCTGGTCTAGTTGAGTCCTTTATTTATTTTCTCCTTATGATGACATTTCAAACACCAATAAAGACTTTAGGATGCTTTCAATAAGCGCGTTGTGCTTCAGCGGCACGCCATACCTGGTCGGGGTCCTTTATTGGCATCACTTTTGGATGTCATATATGTCAGTGTCTGCTTGAGTGCTACAGGACTGTTTACAGCGTCCTGTAGCTTAGGACATCCGTCCGGACCATGTGGTATGCGCCTCCAGTACAAAACTAGGGTCAATCTCAATTTAGCCCTACCCAAGAGAATTCATCACAGGTTGACGTTAATTCCGGCACAGGAAAAGTTTAATGTCTATCTTTGTGTTTAGAGGTCATACTTCGCTTATTCGAAACCTCCCGTGGCCAAGGAGATCATCAAACTCTCCCACATGCATTTTGAAAAAAATCGAATTTAGGACCTATCTACCCGCGCGGGGGTCCAGGACGTTTGTCAGCACCAAAATCCCCGAATTAAAGCCTCTAGAATGTTCACTTTTGAGTTACAGGGTCATGTCTTAAAGATACATGGTTTCTTGTAGCTTCCGAATAAATTAAAACCACCTTAAGGACATACGGGCGCAAAATTGTGTTTTGAAAAGCTCGGGCAGTACTTGACCCCGGGCAACGATTCTCGCTTGATACGGTGCACCCCTGGTGTCCGCCTCAAAGTTGGAGAACCTATTTTCACTCCTGGATAGTATCTGATAGTCCAAGGATCCATAAAATACCATCTGCGCAAAGCTGCACGCACATGGGAGGCAAAAGAACCAAGCCCCTTTGGGACTTGGACGCAGTAGCGCACATACATTGTTTAGCGCCTCTTTAAGAGGCGCAAGTTACTCTATCAGCGCTTTTCCGCACGCCTCTCGATAACAATCAAATGATCGTGATTTTGCCTATGATCACTTCTACGCAACTGTTGGGCTCTTGAGCACCCCAACTTTATGCACGCAATGTTTGCCAACCCAAGGGGATTCCGCTTCTACGCCAAACAAAAGAGAGGGGGAGAGCTCATTTTTGATAGGATACTCCACTATTCTTCAAACCGAGAGGGAGAGAGTTAAGAGAAGAGAATGAGATTTTCTAGAGAAAAGGAACTCAAGTGAACAAGAGAACGCTTCTTCTTCTTCCATCTTCTTTCTTCTTCCTGTTTTCATTTTTCTAGTTTTCTTGCTTCCTTGTGAGTGCTTCCTCGTTCTTCTTCTTTCTTACATTTTCGAAAAAAAAATTTAGGAGAGGTTTGAAGGAGAGGAGAAGGTCGTCGAGACGAAATCAAACAAAGAAGACCTTCCACTTCTTTTCTCCATTTTCCCCCACCAAAATCAGTTTTTCCTTCATCTTTTCTCCCTTTTCCACCACCAACCTTTGAGAGAGGGTGAGAGAGCTTGGAGAAACCATCAAGAGCGAGGGAATGCGACATGTCTCCTTTTAAAAAGAGAGCTTCTACCCTACATTGGAAAAGGCTTCCGGTGACCGTGACATTCTCTCCGGCAAGAATAGCTTCCTCCCACACTTGGGAGGAGAGGAGCCACTCTCCTACTTGAGGAGAGCTTCATCCTTGAAATTGGGGAAGTCATCAAGCATCGCGTAGGTGATATTCTTCTTTCCTTACATTTTCCTTTCCTTAGCTAGCCTTAGGATTGTGTTAGACGATTAGGGCTTTGTGGTTGTTTTCCTAGAGAAAACCACTAGGATAAGAATTTGTCGTGGACAAATCCCCTACGAATCTGAGTGATATCCTTGCAAATGCCTTAGCCCGAACCCAAAATCGATTGGAATCCGTATTTCCTTTAGCTTTGGCGGTTCAAACCATTGAGGGGTTAGAACACTTGGGATTTGTAAAATGAAAAAATTTATAGCTAGTTCATCCTACAAATAGTAAAGAATTTCTCCTTCGAGGAATCGGAGGGTGAAACTCCCCACACCTGTCGCCAGAGCCGAAGGCAGCTATGTCGCGTATTCATATGATGACATATAGGTACCTATACGAGAGTGCTAGGATGGGTACGACTCGCCACTAGGCGTTAGCATTTGTGTGGCATCATAGGTTTTGTCATGATGAATGTCTGCATTTTGCATGTTCTGTGTAGCGCATCGGTCCGATCGGCCGCCCTGGCCCGGTCCACAAACAACTTAGGTCCGACTTGCCGCACCGACCCGGGCGACTGATCGCTTAGGTTGGATTGGCCACCCCGATTCAGTCAACCGACCAATTAGGTTTGACCGGCCACCATGACAAGGCTAGCCGACCACTTTGGCCCCACCGACCCCACAGTCGGGTGAGCCGACCACTTTGGTCCCACTGGCCGCCTCCAACCCAATCAAACGATCACTTAGGTTTTACCAACCATTAAGGCTCGGTCAGCCGACCACTTTGGTTCGAACCCCACAGCCCTGTAGATCAACCACTTGGATCCAATTGGACGCCCCCGGTCCGACAGACCCTTTGGCTATGATATCTCGGGTTTATCACCCCGATCGACCCAATGAGTTAGGCGGCCAACATCACTTGCATGATATATATTTCGCATGTGCATTCGCATTATTTGTATGACGGTCCATAGCTTGGTTCGCATTCACACATGTATGCATGTAAAATACTCTTTGATGTGCATTTTGATAAACTCATTTGCATGATATTTTGTCTTTGATACATGCCATATTAGGCGTCTCTTCGAGCACCGGCACATGCGGTATCTCTCCCACATATGTATCACAGGCGTTTGAAGCTTGATACTCGCTTCCTTTGGTGATTGGCAGCTAGCTATGCTAGTCTGCATTGTGTGAATTTCTCTAAAAGAGGACGCACTCTTCACCTCTTGTGGCACCGTTTGTTTGCCACAAGCTTTGCACATTGTTCGCTCGATTTGGGTTATGCCCTAGAGCCTCTGAACCCGTTGAGCGTGCAATATGTATGCTTTTGAGTTTTGTCATGCATGTTGGTTGATGATCTTCCATCGTGTTTGCCTTAGAATCATTATGTTGGGTCGACTACATTCACAATTAGGCAGAATTAGGATCCCAATAGCTTTGAATGATGGATTCGTAGTATCTTGACCTGGCCATCTCTAACTGTTTAGAATTACTCTACCCTATTTTGTTGACCCCCTTTTAGCCAATGTCATCCTATTGACACCTAGTTGATGTCTTCTCGTTGGCCCCGATTGCGGATAGGTCGCCACCCGTTTGGGATACGGTGATTCATCATCTACAGTTTTGGCCTGGTTTGTCCTTGAAAGAGTAGTGTGCACCATATGAGTCGACCTGGTTATTTCATATGCCCCGATCGCCGATAAGTCGCTATCCATTTGGGATGTGAGAGATTCACTCTCTGCCCTACGGCTTAGCGAAAGTTTTGAAAGTATCGGGATGTTCCTCTGAAATAACTATCCTTTTAGTTACATATTTATCAGGTTTGATAATGCAAGCAAGACTATTTTTATCAAGGGTATTGTTGGATATCCCTCAAAATGTAATTAACCAAAGATATACGTTCCTTCGGGAGTGCTTTTGACTTCATAACAAAAATATTCTTTTTTTTCTCGGATTATGGATGGCTTATGTATGGATTCTCTTCGTGGATACCGTGTTTCGATATATTCAATCCGACCTTGTTCGGCCGTATACTCTCAACATATCACACGATGATTACCCTTACAAAAGTCCTCCATATTTTCTTCTTAGAATTTGTTTCTCTATCTTCGTAGTATATCCCGTCTTTTACAATTTCTCTCCCCTTCATCATTTATATGATCTGAGAGGGAGATTTATTTGAAAAAAGAAATCATACAATGATGACATATAAATAGACAAGTTGATAACTTCGAGTTTCTAAAAAGAACTAAAAATAGTAAACTAAATATATAATAAAAATCGGAGCATATCTAACATTAAAAACAACCGTCCATTAAATTTGAAGATCAATACGTTCATTAAAATGCATATCCAGTTCATTTGATGGCGTGCATCATCTTCTTTCAAGGCATTGTCATGTCATGGATTCATCAATGCCATAAAAAGTGACATTCATGGTTCTCCCAAAAAGATGTATAATAACAAACATTGCCCAAGTGACACTGAAATCTCAAGAGGAAGCTTCAAGAAAAGTTCATAAGAGCCTCAAGATACATTTCTTGAGAACTTCCATTGCAGTAGTTGAAAAGTCTCAACATCAATTATCTGTTAACACTATTTGTCATGAGAACAATGGTCATCGCTTCCGATACTTGAGTTAATTTTAAGGATTACACCACCTTCATGTAGCGGTAATCGTTTCACTATCACATCTTATTGAACAAAATAAACCCTTAATCAATCAGGGGCAGTGCTACTACATAACACGGTTCATTCATAGGCTCTCTTTCGTTACCACTAAAGATCACAATTTTCATAATAGTTAATTTTAAGGATTACACCACCTTCATGTAGCGGTAATCGTTTCACTATCACATCTTATTGAACAAAATAAACCCTTAATCAATCAGGGGCAGTGCTACTACATAACACGGTTCATTCATAGGCTCTCTTTCGTTACCACTAAAGATCACAATTTTCATAATAAATTATCATCTCATCGCTACATAGCATACCTCCAACTCTGTTAATGTACACTACTAATGGTCGCCCTCTTCAAAGAGTAAAACCTATTGTTTGGTGGATGGCCTGCTTTTTATGCCTCATCCATTGTTCATCACCAACAGTCAATGATCTAAAGGTTGGGAATTCTGATGAAGAACGAGTGGGACAGCAAATTTATCATTCTCCCTGACATGCCGTGATTAATTTCAAACTCTTCGAGGAATCCAATCTTCACAAAGGTTGACATCTAATCACTTCTTGGCAACTTAAAGATGTTCACACCCAAGATCATGGAAGGTTTTTTGTCCTTCTACGGGAAGACACCTTAAATCTAAGTTACGAATTGTTTCTTGCTAAGGAATCTAAGAAAAGAAAAGAGGCTTCACCTCCAAAGAGCATAACCAATAAAAGGTTGAGAGGGTTGGTCTCCATTCCAATTAACAAAAGGAATTAGTTGTATCTAGCCATTCTAGCCAGGTGAGGAATAGAAAGGGGAAACGATATTAAATATCTCCCTAAAACAGCTGGTGGCAGCTATGCAGGCCTCCTCCTCTTAAGATAAGCACTCGCAAATCCCCAAACTGCATTTCTAAGCTCTCCATGAGATGATGATCAACAAGATTAAAGAATTTCCAAAGGTATTCATTCAGTCAATATCAATAACGTGACTAGACAATCATTGTATGCATCACTCTTCAGGTAACCTTCTTGTGTGGTGGCAAAAATTGAATTAGATCAACCATAATGGAGTTATATCTATAAGCTCAAGGCGAAGGTCCAACATGGTTGTTTGTATTCCCTATATTGAGCTTCTAGAGATAGTATGGAAGAACCCAATGACAGTTTGGCATTGAGCATCCTCATTGATGCAAGGAAGCATCACTGTGAGGAGAGCACAAAGAAATTCGACGAGTGACAGAGAATAGATTAGCGCTTAAGCGTAGGTGGAGGAAGATGTCATATGCAAGGCTGAGGTTATCTAAGGCAGAGTAGTCGTCAAAGAAGCTACTTAAGTTGTTGGGGATAGAGGCAAAAGATAGACATCCAAGAAAAAGTAAAAGGTAAAGAGCCTCCTAGAAGAGGTTGAGTCAAATCACATCATTTGGGAGCACCGATTAGCTAGATAACCACCCCCATTACAACTGATCAAGTTCCAGAAAGTGATCCCCACATAATAGGAATCCAAAAAGATTCAAAGCTTGGTATGACAGCAGCCTCCAAGCCAGCATCGTAGGGTTCAAGATTCTCTGGAAAGTTTTATCTTAATACCATTAATTCTCTCCTCTCTTAACTATAAGGACTGTAAGAATGAGATCGAGTCCAACCAAACGTCTAATTAAAACTCTCCTATTTTTTATTAACTTCTTCTTTTTTAATTACCATAATAAGTTTTCAAATCCATTTGAAACAACCAATAAAAAGCATATATTATATAACTAAAAACATATTCCGAGTATCCAATAGCTATCAAATCATTCGTGTCATGTAGTTGTTTTATAATGATACATTTGTGGGGCATATGGTTGATTTATAATAGATCCATTCCTGTGGTATGCACATCTGTTCCAACCATATATATTCCTGACGGATTTTTGTTAACATGATGTTAGTGCCCTTTCAAATCAACATTAATAAGAAACTGTCAATTAGGTGTCCTTGCAAATTCATTGAAGAGTAACATCACCTATGAAAGATAAACAATTTGCATTAAAATTAATAAATCATGATTTAAAGATCAATTTTAGCTCGAACTATTAGGAAAAAAATGTCCATTAGGTCAACTTCAACATTCAAATAATTTTTAAAACAGCTTCTACAGCAAGCACTGTGATAAAAAACAAAATGTATAACTTTCAAAAAAGGGGGCAGTGGGTGCACAAAATGACAAAGAAATTAACTTCGGCGACTATTGTAGTTGAAGAGAGATTTGTACCATCTTAATTCTCGAAAAAAAAATTACTCTCAACACTTTCAAAATAGAAATGCCTCAATTTTGATCCCAAAAATGGCAAAATTCTTACTCATGATTCTAATTTCAAAGTCTGATGCAAAGTTCCACAAAAAACATATTTTCTAACTTCGTAATACAAAACCAGCTACAAACTTCTTATGTTTCATTTTTGAATAACAGATCTAAATAAACAACATAACAAATAACTTTTGTTACGATATAACAGAGAAAAATCATCCAAGCAAGCCCATTGTGCAAGCTTCAGCCAAACTTGCCAAAATAAATAAGAGATGGCTAATAAACTTGTTAATACAAGCTTTGCAATGCTTTGGCGGGGATGTGACTTTTATTATCTTTCTTTCCTTTTACGTTTAGAGATTAAATTTGTGCCATTCATATAACACAAATTTTCACCATTATGAATTCCAACTGCTGCAATATGGTTAGCATAAGGGTATCTTACCTCTAGAGATTTGCTTGACGCTTGTCTAGTTATGCACAACCAAATCCTAGAACTCTCGTTTTGGCTGTTCTCAACTAATGGAACATGCCATGATCCACTCTCAGATTCCTAAAAGATGACAAAATGGGAATACGGTGGATTAGAATAAAGGGTTCTCCAATAGGATTGGCAAAAATTAAAACCATTGAGACTGTACCTGGATGACTAGAGAATATGGAGGTGGCATTTTAAGCACCAAATGACCTTTAACAAAACTGTACTTTACCTGAAATGCAATAAAATTGTTCAGTAGAGGCAAGCCGTGATGTGTTTTTTTAAATATTAATACAATAAACAATATAAAAAAAAAAGCATTATTTAACCCATTTGGCGATTTATCAAATAACCCTGATAATTTGCCCCACTTTTAAGTGTCATGCTAAACTAATCTGGGCTATGATACTGAATTGATGTACAGATTAAAGATTTAAGATTTTTAATGTGATCCAGGATGATATCTAGCCACCAAATTGTCCTATAGTGAAACCTTATATCCTTTACTGTGAGGACAAAGAATGTACTTTGTTCACTTCAGACGATTATTTAACAAGTGCCTAAAATGCAAAATTCCACAAGAAAAATAATGGCAAACATAAAATTTAAGCAACTGTCAAGTTTGTGCATCAAAAAGAAAATCTAGTCTATATAACACTTGACAAGATTTCAACCACGCACCAAAACTAACAACTAAACAATTAAAATGACAAAAATAATGGTAGAACTGAGACTCGCCCTAGTATTCATTCATGCATGTAAAGCACTTAATAAGGACACCTCCAATATACCCAAAAAAGATGAGAGGAAATTTGAAGCTTTACTTCAATTTAAATTAATTTTAAATGTTCCAGGGATCCTATTAGCATTCAAAAAATCCAAAAAAAAGGAATTGCATAAAATATTTTAGGTCCACTCAGACGCAACAAAATTTAATGCAACAAAAACTATCTGCAGCTAGTAGAAACTATTCAACAAATTTCAATTCATGAAATCCTCAAGGACTCGGACTTAGGCCTCGTTTGGGAAAGCTTCTTCAGTGCTTTCCCATCTAAGAGATGTCACTAACATGTTGTAATTAGTTTGATTTGCGTGCTTTTCTAAGATCAAGTTTTACCAAAATCCATTAATACTCCCCATTTAAAACCGAAATTTCCTTGTCGCTTTAAAAAATTATTTTTCAAAAGTTGATTTTGAAAAGAGTTTATGAATGCGCATGTTCAATCAAAGCGTAAGTTCAATCAAATGAGGCCTTAAATAGGAATTTTTACCTAAACTTAGCATTGAAAGTACCAAGCGCTAAATTAGAGACGTAGTAAGGCAGTGAAACAACTGCAGCATTTAGCAGGAGGAAGACTAGTTTCTTAAAGGCTTATACAGAAAATTTTTCTGGATTTCAGTGCACAATTACTCCATCTCAAGATTTCAAATTCATATCTCAGGTAGGCACATCAAACGGTGAATTATAATTGCTATAATTATTATTAATTCCCTGCAAATGTTTTCATGCAATAATGCATAGGATTTACAAATAATTACATGAATTCATTGGGCCTAGATTCAATAACAAGTTCAACAGAGTCTAAAGGTTTTCAAATTTAATAACCCAAGCTAACTCCAAAATGAATTACAATTGTGGATCGATTAATACATAATTCAACTATTGATAGCATCAAATTCCACCCATTTCTGTGCTCTTTAGGCAGAACACACCAAGTCACTTAAAATCTTAATGAGCACTTTAGTTAATCTTCGACTTATGGGTGATAAATAGTTAATAATCTTAATTGAGTTCAACTTTTCAATGTTTTTCAAAAACTACATATGAATTTCATGTATATATAGAAACAAGTGCTTTAGGTAACCATTCCAATTTAAAGAGTTAAATTAAAAATATAAATTTGTAATATGGGATGCATAAGCAATTTTACATATAGGATAAAATAAGCCACTTTTTAGAAGCCAACAACAACTACAAAAAGGGAATAATGCTTTCACAAAGTCCATATTTTAGACATGTAAAGTAAAACCAAATGACTTGATTAAATTTCAAATTTCCTCATCAATCTCCTATTGGACAAATGCTTGCTTAACTTTTGAGAGAAATTATCTCCCAATGCCCCGTGACACCTAATTTTCTCTTATTTAGTGAATTATTTTCTTGAAACTTATTTTCTAAAGATCCTACTATAAATTTTATGAGGACGCTCAACAGATTTTAATTCTTGTGAAAATTTTAATCAAGTCGCTGATATCTTATGGCTTTTAATTTTTTTGTTGATTTCAAATATTAAAATGATCATTAGATCATTTGGCTAGAATTTTTCATATTTTCAAGTTTATGCCAAAAGAAAGTACTTGTTTTAATGGGTGGCTTTTAAAACTATTAATTCCCAATCATAAAGTTTTTATCCATCACATCATCTAGTTGCATTTAAAATCCAATATCGCATCATACATCAATTTGAGTGGCATAAATACAACATACATCATTTAAAGAAACAAAGAAGCTACTTAAAGAACCACAAATTAGTAATGATGCGGGGCTTGCATCATTATTGCTAAACAATTAAAATGGCAAAAGAAAACATGTAGTCTCAAAACCTTAATAACATGATAACTAACTAGTATATTTGCAAGCATGACAAGCATATCATGCAGTTAGTCAAAAGAGATACAATGCTTAAAATACAATGCCAGACATGCTAGTTACAAAGTAACAGGAACTATGGCTACATGTTAACAAATTGTGCCATGGAACTTTAAAAGATTCCTAATGTGTACCTGATGCCTTTCTTTCCATTTAGGAAAAAAGCTTCTACCTAGGAGTTCGAATATGTGATCTCTCATTTCATCATTAGTCACAAGCAAACACCTGAGTTTAACTGCTGCATAAAGCCAATACCTGAATTAAAAAACTATTCGTTACATAAAAACAAGGATGAAAAAAATTAGAATTAGAGCAATAGCATGTGATCGCCTTGTTTAATTATAAAGGGAAAAGAAATATGATAAAGAATTTACATTACAAACTGAATTGTCCTGAATAAATAGACAAAAGTACAGACTAGGCATGTGTTGGAGTATATCATACAACATTGTTTAGTTTTACCAATAGATCAATCACTATACATTACAAAGGCTCTCAACAAAACATCTGTCAAGACACAGGGTGAAGAGGCCAAAGCAAATAGATGTACGATAAATTTAATTGAAATTTAGTGTGTGGTATTGTTAATTATTAACAAATAGACTAAAGTTGAGTAATTAAAATAGAGAGTCCCAGAAATATATCATGAAAAGAGACAATAAAGATGAAGTTTATAAAAAAATATTCTGTGAATTCAATTTTTGGGCCATAAATAACCATCAATATCCAAGTAGCACATGAACAGATGAAAATATTACAAAAAATAAGAGGCCACCTAAAATTGCATAGAAATTCTAAAAATAATACCTATAAAAATAAACGAAGAAAAACTATGATTTAGGCATGTACAATTATAAAGTTAAAAATGCACCAATAAAAAATGTTAAGTAACCATTAAGGAAAATGACTAGGCTGACTATTACACTAATTAAAAGACGTGCAAAAATATTTTAAAAAAATAAAGTTAATTATCAAGATCATTATGTAGTCCATATATTAATCAAAATATGATCACTTAGGAATGTTAAACAACCCATAAATTGTCAAAATCAACTTTAATAACTTAAATAAGAGAATAATATTAACTTGGTGCGAGATAAACTCCAAGTCCTAGAAGACCATTATGATATCATATTTAAGAACACCTATTATCCGTAAACCCGTCTATTTTGCTCATATCGTGTTAAGTAGTCCTAAGATATTGTTCCATGAGTTAGGGTCTGTTTGGGGCAGTCGCAGCTTATCAAGATAAGCAGTTTATCCTAATAATCTGCTGATCAGCAGTTTATTCTGATAAGCTGGCTAGTTGTTTAGTTTATGCGTTTGGAAAACAGCTGATTCTGGATAATTGATCATTCTACCATTGTCCTGAATAAAAGTTGTTTAGTTGTTTGGTTTGTCCGTTTGAAAAACAACTGATTTACAGTTTTTTCTGGATAAATGACCAATTTGGCACGAAGCAGTTGTGTTGTTTGTAACAAAAATGCAATGGCTACACATTAGATATTTCAGAACCAATAAAACCCCTTCATAATAGTATTAAAAAAGATATACACCTCATTTAATAGTGAGTATCAAAAACCTAAAAATATATAAGAAATACATTTTAAAATTACAAACATAACATGTTCAACAAAGCTCTATAGATATGCAAGCATCTAAACTCAATTGGAATTAAGATATGGAGATTACTTAATTTTTTTCAAATTAATACTAGAAACTAAAAAAATAATAATTTGTGATACCCTCTTCAAATATCTCTAAAATGATTTTTCTAGGCATTTAAGGGGCTCCCAAAAAAAACTTGGTAAAGAGAACATTAAAAATAACACCAAATGCCAATAAACCAAAAACATTGTCCATCATCACCACCAAACACTAACCACACTAATACTTTATATAATGAAACATTTTAACCAAACTAATCAACCCTTTTCTTCAAAACAGCAAATATCATCTTGTTCACCTCCATCTCCTACCCCATAACCCATTGATCGACTTTAATGACATCTCACCTTCCAACTACATAATGTATATCTAAATAAACCATATCCTAAGAATCCATCCTGCATATATTTACATATACCCTTTCTACCAACAATCCATCCAACTAATAAAACACATAATGTATATCTAACCTTCTTCCAACAATCCTATTGAAGTTTCCAGATTTATCCTGTAAATAGATTGGGAGAATAAATCAAGAATCAATTTGTATTAATTTGTATTAATTTGTATTAAATTGTAATCCCTTAAATCGAGGATATAGGTAGATAGTTTCGCTTTTTATTCATCGTAATCTCCTCTATATAACAACTTGTATTTCCAATTCAAAGTAAGAAAATACAGAATTATTTTTCTTCTTCTCTGATTTTCCACATGCATCAGAGCCCTAAATCGAAGCCTTCATTGCTTCTGTCTTCTTCCTTTGCGTTGATTCGCGTCTGCGTCTTCCGCTTCATCCGCTTCGTCCACTTCATCTGCTTCGTCTGCGTCGTCCGCTCCGAACTCGCCATAGTGCCGAACGCGTCGTCTGCGCCTCCTTCCTGCGCGAACACCCTCGACGATCTGCTCGCCGTCGTCCGCGCCTCCTTCCTGCGCGAAGATCCTCAACGATCTGCGCCGAACTCGCCGTCGCTTCCTAAGCCAAACGTATCGTCCTCGAACTCGCCGTAAGCTTCATCCGCTTCCAGCGCCTCCTTCCGGCGTGACCTTCGCGACATTCTGCGCGCCGTTCGGATTATCCAGGAACAGAAACGTCTCCTTAGCCTTTATTGTCGAACAGGAACGGGCATTTCTGTCTCTTTCCCGCAGGAGTTTTTCCCGCAGCCTTTATTGCTACGAACTCGTCGTCGTGCTGAACTCGTCGTCGCGCCGAACACTTCCTTCGCTTCCTGCGCGCCGAACGCATCGTCCTCGATGATCTGCTTCTGCGTCGTCCTTGACGATCTGCTCCCTTTCCGCCGGGAGTTTTTCGCGGCCTTCATTCGTTGCCGCCGTAAGCCGTGCGATCTCCTGCGATCCGAGTCGTCTCTTACTCGCGTCATCCAGGAACAGGAACAGCCTTAATTGCTCTAAATTTCTCTGTTCCACCGTGTCAATGTTCAACAGTGAAGAAATTGAGAAGTTGAGAAGCTTGATGGGTTCTCTTGGGAAACCTTCTGGTACAGGTTCGATGGCTCTTTCAGGTAAACCTACCTGCATGAATGTCTTAGACAAATTCTATGATCCAAATTCCTGGATCATAGACTCTGGTGCTACAAACCATATGACCCCCTGTTGACCTCACTTTTTGTCGAGGTTTAGTATTCCTCCTAGATTTAGGATTCTAGCCTCAGGAGCTTCCCCGATGATCCTAGATTCCTAGCGATGGGACCCACCTCGTTTTAGAGTGTCTAGAAGCCACTTCGTTACTCTTTGAAATCCTGTACGAGATTCCGTACCGCTAGTCTATAGCTGGTCGAAATTGACGTCAGGAGTTCAAATTGAGTCCCTATAGGACCTCTGGACATTAGGACAGCCTCGTGCACATCTTACACACGTACCATTCTGATCGATCGGACTCGAGTCGAATTTTGCGACGATACCAAATTTCGACGCAATTTTGACGTGACCGTCGACGAGTTTGCCCAGACGACCTCGGATGACGAAACGGACTGCGCCGATGCATCCGCAACGTCGATTTCACCTAAAATTGACGTTAAATTTGCGACGATAGCCTGTCGGGGACGAAACTTACGAAATGATTACAATTATTATATTAATAATAATAATATTTATATTATTATTGTTAAAATATATGTTTAAATATAATATATTTCCTAAGCCCTAATCCCCCTCACGCTCGACTCAGCCGGCTCCCCATTCTCCCGCTCGGTCCCGTTTTCTTGTTCGCACGCCAGGTCGAGGCCTTCCTCTCTTTCCCTCATCTTCGCAGCAGCAGGCGGCCCATCTCCTGCGATCTCCTCCTCGAGCCGCACTCGATCTCTCCTCTCTTATCCCTGCTAGAGCAAGTGGCTCCTGGCGACTTTTTTTCGGCGCGTACGTTATCCCTGCGGCATTTCCCGTGAGACCCGATCCTTTGTCGAATCTCCCTGCAGCATTTCCCTCCATCCCCCGTACCTCCCTCGATCTTATTTGACTCTACAAGTAGGGAGCGGCCCTTCCTCCTTCTCCTTTGCCTATAAAAGCTTCATTCTGAGATGAGTTTAGGGCTGGCCAAAAAAAAGTTTCTGAGAGAGGGGAAACTCTGCCATTTTTCTTTCTCACTTACTCCCTTAGTTTTTTGTGCTTGGATTGGCGTCCTCTTGCTGTTGGAGGGAGAGTTGAGGTTGGAGAATACCTTTAAAGTTTCTATATTGCTCATTTTTGCTTCAGGAATGTACCTTTTTATCTCTTATGCTCTACTGCCTTTTGGTTCTCTCTGTCGAGCCATTGGAGATGGTTCTGTGGGGTGTTACAGAATGCTAACTCACTATCGTGACTATATTTGGGAATATTTTATTACTTGAAGCATGTGGAGAATAGAAACATGAGCATGTTTTAAAAGTATAAGCTTGATTATTTGCTTGAGGTAATGAGAATGTGGCATGACATTGGCTCCTTTCTTTTCTCTATTTGCTTAAGATGATAAAATGTGGTTTTATATTTGGTCTTTTCTAGTATGAGATATTGAGAGGGTTCACTTGAGCCTTGCAAGCATGTGGTAGGTATGGTTCTCATAATAAGCTACTAGCTTCTCTAGTAAGCTCTAGCAAATATTTTTGAGTAAAGCTCTTTACTTACTATTGTTGTTATGAATTGTTGAGGAGCCTTTGACTCTTTCATGCATGTGGGGCTTGGTGCTTGCTCCTTGTGACTTTCCCTTACAAAAGTTGCATGCTAGGGAGAAGTTTAAACTCAATTTGGAAGAATTCATGTTTGTTCTCATGTAAAGCATGTGGTGGCTTTATGTCTTGTACATATGGAAGTCTAGTCCTTTATGAAAGCATGTTATGAAGATTTGAGATATTTCTATGTTTGTTCTTGCTTGCAAGCATGATGAGATGGGTATTGAGATGTTCCTTGCTCACTTTAGCTTGACATGAGGCATGGAAGTATTTACTTAATTTTACATATATGTGGAGCTCATTTCTTGCTCCTTGTAGCTTTGCCTTAATAAAAATGCATGTTATCAAAATTTGTAGCAAGGTATAAAGGCTCTATATCTTAGCATGTTGGACATGAGGAAATGTGCATATTAGCTTCATGTTAGGTGTGGCTTTAATTCTATCATAATTCCTTTGGAAATCTAGTTGGCTTGGCTTAACTCTTACTTGAAAGGCTATTCTAACATGTGGATACTTGCTATTCTTATTTCAATGTTTTAAGAGGCTCATTTTGACTCTGTTTGGGAACTTGGTTGGTTTGATTTATTTCCGATTTGAGAGCCTACTTTGGTATTCTGGATTTATTCTTATATTGGGCTTTGTTGAGATTTTGCTATACTCTTTGTTTTAAGCTTCGATCCTAGCCGGATTTTGGCCTCATATGGCTCGTTTTCAGTTGGCATTGCTGTATTCTTGTTTTCGAATTGAAGCTGGCTTCATTCCAGCCCAGCCATGGCTCGGGTTCGACCCTATATGGGCTCGGGTTTGGCTCCTTTAACTCTTCTTTTGTTTTAGCCTTGAGTGGAGAATGATGTAGCTTGATTTTAGGTTGGTTCCCATCCTTTCTATGGCTCGGGTTGGGCTTGCAGTGGCTCGATTTTCCCCTCCTAATGTTAATCCCTATTTTAGCTCTGTTTTGAGTGGGATGTAGCTCATTGTTGGCTCGGTTTCTTGCTCGATAATTGGTTTGGGTTTAGCTTTATGCTGGAGCTGTTGTAATTTGGAGTTGGGCTGATTTATTTGGTTCGGCTGGGTGCTTACTGATGGCTCGGGTTTGATCCTATCTTGGCTCGGGTTGGGACTTTGGTGCTCTTCGGGTTTGATTTGATGTTGGGGCTGCTTTAATTTAGAATTGGGCTCGGGTTTGTGCTATGTTTGGGCTTTATGTGGGTTGAGCTCTATGTCTATTTAGTGAGGGCTCTCTAGTGCGTTTGTGAAGGATCTGGGTTCAGTTTGGGGCTTGGCCGTGAGCCTCTTGATGTTGATTTGTGATTTTGAGGTTGGATGGGGGCTTTACTTATTGCTGCCCCTTTGTTGTGGCCTTGGCCGAGAGCCTCATGGTGGTGATTAATGTGGTGATGGCTTTGCTTATTGCTATGTTTGAACTTGGAATTGATGGGAAATGTAATTCAGAATTGTTTCTTGTCTGCTTTTGGAGTGAATTGGGGATCGATACTTGAGGCACTTTCTTAAAGATTTTACTTGGTGGGATTGGTGCTAGTTTTGAGACTTTTGGGCTGGTATACTCACTTTCTTATGGATTGGAAGTTCTCCTGATTCTCCTATTGTGACCCCGGCCCCGAGCCAGTAGGTAGACCTATTGAGAGAGTCTGTGCCTTAGGGGCTGATGTTTGTTTTTGAGATTTGACATATCCGGATTTCTATGCGGAGTTTGGAGTCCAGTAGTCGGTTTTCCCGCATCATTTTTCTTTTCTTTTCTCGTTCGATTTGCGAAGTTTTTAAACGGTTCTCGAAGGTCATTGCTTTTGGTTTAGTTTTATCCGAATGCAAAGGATACCCATTTCGGGCCGATCCAATTGTGTCCAAGTGAGAAAATGACGTCCCGGGATCGATTCGAGGACCTCGGGTCATGCTTTCGGTCGTTGTTACATGTTTTAGGGGCGAGTGGATTAACCTTCCTCCCGTTTTAGTCTTTTCGGGTCCGGAGGCGGGTTAATCTCCTCTTCTTCCCTCCTCGTTAATTTACCCGTGTTCCCGCTTCACTCGGAGTCGGTTTTGTTTTGTTTTGTTTTGGGGCGATGACGGCGATGATGCAAAAGCGCACGCCAGGTGATAGAGTAGAATGATATCTCATCCTACGACATCGGGACTCGCTCCGGGATCCCAGTGAACAGTAGGATGACGGTATCATTCACCGTTACTAGAGAAGCGGGGCACCGTCGTGCCTTCAGGATTGTTAGTGATCATTCACCCGACGAAATGATCGACTCGTGGACAATCATGATTTTCAAAATCTGATAAAAATATGATATTACATTTTGAAACAAAATATATATATATATATCTTTCCACTACAATCGGAAATTTATAAAACTCTCTTTTGTATGTCTGAAACTCATGTGCATGCTAAAAATACAAATTTCAAAAACTATATTGTAAAATCTGGTTGTCCACTTGTTGATTATCGGTTTTGGGTTGAGAACACTCTCCGAGTCGGGTTTAGTTGGACACCCTTCTTGCTGAGTGGCGGGATTTATACACTCGTGTGACCGAGTAGCCTTCGACGACCCTTCGAGCAGTACTACACAGTTCTGAGCCTAGCCCCGACCCGAGTGTTTGCGGTTTTCTTCGGATTTTCGTAGGATTTTGACGAAGCACTCATGGTCCCTTTTCCGGGACTTTCCCGAGGTTTTAGTGATTTTATTTTGATTTTCGTTTACTTTCTCGAGCTTCCCGTTGCGAGTCATTCGCAGTCTTTTCTCGAGTTTTCTAGACGATGTTTCTGCCTGGCTGCTACTTGTGTGACACACTCCTGTCGGCTACACATAAGAAGACTACGGATCTTCCAGGTATACAGGTTTGTTTACATTTACAGCGTGTTACTTTTTTGTGTACTTTTCTTCGTATGTTATCTTCGTTTAACGTTACTTTTTGCATACTCTACTATCGCATGTTTTCTCGCATGCATACTCTACTATCGCATGCTTTCTCGCTAAGACGTTGTACTTATACTCTCTCTGCATGCTTTATTGTTTTCCTGTCTACATACTTTCTTATATCATCGTACAACATTTAAACATACTTGCATAGGATGTTTAGGTGAGCTCGACCATAAGCGCCACCTGATTGAACATTTTGACTCGCCACCTGAAAACTCAACCTCTTCACAGAAGGAGCTTGGAGCTAGCGGTGGGCAGCACGACCATCTTCAACAGCAAAACACGTCTACAACAACTAAACCATCCCTTAGTGATTAAACAACAATCCATAGGATTTCGAGGTTGTTCGCCTAGTGCGACATAAATCCTCAACCTCTTGTTGGGCCTTTGTATAGCTCTGTTGTACAATATAAGCCCCGACTCGTTTTAGGATTCCGAGGTTGTCGTTCGTTTCCTTGGAGAACGTTTTTAAGGACCAGGACTCGGGGAGGAGGATTGGACTTGCTAAGGAAAGGAACGGTCTTTACCATCTTGAACCATCACAGAAAACTAGGAAAAATTTGTCGTCATCTTTCCTAAGTTCCTCAAACAAAGATGTCATTTGGCTATATCACTTGCGCCTTGGTCATCCTTCTTTTAGGATTTTAAATATAATGTTCCCTCACTTATTCCAAGGATTAGATATTTCTGAATTTCATTGTGACATTTGTGAATTGGCTAAACATAGCCGTGTATCTTTTCCTATTAACAGTAAAAGAAGTTCTTATCATTTTCATTTGATTCATAGTGACATATGGGGACCTTCCAATATACCTAACATTTATGGGGCTCGTTGGTTTGTATCCTTAATTGATGATTGCACCCGGGTTACATGGCTCTTCCTTCTTAAACAAAAATGCGATGTTAGCGACTCTTATACCTAATTTTCATTCAATGGTTCAAAATCGGTTGGGGTCAAAATAAAAAGTTTTAGGACGGACAATGCTAGAGACTACTTCAATCAGATTCTATCACCTTACTTTCAATCACAGGGGATTATCCATGAGTCATCCTGTGTGGAGACACCCCAACAAAATGGGGTAGCTGAAAGAAAGAATGGGCAACACCCGAGCCTTACTATTTCAAGGGAATGTTTCTAAATCCTATTGGGGAGAAGCTGTTCTTACTGCCACATATATGATAAATAGACTTCCCTCCCGTGTGTTAGAAAACAAAAGCCACATAAAAGTCCTTAATAGCTTCTACCCTCACTTCGAACCTCAAATGACCTCACACCTGTGGTATTTGGGTGTACTGCCTTTGTTCATGTCCATAAACAACATAGAAGGAAGCTAGACCTTAGAGCCATCAAATGTGTTTTCCTCGGTTACTCATCCACTCAAAAGGGATACAAGTGTTACAACCCCTCTACCATAAAATTTTACATCTCTGCAGATGTCACTTTCACAGAAAATAAACATTTTTTCTCCCAAGTCCTCTCTTCAGGGGAGATTTCGATGATGGAAGATAAGTACTTGTGAGTCCTTCGAACCACTACAAAACCTTGACCTTCCGCATGTGCCAGCCCGTGTTATTGAACCAGAATCCCCAGAGCCAAACTCTCCTCATGTTCCAGCTGAACCCGAGTCCTCTGAACCAATCACATCTAAGTCACCCGATCCTATCACTCACAATTTCTCAAGATTTTCTCAGGTGTATTCAAGGAGAAAGACCGTTCCTGAACCGACACAATTCCAAGAATCCAATCCAAATTCTGGAAATGAAATCATGGTAAGATCGTAACCTCTTTATCCACTATCTCACTATATCTCTCTTAGCGCCTATCACTCGCTTCAAAAAAGGTTCATTGTGAGTTTGAACACCATTGTCATCCCAAAAATGTGTACGAGGCATTGTCGAAAAGGAATGGAGGGATGCTATGAGAGAGGAAATTGGTGCATTAGAAAAGAATAAAACATGGGAGATCGTTGATAAACCAAAAGGAAAGAACATTGTTGATTGCAAGTGGATTTTTACATTCAAGTACGAGGTCGATGGATCACTTGAAAGATATAAAGCGAGGTTAGTGAGTCAAAGGATACACTCGGACTTACGGGTGGACTATCGAAACCTTCGCTCCAAGTAGCAAAGATGAACACCGTGAGAATCCCGTTATCATTGGTCGCTCACTTGAAATAGCAAGCATTACTGAGTATGATTTAAGAATGCATTCCTCCATGGTGATCTAAATGAGGAAATTTACATGAACATCCCACCAGGATTTGAAGGGGACACAGGTAACAAGGTGTGCAAGCTGAAAAAGGCACTTTATGAATTAAAACAATCGCTCAGAAGCTTGGTTTGCGGATTTTCAAAGGTCATGAAGGAATGCGGGTATAAACAAGCCAAGGTGACCACACTCTTTTCATTAAACATTCAATTGCAGGGGAGTGATCGCCTTTTGAGTCTATGTGGACGACATCATAGTTCTTGGAAATGATGAAAAAGAGAAACATGAATTGGCGGCGAGACTAGTAAAAGAGTTTGAAACAAAAGGACCTGGGAAATCGAAGATCTTCCAGGTATTGAAGTGGCATATTCCACAGGGGATCTTCATATCTCAGCAAAAGTACGTGATTGATTTATTGGCAGAAACAGGGAAGACTGAGTGTAAGCCGATCTCTACTCCAATAGATCCAAACTATAAGTTGGGAGAAGCTAAAGAAGAAATAAGTGTGGACAAAAGAATGTACCAGAGGCTGGTTGGCGGACTCATATACTCTCGCTCACACTCGACCAAACATAAGCATATTCGTAAGTTTGATCGATCGATTCATGCATGATCCAAGAGAACCTCATCTTCGAGCGAACTTACGAGTACTACATTACTTGAAAGGCAATCCGGGAAAGGAATCTTGTTCGAAAGGAATGACGCTCTTACTCTGAAGCTTCACACCGACGCCGACTATGCTTCGGCTCCCAGTGGACGGGAGATCTACTACGGGATATTATGACTTTTCTTGGAGGCAACCTAAGTGACATGGAAGAGCAGAAGCAAAATGTAGTTGTAAGGTCATCTGCAGAATCGAATTCAGTGTTATTGCTCGAGGATTATGTGAATTATCGTAGTCGAAAATTATTTTGGATGATTTAAGAGTCAACGGGAGGGTCCTATGAAGTTTCTATCGTGATAACAAGTCGACCATTAATATAGCTCATAACCTTATATAACACGATAGACAAAGCATATCGAAATTGATAGACATTTCATCAAAGAAAAACTGGAGGAAGGGTTAGTATGTATGTCTTATGTTCCATCAGAGAAACAACTGGCCGATGTTCTAACAAAGGGGCTGAACAGTTCAAGTTTCCACGATATTGTATCCAAGCTGGGAATGGAAGACATCTATTCCTCAGCTTGAGGGGGAGTGTTGAAGTTTCCAGATTTATCCTGTAAATAGATTGGAAGAATAAATCAAGAATCAATTTGTATTAATTTGTATTAATTTGTATTAATTTGTATTAAATTGTAATCCCTTAAATCAAGGGATATAGATAGATAGTTTCCTTTTTTATTCATTGTAATCTCCTCTATATAACAACTTGTATTTCCAATTCAAAGTAAGAAAATACCGAATTATTATTCTTCTTCTCTGATTTTCCACAAATCCATCCTGCATAAATTTGCATATAAAAACATCTAAAAATCTTAGATCATGCACCCCAATAATCCAATCTTAGTTACCAACACTCAACACAGCATTTCTTAGTTTTTAATCTCATCTTCAATAAGAAATAACCAAGATCAATAGTTTTAATAAATCCATCTCACAAATCAACCAGAAAGCAAAAAAGTGGAGATAAGTATATTTGGAATGCCCCATTAGTGCAGATTGAGGACGAGCGGGCGTAGCAGAAGAATAAAAAAAGAACGTATTGAATGAATTCCACGATAGTGCAGCAAAAGAAACGGAAAAAAAAAGTGGAAATGAGTATACCTGGAATGCCGAAGAAGAGGGAGTGGCTAGGGCAGAGCTCTCGATCGAGAAGAGAAGGAATGTCGAAGAAGAGGGAGCGGCTAGAGCAGAGCTCTCGATCGCGATTGCTTATGGCGAGGGCAGCAGAGTAATACGCAACCTTCGAACGAGGCCCGCGGGGATCATCTCGCCGGCAACATTATTACCAAAATCGAATTGGTGATTTCAAAAACGCGGTGAAAACATGAAAAACAAACAGGACGGCGCCAGTTGTTTTAAGCTGCCCCAGACGGGCCCTTAATCCATTTTGCTATGTGGAAAATAAAACTATGCAAGAATCTCAATACAAGGATGTCATTTTATGCCAAACTATAATGAAGCTTTGGTTAAAAATCATTTCTAGTGTACCCTAAAGGTCCTTGTTTCAAGTCATGGAAACAACGAATAGGGGTAGAGTTGGGTAAAGCAACCCTCTCCAAGAACCTGCATTTGAGGAAGTTCCAAGCAAGGGATACGCCTTCTATTTAATGCTCACCATATAGAAGGTTCTTTCCCTTTTCTAGCAAGCTTGTGAATACACATTAGACCTTAATCTTGTCAAAATTATCCTACCATCTAGGAACTCATCAAGCTTAATTTGATTTGAAACTATCCCATGGTAACTATTTCATATTCATTAAGATGTATCTTCTTCTGCAACAATGTGAATTACCAATTAGAAGCACTTGTAATACAAGCCATACGCATAAGAGAAGCAGCAAGGCTCAAAGAATTAAGCATTCAGTTAATCCTATTAGGCACTTTATAGGCTTCCTTCTAGCATTCAAAAACGATAAAGTGTAAAGTATATTAAAAAATAACTCAAATCAATAGAATTCTCAAAATATTCACCAAATATTTCCAACTGTCAGCAATGTATGTTTGTTACCTTGAAGGGTAGCTTGATTTTATCAACAGCTACCAAGCTATAATTTGGAATAAAGGGAATCTTATATGAAAAAACATACTGAAGTTCTACCAAGAATGCCTTTTTTAGTCGTGTAACATAATTGCAACCAAAAAGGCAAAATAAAAATAGAATTTATAAGGGCACTAGGACCCAAAAGGAAGAAGGTAAAAAAAAATATATTTGTCGAAAAGGATAGATTAGCTCATCTCCTAGGCAAACTCTAATTATTAATGTAAAGGGGAAGTGGGAAACAAAGTTATTTAAATTTAAATCCCAACCAATTCAATAATTGTATGTGTTACTCTAAACATAGAAGGAATGTACACTTGCCAATGCTAGGTAGGTAAAACTGAATGTGCTTCATTATAGTTCACTTAAGTAATGTTCTTCCAGGGGAAGCTTGTGAGCGCCGAAAACTCGTGCCCCGGACCCTTGTTAAGCACTTTGTATTTGTTCCTGGTCAAATTTTTAGAAGACATAATGCATTGTAGATAAAACACTCACCAGAAATTGACTTCATTTTATGAAGTGTTTTTGATCCGGGATTCGAGTTTTCGCATTGACGCAAGCTCTTATGGTTAATTATCTCTCCCGATAATGGAAGAGCATTTTCAATTAAGGCTATTTATTAAACACTGAATATGCAACGTATAGTAGTAACAGACATATGATTTAAGTTATAAATTTCACTGCCTTGAGCTTGAGCAGATGACAAGAGAAATGATGACGGACCCGATCAAGACCTCATGATTTAGTCGTCCCGAATAATCATGGTCCATGATCTACTTAGTTAGATGAGGTAGTCAACCAACCTGATAGAAATATTATTATCAGCAATCATTGGTTGTGTCGTCTAAGAGAACTTTATAGATTTGGAATGGATGTTTGTCTAAGAGACAAATTTAAATTAGCAGTACCTAACAGAAGACTTTGTGTCAATCAAATGTACTTATAGTTCACAACTCAAACGGTAGAAAGTTGTTAAGAAACATATGGGTCATTTGGTGGCAAATCACCCGATCAGAATGTTCTGATTGTAACTACTACTTTTTGTGGAGTTTTTGGGAAAAATAATACAAAAAGAGGACCTAAATCATATCCTTGCGTGATTGAGATTGTTTTGAGTGTAATTATAGTGATACACTCAATGTGACATTCAATCTTTGCGGGTAGAAGTCGATCAAAAGTTTTGCTAACCCTCTAAAAACTATTACGGATTATGAATAGAGATTGTTTTTAAATTTTTTAGTGATTGATTTTAATGTGTATGTTTCGACTTGTTACTTTGAAAACTTTGATTTGAAATACTTGATGTAAAAATTGACCCCTCTTATTGAGATTTTAAATCAACACGGCCATAACTGATGATTTGATTATTTGATTTGAACACTATCAACTTTACATCTTGCTTGCAAAGAATTTGATTTAAGATTGACACATTACTGAATCTGAACTTTATCAAATTTGCCTTAATTACAGAGGATAAGGTTCATAAGTTATATGATATGAGTTTATTAAAACATAATTTGAAAGTTAATTTTGAAAATAGACCCCTCCGATTGAGATTTACTATCAACACGGCTATCATCAGGAATTTAGGTAACTTAAAACCCTTGTTTGTAATTTATTTGAAATTTAACATTGAATATATCTAAAATATGAGACTCTAATTTCAGTCCTAAAAAGTAAGATGATCGAACTAGGGAACTTGAACTTATAAATTTGTATACTTATTATTTGGATTATTGAAAATACTAAACTCGTCAACTCTGATCCTTAAATTGAGGAGACTACAACTTTATAGAAAATGTGATTCATTTTATAGCTTTTCAAAACAAGAACAATTTGAATATAAGCCTTCTCAAAACATTCAAACTTAAATATTGAGTCGATCAAGTGGAGCACATGCAAACATCTTAAACTTGATTTTAGATTAATTTGTGCAACAGTCTCATGTTTTGTAATAAAAAATTTAGCATGCATATCAAAGCACAAGTAGGATTTTTAAATTAATTTTACGCTAGTCAGCACAGTATTATCAGACTATTTGTTAAAGCATTTAACACTTTGGCCAAAGCACATGCGGGCATTTAATTTCATATATTTGACTATTCAAGATAATTTTGCATGTCTCAAGATAATTTGCACGATTTTAAAGCATCAAGTAGAGCAAATAATCTTGGTAGATCTTCCAACGTCTAAATAGTCCTCTTTGACTAACAATTTGTCCGAGGGTGAAATGTTGTACTAAACGTCGGTCGAGTACCCAAAGCTTCCTAAACCTTCTTTCATAATTTGGAAGTAAACATGTCATTTCTGTCACAGACAATAGACTTCGACACTTCATACAACCTCACAATTTGATACAAATAAAATTTGGCTAGTTTCTCAACTTGATCTGTTGTTCATAAGCAAGAAAAGGGCATATTTAGTCAGTCAATTGATAATTACCCATATCGCATCATGATAATAGGCAAGAAATAGACAAATTTAGTCAGTCTATTGACAATTACCAATATAGCATCATGACCCTCGTGTGATCTCAGCAAACTAATAACAAAATCCATCATAATCTCCTCTCATTTCCACTCTGGAATTGATAAATGTTGCAACTCACCTCAAATACGCTGATGCACTGCCTTCATCAGCTGACATGAAAAACAATTTATCATAAATTCTGCGACAATTCTCTTTAATCCTAGCCACCAAAATGTTTCTTTGGGATCCTGATTCATTTTATTGCTCCCTGAGTGAAAGTGTAACGAGATAAATGTGCTTCCTCTAGAATTTTCTTCCTCGGATCATCAACATCTGGAACATAAACTCTACATTTATACCTCAATAAATCATCATAATCTATCACATATCTCTCTAAGGGCCCGTTTGGGGCAGCTTATAAGTGCGGCGGCGTTTTTGAAAACGCCGCCTTCCTGTTTGGATTGCACTTTTACCTGCTTATTTCAAAATTGAGTTTAGATTTTGTATTACACGCGGCCCGCGGGAGGACCCCCGCGGGCCGCTTTTTCGTTCGCGTTTTCGGGATCAAATTACGCTCGTGACCTCCCCGCATCCTTTCGCATCTCCTTTACCCGTCTTGTTCGCAGCTCCGCGACATGTCCGGAACTCATCTTTGCGGAAGGAAGCCCCGTTGATGGAAGCCCCCCCCGAAGGAAGCGGCTCATACCTCGCACCCGTTCATCTGCCGAAGGAAGTTGCTCCTACCTTCGCGCTCGCTCTTTGCGCTCTTCTTTGATCTTGTCGTCTTTTCTGGTATGGGAGGAGGAGGAAGGGTAAAGCGATGGTTTCCAGCGAAACTGGAGAGACAGGGAAGCAGGGAGGCTTTGCGGCGTGGAGGGGAAGAAGGAGAAGGATTTACACAGTAATATAATTTTATTTAAGTTAATTTTAATAATTTAAGTGATAAATAATTAATAATTAATATATATATATATATTAAGCTAATTATAATTATAGAAATTAATGTGCAACTACATTTATTATTATTTAACGGAAAATGAATTACTTATTAAAATTTAAGTAATTTGATAAAATTACAATTAATTAATAATAAGTCTAATAAATAAATAATCAATGATTGATTAAATGATAAAACTATTGTTTGATAAATATTAAGTTTAATAAATTTTATTAATGGTTAATTAGTTTAGTAAATATTTAATTAATTATTAACATAATTAAAAATACAAATTAGTTTAACATAATATTTAACCAAACAGTTTGTCAACTTATTCAGTTCAGGGGCAGAATAGTCATTTATTCACAATCAGCTGCAAATAAGTTGTTTTAAAAACTCTCAAACCAAACGGATCAATCGAACTATTCGGATAAGTATCGTCGATCAACGACTTGGATAAGTTGGATAAGCTGCAGCTGCCCCAAACAGACCCGAAACTGTATATTTGAACCCGCTCCGGAACTTTCTGAATATTGCTCTCTGGCAAAAGAATCCCCAATTCTACCCTTTAGAGTTGGTCACACCTTCAACTGATATAGTTAACTATGTTATCATCACTAGAATCAACTATAGTTAACTTCAAGTTCTCCAGAACTTTCATTAACTGCTCCTCCTAAGTAAATAAAATTTTCAAATTACCTAAAATTTTTCAACTCAACGCATCTGCCATGCCTTTCAAGGATGATACTGAATATCTGAATCATAATCCATAATAAATTTAGTCATCTCCTCTCTCTCAGGTTCAACTCCTGAATGAAGATATATTTCAAACTCTGGTGGTCAGTAAAAACTTCACATCTAACTCCATCCAGATAATGTCTCCAAATCTTAAGTGCAAATACACCTGCAGCAAGCTTTAAGTCATGTGTGGGATAGTTCCATTCATGATTCTTCAATTGCTATGAAGCATTTGCAATGATTCTAACATTATGCATGTGTACACAGTACAAAACCTCAAAGATGCATCGCTGAAAATCCGAAACTCGTCAGAACCCCGAAGGAACAGCTAATACTGGAGCAGACATTAAACAAGTCTTCAATTTCTAAAAAGTCCCCTCACAATGATCTGACCATTCAAGTTTGACCGTCTTCTGAGCTAATACTGGAGCAGACATTAAACAAGTCTTCAACCTTGATAGTGGCATAGCAATCTGTGAAAATCCCTTGACAATTCACCGGTAATAACCAGTCAGGCCTAGAAAACTTCTGACCTCAATGACAATAGTAGACATTGGCCAATTTGCAATCGCCTTAATCTTACTCTGATCCACAGATATGTAGTCTCTACCGATAATATGCCCAAGAAAAGCCACACTTTTAAGCCAAAATTTGCATTTAAAAAATTTGGCATAAAGTGTATTCTCCTTCAAAACCCGCAATACAGCATGTAAATGATCTGCATGATTGACTTCATCTCTCGAATACACCAGAATATCATCTATAAAGACCATTGCAAAAGTGTCTAAAGACTGTCTGAAGACCCTGTTCATCAAGTCCATAAAAGTTTTTGAAGTGTTTGTCAACTCAAATGACATTAACAAGAATTCATAATGTCCATATATGATCCTGAAAACATACTTCGCTATGTCTTTTCTTCTCTAAACCTCGATTAGTGATAATTTCACTTCAAATCAATCTTTGAAAATACAGAAGTCTAAATTCTCGACACTTGATATTTATTTTTAATTGTCAGTATATTCAACTCCATGTAATCAATGCACATTCTGAAGCTCTCATCCTTCTTCACAAATAACACGAGCTCCACAAGGTGAGATGCTAGGTCTGATAAACTCTTTATCAAGTAACTCCTACAGTTGGCTCTTCAACACCTGTAACTCTTTAACTAGTATTTTGTAAAGTGCATTGGACGCAAACTCAGAACCTGGTAAGAGCTTAGTATTGATATCAATCTATCACAATGATGCTAGCCTTGTTAAGTCAAGGAACACCTATAGATATTCTCTTAATGTCAGAATATCACTCAAATATTGTACTTCCTTAAAAGTATCCGCTACCTGGGTAAGGCTGACTTCTATGATTCAACAATTTAAAAGCTTTCATACAAGTAATCATCATAGATGTCGATTTCTCTGTCACCAAAAAATGTAAGTCCTGTCTCCGGGGTTAGATTTATTTTGACAGTCTTCTTATTGAAATCAATAATCACAAAATTTATTAAAAATTCAATCCATGCCTAAAATAACATTGAATTCCATCAAATGCAACACAATAAGTTAGGTATTAAAACTCTTTTCACCAATCATAAGCTCCACCTCACATGATTGATCAACTTCCTGAAAAGTGTCATTTGGCATTTTAACTGAGTGTATCACAGGCACCGAAAGGATATTCAACCGCATTACTTTATGTATGTGTGTGTAGCTAGTTCATCAACTAAAAATGAGTGTGATGCTCCCGAATCAAATATTAGTTTTATCAGTCTACTGTGAAGATATATGATATATATCATTAAAAACATTACTTTAAACATTTAGATTTATCTTATTAATATTTAAATTTTTACTTGTCTTATTTATACAATTACATGAATCACAAGATGCCTAAAGCAGATTAAAATTGTCAAGAGAGACATACTTTGTGATGACGTCGGGGAAGTCTTGAGCTTCCTACTGCGAAAGAGCATATACTGTGAGCTAAATATTTTGCTATGTCCAACCTGCATTTGGTACTGATCCTGAAGATTCAACTTCTCTCGATCTACCATAACTCCTCTGAGGTGGTGCAGCACTGCTCCTAAAATTTGTTGAAACTCTCTAACCCAATTTAGGGCAATTCTTCGTCATATGTCTTGGCTAGTACCACCAAATGCAAGTGTTGGATCGAGATAGACAGTCGCCCTTGTGAGACCTTCCACATTTGTCACATTTCTTCACTTCAAATTGAATGTCAACACTGTCGGATCTAATTTTCTTAGCACCTATACCAACCGACTGAAAGGACTGCCTCTGAGAGCCATGAATTAACCTGGATCCCTCAGAATTTATTCTCTTATGAATGTCCCTTATCTTCTAAGTAGCCTTTAGATCCACCTCAACCCTCCTAGGTCTCTCTACCAGAACAGAGTAATCAATGATTCCAAGAGAAATCAATGATTGTCTAATTACATCTCTGAGCCTAGATAAAATATCGGTGGCACTTCTCCACTACATTAGAAATCAACTGAGGCGCATACCTTGAGAGCGTGATGAATTTAGTTTCATATTTCATAAGCGAGTGATCATCCTGTACCAACCTGATAAATTTGTCCTGCATTTGCTCTCTAGAGGATAGTGGTACAAATCAGTCTCAAAATGTGCTCACCAACTCACTCACTGAATCATGTGACTGGCTCTACCAACATCATCATCTCTCGGCTTCTTCTAGAGCAAATGTGGCCAGTGTAACCATCCTCTCAAACGGACAAGACAATCAATCTAGAATCTTCTCTATCCTCAACAGCCAGTTTTCAGCATCCACCGGACCTCTTCCTCCAAAAAAAGAGGTGGTTTAATATCCTAAAATAATTTCAGGTACTTATTCATCGACATCTTTCAATGGAACTGGCCTGAGTCTAAGAGTTCCTAATTAACTGTGTTCTTACAATCATGATTTCAATAAATGCATCAATATTCATAGAAATTTGAGGGGGTGTGTCAACTTCTACAATATCATTTCTAGCTTCTTCCCATTGATTTTTCATATTTCTGAAATAACATAAGAAAAATTATAATTAGAGTAATCATCCTAATAGCTGTTTAAGATCATGATCAAGCTTAATTTCTCTAATACTACTTTTGTCACAACCTAACCCAGTGTTTAGAATTAACTAGGACAGGTACAGCGATAGGACGGTATTTAACATCTTATTATCCACATTTGAAAACTTCGACCACATGAAAGAGTGACTAATCAACAAAATACAATAAAATCTAAAACATCTAGAAATAATAACATTTGAAAGTATCTCAAGCCAGTACTAAACAGTATACTGTAAAAAAACAGTAAAGATAAACTATCATAAAAAAATACCTAGCAGCAATGGTTATTCTACGGTAAACCAAGTCTCTCCTATCAGATATAATAATCGAAAACTTTCTTTCTCCAAAAATAAAACATTAATTGCAACCATAAATATAACTTATTGAGTAATTATAATATGCATTAAATTATTATATTATGTTATATAAGAATGACTAAAAGAAAATACATTTTATTTCATTAAAACTTTAAATTTATCTCTTCACAGTCATTACAGGATTATCGTCATACCCAAAAATATCCTAAAAAATGTACCTGAATGTACCCTCAAAAATGTGACTGAAGATACTTCAAAATTATACCCAAATGACTCTTAAATTGTACTTGAATTTACGCATTTATCATTTATTTTAACGTGCACGAGTACATTGCATCCCCTGTCAATAACATCTTGGGGTAATCCTATATTAGTTAAACATTTAACTTTCATTTCGCATGAATTTAAAATCATTTAAAATGTACTTTCATCATTCTGTTATTTTCCTCTAATTCTTTATATCATTTCGGACTTTTAACATGAAATTCATAAATGACGTACCGGTTTCAAATTATTTATTGTAATCATTCATTTAATTAAATATCAGTTTAATGCATAAAAGAAAATAACCACTCATCTTAGCTTTAAACAACTGTTGTAAATGCTTAATTTCTCCCTGCACTTCTTGACTAGTACCTATTAATTATATGTACATATAATTATAAAAATTCTATTATTTAAAAAAAAAAAACTTAAATATATCTAATTACATATAATTAAAATAATACAAATAACTAAATTATATCATTCATTGCCTTAAGAAAATTTGGTTTGCTTCCTTGCACAAGTCACCTAATTCCTCCTTTAAATTTCAAAATTATAACTCCTCAACCACAAGTACTTCCTGATTCAAGTAAATTTTATTTCAACATTATGTATGTATATATATAACATTTTGTTAATTTGCTTAACTTATATATGAAGAATTACCTTATAAGTTGTTCTGATCAATCCTCCCCCTAACTCGCACGCTCCTCCAACTTCTCGTTCGAGACTGCAATCACTAATTGTTAGTCCTGATTTTAATAAAACTTGCTAATAATATAATTAAACACACCCACAAATTATAGCACATATTCATATAATAATATAAATAAATTCATTTATTAAAATCTCAATTATACCTTATAAACTTTCAGTCTGCCCAAACTCACGCGAGCTGAGTCGTAGGGATCATTCCCTTCGTCTCCTTCAATCGTACTTCTTCCGAACAGAGTACACGAGAGTTATTCCTCCTCTTTCCTTTGGCCTCAATTCAATCCAGAGCCGCTCGCACACGTTTTGTTCCTCTTTTATCGACCTTGCACGCAAGCACTGTACCAGTGCACAAAGCCGATCCTCTTCCCTTCCTCTCTGAGCAGAGCTCGGACTCGACTTCGAAGGTTTTCTCCTTCGATTTCTTCTTATTCCTCTTCCTTTGTAAGCACTTGGTTCTTCTCCTTCGGTCTCGACGAACTCAAGAGAACAACGCACGCAGAGGCTTCGAATCTTATTCCTTCTCTTCCTCTACTTTCTCTTGTGAGAACAGAAAAAATGTTACCTTCTTTCTCCTACTTCTTCGATCTTTCCCTCTCTTGATTTCTCTGTTTTTATTTCTCTCGATCTCTCCCGCTGTCTCTTGATCGTTCGCTTTTGTTCGATGGTTTGAATGAAGTGAAGTCCGAACAATAGCGATATGTATGATCCGAGAGGATGTGTCTCCACTAACCACTGGTATCCTTTTATTATTATTATTATTATTAGTATTATTATTATTATTATTTTGTTATTTTCTTTTTATCTTTCTGTTATTACAATAAGATACTGCGATCGAGGAACAAAAAAGATAATTTAACTCATGATCTATGAGATGAGTCGGGTCTTAAACAAACCTGCAAAAAACCAAATGCAAACATGCATTTTTTCGAAATAGTATTTAGAGTTCCCTAAATGGTACTAAAATTTCCTTGAACAAGTACTAAACAAGTTTTCCAAAATGGGTACTTAAAAATTTCCCTGCTTTACGCAAAGTTTTATGAACATTACCTAACTTTTCTTGGACAAGTACTTTCATTTGCCCAAATGAGTATTTAAAAATTTCGCTTGATTTTTATACTGTTTGAGCAAAGAATATGAAATCTACACTGCAAAATGAAATAAATTTTATTTTTCTTATTTTTATTTATATATAATATACAAGGAATATTAAAAACAAAGTAGGGGAGAGGAAAGTGGCTCGGGATAGTAAAGCGATTGGGTTACGGTTCGGCAATAAGGTGAAAGTTGTGACTGGATCGAATCTCACGAGAGACGGAGAAAAGGAAAAAGAAAGTGAGTGCTTTTGGTCTCAAGTTGAACAACAAATAGAAAGTTAGAGTAGATTGGGCCACACGAGAGATAGCGGGAATGGTTTTTGTTTGCGAACAATGAAGAGAGATTTCAATCCTACGTGTGTGCGGACCAAGGGGGAGGCTTCCACTTATATACAACAAGAGGTAGGAAGTGTAATTGGGTGGATCGTGACGGAATAGGGCGGCGGTCTAGTGTGCATGAGGAATGGCGAGGGCTTTTGTTTACGGATGGAGCGAAAGAATAAACAAGTAAATTTAAAAGTTTTGGAGGTCTTCCCATGTGATTTCGTCGTTCACTTCAAAGCTAGCCATAGCCACACCTGTATTGTGAAAATTTTGGTCACGAGAGATAAAATAGGTGAACATGAGGGCTTCAACTTTGATGGGATGTAACTACAAAACAAACATGTTAGCACGCAAGCGTGGCTTTGTGGGGGGATCGTGTGAGATTTCGGCATGCATCAAGAACTTCGCAGATTACTAGGAGAGACGAAGAGAAGTGGTTTCAGTCTGAGCACCCAAACCAAGAGCGGGATAAATCTCTATGTATGGCTTGCGAACTGAAAGGACATAAGAGAGATCAGGCTTTGTTTCGAATGCAGTTAGTGTAGGTATAGGTATATGGGTATGAATGAAACAGAAGCAATTCAGCTAGCGATTTTACAAATCAAACCATCGAGAGTGAGAGTAGAGGTTTAAATGTATTTTAATTTCTTTTTTTTTTCCTATTTTAATATATTTTGAAGAACAACAAACCTGAGCAAAAGGGTGCAGTAATCTTTAATCCAAAAATAGTGCTTGACAAAAGCATTAAACTTCTCTAATAATCAAACTTGGTGGGAGCGTACATGACAGATAACTTCTTAAAAAATAAGGTAGGCATTGGTTTTGTTTATGTTCTTAAACATGTAAAAAAGGATATCATGAAGACTTGTGCTAAATTTCATAAAACTTAAATTAGATCAGCTATGTTGTATAGATCCGAGCATTGAGACCTAGGAGGTTAGACAATAGTTGATATCTAAGCTCAGCACACAACACACATAAGGGTGGTGATAAATGGATGCATGGCAAAATTAGAAAATATAGACCAAGAATGGTCATATTGGAAGAATAGTTATAATAATATATTTTTAAAATGAAGTAATTAAAAATAAATTGAGATAATTTGGACATTTAGAATGAATGATAAAAAATGCATCGATTAAAAAAGTGGATTAAATAAGTACCATGGCATAAAGAAGAAGATGAGAAAGACATGGGTCAAGCCAAAGGTAACATACATAGAAGTTGTTCAATATGCAAAAAAATATGTTTAATACCTCTTGATGCACTTTATATAAAATGAATGGAAAATGATGATTCATAAAGCCCTGAATAGCTGAGATAAGGCTAATGATGATAATGGTTAAACATGTAAATAAAACAAATTGGTACACCCAGATCTAAATCCCACTTAGGATAACAAAGGATAATATTCACAATAAGCCTATATCATAAGAATTGAATAAAATTCTTATATATACCTTGGGCAAATGATAGTTAAACTATTATGTTAAATTTTATAACATCAAGGGTGCTTAGAAAATACTTAATAATACATAAATCAGTAAAGCATAACGATGCTGATGTCTAGAGACACCAAGATTAAAATCTGCCAACCATTAAGTTATTTTTACTCGTAACATTTCAATATTTGTTCTTTGTCGATATAAGTTGACTTCTGCCAACTCATTCGAAAGTCCTTCTCCATCTTTCTTTCACTTCTTAATCAATGAACCTTCTAAATCTAAAATGATAGAAAATAATAAAATATTTTTCATAGCTTGTAGCCATGAATATGATGAAATTGTCTAAAAAAGCATGAAAAGCATTTAATCATGCAAGAAGGTATTAAATTAAATTCCATCTATGAGTAGCCCAATAATGCTGCATGAATTCCCCGAACTCTATGTTTTCATAAAATCTGCATCAGTGCAGCAACTTCCTATCTGCAAAATCCCTAATATCATGTAACTCCAGTTGAAACTAAGCTTGTTTTTTATCTGTCATTTTAATTGGTATCAATACCACACAACAAACTTAACAAAACCATGAAAATATTTAAAATTCCAAAATTTTATGATTCTTACCAATCATCATTCGACCCATTCGGAGTTGTATATAATGCTCCAGCTGCACTCCAAGTTTCCAGCAACTGTCTGTGAGCAGGGTTGTCCATGAGCACTCGATAGCGCTTGCTATGAATAATAATTAGTGGCCATTTACCCGGGCTCCTACGTTGTAATTCTCCAACGACAGCATGTAACTGTTGTGGAAACAATAATAATAGGAGGTAATATGTTAAAGCCATACGAAGAGGTGCCATTAACTGCAATAAGCTGCAAGAAACTGTGAATTGCAAAACGCACATACCTGAGATAGACTAAATCCACCATCTGCAAAGTTCTGCTGATAAAGTGCAACATTTGCACCATCAATTACAGCTTCATAGAAAGCATGATTATCTAGCCATTCCTACGCATGATAAAGGTCAAATCAATGAAATCACAAAACAAAAGCATATCTAGAATTCTAGTTTTCTAGATAGTTTATAATGCGTGTTTTATAAGCTAGCAATGAACAAGGCGTTCACAAAAAAAGCACAATCTGACCAAGCAAGCTCAATCAGCTCACAAGGATATCCCAAACCATCACCATTCTAAACCAAGCTCAACAAATTCCATTTTGCTTTTTATTCTATTCTTAATCCTCTACTTTAAAAGTATAACAAAATATTCTTAAACCGCAACCTTATATGTATAACAAAATACCTTCCCATTCTACTCGATAATAAAATGAACAACAAGTTTTTATATTTTTTATCTTATGTGTATTGAAACAATATAAGGTTCGGCACTGAGAAGTTTTAGGGATGGAAATCAAAGAAAAATAATCCCAATGAAGAAGACAAAATCAGACGCAGCTGATGTCGCGCGTGTAGAAAATCCATTCACCTGAAATTTGCTAAAATTTGCTCTGGTCTCCCTTTCCATAGCCAAGCTAGCCACGGACTCTGCAAACTTCTCTGTCTCCCTTTGATCAATATCAACACAAGACAAACTCAGCCCACAGCATGAGCAATGGCCATCTACACTAATAGTACTTCTGGCAATTTCCCATCTACCACTCCCCAACCATCCTAAACCATGAAAACCTCCTCCATTGACTAAAATTGCGTCCTTTACCCGATCCGCATCCCAATTCAAGCTCCCAACTTCCACGGCCTGCTCACTGTTAAACCAATTTTCCAGAACAGTAGCTGTCGATGAAGTTATCCCGCCTAAATAACTTCTCAGCTTCTGCAGATAGCCATAGACCCTCTCCCCTCTCCCATCTCTCGCGCTAACCTCCAACAGAGCAGCAATCTCCGCTTCTTCGGGAGAAACTCCTTTCGATGCCATGTGCTCCTCCACGGAATAAGCCTTCTCGAATTCCCCATTTTTGCAGAACGTAAAAAGCGCGGGGCCATATGTTCTCAGTTTTGGCGTTGCGCCATACTTATCCCCCATGGTCTTCACGAGATCAAAAGCCATGTCTCCCCCACTATCCGGTCTACGGGCGGCGATCCTCGCCATCGTTGTAATGGTAGATTCCGTCGGGGTGGCGCCAGCAGCCACCATGCGGTCGAATATGCAGAAGGCATTCTCTATCACGGATTGTTTGGTGGGTTCCTTCTCTTCTAGATTCTCGAGAGAGGAGGATAGGATGTGGAGGAGGGAATTGAAGTGGTATGAGGAGAGATGGATGTTCTTGGAATCGGCGGACTGGTAAAGAGCGAGGGCGCCTGGCAGATCGTTGTTCTTGGAGCAAGTGTCAAGGTCGTGCCTGAACTGAGCCTCGGGTCTGTGATTCTTCCTCTTCGCAGTCGTCGGGCGGGCGGTGATTTCCATTGTCGTTCAACCAAAAAAATAAAATAAAATAAAAACCAAACCCGCTATTGGGTAGACGGTTTTAAGCAGGATTTATGAAGGATTTAAGCCATAAGGCAAAAAAAACCTCCGTAAATCCTGTGCTCCCGTAAATCCCAAAATGACCCGAATTCGCGATAGATTAGGGATCTACTGAATACTGTAAATCGGCGGATTTAGAAAATCCGGGACGAGGCAAGCGAAATAATGGCGCGAACAGGCTTATCTTCCTCAATGGTTTCTCATATCAGCGGAGAAGAAGGATGAGGAAGATGGGAGTTTCGGAGGTCTCTGAGAGCCGCCATCCCGTCGTTCACTCGTTCACGAAGAGGATGGTTTTGGACGGAACCGGTAGGGGCGAGTGACATTAGTGAGGGTTTTGGGTAGAGATGGGAAGTTAGAGCGGGCGAAACCGGGAGACCGGGAGGATGTCCGAGATGGTTTCTCTTCCGCTTTTTTTTTTTTTTTTTTTTCAAGGCAGTTGAAATAAATTACATTAAAGTTTTGTTCATACGTTTATTTGTTAGTGAATAAATCATATAAATTCTACTGCCTATAATAAATACAACGAAAATTTAATTTCCAACCAAAATAAGCTACTTTTGATAAATAGAGTCCATGTTGACAGTTATTAAAATTTATTATTATAGGAGTTCTTTTAATTTTCATCTTTCCAATACTTTTTATATTTATTATTGTATGTTTTAGGGGCAAGATATTACATCTGGACTCCCCACGTAGAGTTACGTGTTGAGCCCAATCCATGGGAGTCACGTGGAATCCCACATTAACGCAGAATAACACGGGAATAGCACGAAGTAATATTCCTCGTGTTACTCCGTGGTAAGCGGTGTTTGAGCGCAATAATATGGGGATCTCCGTGTTATTATGCGTTATTTAAGTGTTATTGTGGTGGTATTGTAACACCACCACAATAACACATCAATACTACCACAATAACAGTTGAATAACGCGAAATAACACGGGAGAATATTTCTGGTGTTACAATACTATCACAATAACACATGAATAACGCAGAATAACACTAAGGAATATTTCTCGCGTTATTCCGCCCAAAACATCGATAATCGCAGAGTAACACGAGAAATATTCCTTCGTGTTATTCTCGTGTTATTCCGCGTTATTGCGGGATTCCACGTGGCTCCCATGGATTGGGCTTCGCACGTAACTCTGCGTGCGGAGTCCTGATGTAATACTTTGCTTGTTTTTGAGTATGTTTGCGGTAATTAAAGTTTATTAAAAAATGGTTGTTAAGCTCTTGAAAAATAATTTGATGTTCCAAAAATTACTGTAGCTATTACAATTCTTTTTTTTTTTCTATTGCTTTTAAGTCAGACAACAGTTAAAAAATTATCACCACACTTAGACATGACCGATAGGAAAACGTAGATTATAGCAGCATCTTTTGGAAAAAGATGTCAAAACATAATTTACCCAAACAGTTAAAATTGCTGCCACTACACCGCCGCCCCAAACGAACACTTAATTACTTAGTAAATGTCTTCTTTATTCATCCTATGTGAACATTAATGACATTACTTTTTTTTTATTTATTTATGATTCAATGTGGTACTAATATTTTAAACCCTAAATTCAAAAAGCTGATACATATGCCACAAACCTAAGAAATCTGTAGATATATTAATGTACGTATGAAGGTCTTTCCACAGGTGATTGAATCATAATCATTTGAGCACAGATCAAGCAAGATTATAGATAAATTAAAGAAAGTTGTATCATTGTTCGAATACCTAAATCATTATTTTAAAAAAATTTAAATATGGTAGCTCTTTGTTCGAATAAGTTATGATCATAGCTCGAAGACTGTTCGATCGATATTTAAAGCTGGTTTGATCAGTGTGTAAATATTAATCAATTATTTTTATAAAAAAAATTCTTCAAATAATATTGTTCTTTTTTATCCTTTGGATGTTGTTTTAACATGATATGGTCGTCTTATACTCGTTGTGTATTTTGAAATTTAGTTATGAGCTATTTCGCTTTGCTCATCATGCATGTTGAGAGTCGAGGGGTATTATAATGTTTATTGATACCTCATTAATAAATTTATATTATGTAGCACAAATTTTGAGGTAAGACATAGATCTCTATATAATCTTTTGCGCAATAAATATTCAAACTTCGATAAAAAATCATCCAGAGCTCTGATTTCAACAAACTTATAATCAAACTTATTGGATCAAGGATACGGACCCAATGGTACCATCATTGATTCGATATGAACCAGAGATATGATCAACCCATCAAACAATGTTTGAAAGTTTTTTGAATACAATTGAATGGTCAAATGAATGTCGAATCGAGAGAGTTCATAATCCAATTGAGTGTATTGGCGAGATGAATGCAACTAACCCAAGATCGCTCAATTATGACATTGTTAAGGCCCTCAAATGGCCATCAAACATCATTTCATTAAGGGAAGTCTTCTCGACCGTTTGATCAAAGTAGATCATATTTCTGCATTAATTGCACTTAGAGCTCTATAATAGAGCCTCACGTAAGAGGGGGATGAGAGTTTAAGATCTAAGGAAGAGTTTGAAGCTTTAAGATTAAACTGACGTCCTGCACTATCACTACCAACCGACATCGACCACGTTGACATCCGTCGACCGTCGTTGACTTTCATCGATCGTCATCGACCACTGTTGACCGATGTCAACCACCACTGAGCTTCATCTACTACCGTCAATCTTCGTCGACCAACGCCAATCTCCTTCAACCACGCCGACCACCATCGATCACGCCAACCACCATAGACCACCACCGACCGGACACCGCCAATCGCTATATGCTGCCCGCTCCTATAAAAAACTTTGTCAGTACATCGACGTTGCAACTTGGGAAATCTATTAACTCTTCCTCGCATGTGAAACAAGTGCTTGCAACTGTAATTATATTTTTATATCAGAACTTTCAGTTGGGTTAGACCTCATTGTTTTTCCCTTTCGGTGTTTTCCAGAAAAAAAAAAAAAAAAAACTTCTTGTGTTATTATTAATTGCTTTCTCATTTCTATGTGCGTTGAATGTTTGTACCACGCTAAGACGATAACATACTACTCTACTGCCGCAAATTTTCGAGCACACATCGCATATATATAAGGCTGCAAATGAAAAGAGCTGAACTAAATAGGAACATGTTTAAGTCCATCTATTTCTGATATGGGAGAAAATGCATGGAGAGTAGGCGGGATTTTTGTGTAGGAAAAGGTTTCCCATTTGCTTTGAACTGTTGTTCTTAAAACTTTAGATTTGTTTTCTCCCAACTTATGTTGGTGTTAAAAAAGGGCTGCATTAATGGATACATTTTTTGTGAATTTAATTATTTTTAGTTGATAATAACTGAATTAATTTTTTAAAAATTTTACTTTATTTCAATTAAATTATATTTTTAGCTATAATTTATATTAGGTTTGAAGTCAATTTTTAGATTTAAGTGAATATTTTAACGATCTTATTCTCGAGCTTTAAATGATATTTTTCATGATGTTAAATAAATCAAGCAATGAAGCGTTCAAACTCAATGATGCATATTTTAAAGTTTTATTTAAATAAGTGGAAAAGACAATTATAATTATATAATATTTTGAAAATATAAATGTAATTTTTTAATGGATTTAATCACTTAATAAAAAGTATTGATTTCCTGCTCAAATATAATACAATTTATTTTAATATACGGTATAAATTTTCTATAAAGACAGGCCCACATAATTAATTACATCTTAGAATAAATTATTCACAAAGTAAACTCTCGATTTAAAAAGTTGCTTAACTTTATGGATTTCGACCAACGATAAGGCAGGGGACTTATCTATGACAAGATGCAATAGTGTGTCTCATAACCTAAATTAAAGTAAACGCTGCCTATACAAATGAGAGGCTCAATCTTAATATAAGAAAATGTTGTGAGACTTGTAAATCTATCTCATCGAATGTAGGAATCAAGCCAATTTTTTTTCTAGGCTCACAACTTTTCATGGAAAGAGTGACCAACGATATCAGCTCAATCACTTTTAAAATCATATTGTTCAGTTTGATGAAATGCTTGATAGGTAAGGCTATTATTTGAATTTATAATATTTTGAGGACTTATGGGTCAATATTACATATCAAGCATGTCGGGTGTAACAATATGCAATGCTTCTAGTTAATATATAAATTTGTGAAATTTTTATTTTTTATTTTTTTATTATTTTTTTTTTAAGTTGAAGGTAAGCAATTAATGTATGGATGCATGCGTTATGGATTAGCGGCCAAAGGCCAATCAAAGTATGGAGTCACCCAGTAAATAATGGTTATTATTCGTGGTTATATGCCCTCTAATGTGCAATAGACAAAGTGACACCAATAACAACGAGCCTTTATCCCACTAAGGGGGGTCAGCTGCATGAATCATTTATCTCCAATGTGTCCTAATGATTGCCATATTTTCATTTAATTATAATAGATTCAAATCATTTTTTAAATAATATGTCCAATCCTTTTTAGATCTATTTATGCCTTTGTTATCAAAAGTCAAATATATAACACTACTCTCTTAACCGAATCATCAAATGGTTGATGTTTAATGTGAACAAAACATTTAAGACGACTCTCTCTAATTATACTAATAACATCCACATCTATAAAACCATCACTTTGAACAATATATCCGAGATTTCTAAAACGTTCGCACCTTTCAATGATTTAATCATACATAATTGCAACTCTGCCACTAGAGCTAGTACTAGTAAAATTACATTCCATGTATTCAGTTCTAGATATACTCAAACGAAGGCATTATACTCCATTGCAGACTTCCATCATTCAAGATTTTTTTGAACTCCTTCTCTGGTCATATTCACAAGAAGATATCATCAGCAAAAACCATAAACCATGGTACCTCCTCTTGTAAATGTCCAGTAAAAGAGCATCTATAACTAAAGCAAAAAAGATAGGCTTCTATTTAGTCTCTAATGTAATCCAACTGGAATAGAAAAATACTTGGTTAATCCTCCTTCTGTTCAAACACAAGTAACAACTCTAATACTTATTTGTAATGACCCGAGTGTCATCTCAACACATTTCTTCTCTACAACTCTACAAATGACTTCTCATGGAATCTTATCATAAGCTTATTCTATATCAATAAAATTCATATGTAGATCCTCTTCACGCTCTCCTCACTTCTCCATCAAACCTCACAACAAATGTATAGCTTTCATAATCGAATTGTCCGGCATAAATCCAAACTGATAATGAGAAATTTTTGTATCACATCTTAACTATGTTTAATCACCCTCTCTCATAATTTTAAAGCATGACTCGTCAACTTAATTCATCTAAAAATTGCAAACTCATGTCTTAAGAATGGGGACCAAATTACTCCTCATCCACTCCTTAGACATCTTTTTAGTGTTTAAAATAATATTAAGGAGTTTGGTAAGCCAAGGAAATTCTAAACCTCTTAAATATTTCCATTAATCGATTGGGATACCATCAGGTCCCACTAATATTCACTATTGGTTTTCCTCGAAGCCTTTTCAACTTATTTATTACTAATGTGACAATAAAAAATAAAATATTATATTAGTATTAACAATATTAAGATCCTTAAGGTCAATTGTATTTTTAAAAACTATATTAAAAATTTTATCAAAATAGCTCACCCATCTATGTTATATTTCGCGAAGAAAAATAGTTTTAAATTTTCATCTATAATACACTTTACTTGAATTAAATATTTACTTTTCTTTTTTCTTTTTGGCTAGTTTATACATATATATTTTTTCCTCTTCGGTATTTAATCTATTATGAAGATCACTAAAATCAAAATTAAAAGTGTTCTTTCATACTCCATACAAACCACCATATATTTTTTCTATTTCTCAAAGCTTTTACTTTTAAATTAATTTTTATAACACATCTTCATATATCTTTTATTTTCTTACACATTATTATTCTATCATAACTATCTTTATTTATAAAAACATTCCTTGTGATTATCCAAGTGCATTTTCTTGCAACTTGTTTTATAGCGTCGATTACTTTATCCCACATGGAGTTAGCTTACTCATGAATATCCCAATTCTTGAAATCTTAAAGTTTACTCATAAAAATATTTTTATTTGTGTCTTTTAAGTGACCCAAATTAGTTTTATGATAATATTTTATTATAGTTTTTTATCTTACAACTTCTCAACTTAAAATTCAAAACTAATAATCAATGTCGAATAATAAAATTTTTATTTAGAAAGACCTTGAAATCTTTACATTCTTGATGATTTTTTCTTCTCTCAAGAAAATAATCAATATGTGTTCTATTAGATCAATTCTTATAAGTAATAATATATTCATCTATTTTATTAAATAAAAATATTAATAATAACAAAATCGATGCATGCTAGAAAATTCGCGGCGGTAGAGTAACAAATTATCGTCTTAGCGTTGTACGAGAATGCAGCACGCACACAGATGAAAAGGGAACAAACCATGACTTCAGAAGGTTTTACGTGGAAAACCCGTAAAAGGAAAAACCACGGGGCCTGGCCCAGTTGCAAGAATCCATTATTGATTGACGTTTACAGAAATCCCTCGTCCCACAGACGGGAAAGGGTAATTATATGATGTATATTACAACGTCGACTGACAGTATATGAATGATGGTGGTGGACGACAATCGACGGTGGTCCCCGGCGATCGGCAGTGGTCCACGACGATCAGCGGTGGTCGACGGCTATCGATGGTGATCGACGGCGGTCGGCGATGATGCAGAGCTGCTTCTTCTTCTCAAGTCTTCAGACTCTCTCTTTTGGTTTCTCCCTTCTCATGTGAGAGTTAGGGTCTATTTATAGTCATCTGGGTGCAATTAATGCAGTTATTTCAATCGGACGGTTCAGAAGACTCCCCTCTATCAGACGGCGTTTAAGGGTCATTTGATGGCCTTAACGATGTCAGAATTGAGTGATCTTGGGCTCGTTGTATTCGTCTTGTCGAGAAGCTCGATTCGATTATGGGCTTCTTAGTGTCGGCATCCATTTGACCTTCCAATGTATATGAAAATCTTCTAAAAGTGGTTTAATGACTTGATTCAGGCTTGATTTGACTCATATTGGACTAATCTTGATATCATTGAGTCTGTTTCATCGAGCCGGTCGGTTTGATTATAAGTTTGCTGAAATCGGAGCTCTGAATGATTTTTTATCATGATTTGAATGTTTTTTGCTCAAAAGATTGCATCGAGATTCGTGTCATGCTTTGAGATTCGTGCCTGATGATGAAAAATATTTGATGGCGTAGTAGTTGCCCCCCTATTTTCGGGCGAGACCATTTTTATCGTCCGAAAATATCAATATTTGAAGCATAGATATGTTATTTCATTCTTTCTAGTAAAAGAATCTTTTTTATCTTTATATGTTCAGAACTTGAACTCAGCTTAAATGGTTGGTGTCTTTTGCTGCATAAGAGAGATCCCGGGTTCGAATCATGTGTTAGACAGAGAATAATAATTTTTATCAGACCCAGTCTGGCGGGCTAAAATTGGGCCCGCCTGTTAGCCCGAATTTGAAGAGACACGAAGTTGGCCCAAATTTGAACAGACGGGCGGATCGGGTCTAATTTGAACAGACTGCCCGAATACTGCCAAGCGGGCCGAAGCTGAAAAGGCCAAGCAGTTGGCGGGCTCGATTGAGCGGGCCACTAAAACGGGCCAAGCATCCGAACGGGCTAAGGGAATTTGAACGGCGAACGGGCCGCGATTTGAACTGGTGCGAATTTGAACGGGTCGCGGAATGAAAGGAATTTGAAATGGCGCGAATATGAACGACTGAACGAGCTGCCAGAATCTGATGGGTTCTAGGAATTCGAAAATGCGTTTGAAATTTGAATCGTCTTTAATATATATATATATATATATATATATATATATATATATATAGAGAGAGAGAGAGAGAGGAAAGCAAACATTCATTTAGAATTTGAACACATAATTAGGAATTCAAAGAGGCGTTCAACAGATAACATATAGGAATACGTTTATAATTTGAGCAGATAATTAGAAATTCAGAGAGGCGTTGAGCAGATAACTTAGAGGAACCCGAAGAGGCTTTTATAATTTGAGCAGATAAGCTTTAATATATATATATATATATATATATATATATATATATATATATATATATAAACTGATGTTTTTTTTTTAAGGATTCTAATTAATTTTATGTTATAAATGTGAAATTTAAAAGATCAAAGGAATATGAAATGAAAGTTATCGTTATTATTGTTTTTAAATGTTTTGCCTCATCTCAAGCCTATAAATAGAGATCATAGATGAGAGGAAAAACCACAAGTGAGGAGAAGGAGAAAGCCATCCCGTGTTGCGGGGAAGATTTGCAGAGAAGCAAAGAGTTGCGGCGAAGTATTGCGGCGAAGAGTTGCGGTGAAGAGTTGCGGTGCAGAGTTGCGGAAAAGTGTTGCGGATAACCGTTGCTGTGAAGCGTCGCGCCCAACCGTTGTCGTGAAGCGTTACGGCATACCGTTGTTGCGAAGCGTTGCGGCGAACCATTGTTGTGAAACGTTGCGGCGTACCGGTACTGCGAAGCGTTGCGGAAATGACGACAATTCGAGAACCTCATTATACTGAGAACCAGAGGAAAAGTCAAAACCCAGAGGAAGCTGTATCAATTTTGACGGAGAGCGACTTAATCTTTTTTTCGAAAGAAGTATTACTTCCCAACCGATATGGTGGTAAAATTGTCAACTTCAAATGATCGAGTGTATTCTCCTCCTTCTGGATATGTCGATATTCACAAGGCAGCTTTAAGAGCTGGTCTTCGATTTCCACCCGCACCTGAGTTTATTGAAATAATGAAAGCGTTTGGTGTTTGCATTGCTCAGTTGTTTTGTCGGGTGGTGACAGTAATTATTGGATTGACTGTTTTCTTCAGGAGCCGTGGGTTGACGCCAACTCCGACAATTTTGGCACGGCTGTGCAGGTTTTTTAGCGATACACATGGTCGAATAATTTTTAAGCAAAAGACGTTGGATTTTCGCTTAAAAGAACCTATACGACAATGGTCCGTAAGATTTTTCTTTGCAAAGAATGATTGGGGGCTCCGTGAGAGGCAAGGAAAGTTTCAACAGTTGTCTGTCTCTCTTCAAACTACCGAAGAGGGAATATTGCAGATGTTGGGATTTCATGATTTTAAGGAGATGTTGTTCGAGATGCAATACATTTACGAATTGTGAGTGAGGAATCATTATTCAAGGTCAAGCTTTCTTTCCAACCAGAACGGTTTACGGCTATGATATTAAAGAAATCTAAGAAACGACCTTCTGAGTCAACCCCTGCAGAATCCTTAAAGCAGCTTCCAACGAGTGATGACTGTGAAATACTGCCTCAAAAACAAAAGAAAGTTAAAGCATCGCGAGATCCCTTGCCAAGTCCTTCGACTATTCGTATTCCTGAGAATGTCCTATCTCATGAATGTACTGGGCTCCTGGAAGCCGAGAGTTTGTAAGATTCATTTATCTTCTGCTACTGTATTATTTTATATATCTGACCTAATTTTCTTTTCTTTTAGGTGGATAACATGATGGAAATTCAGAAGGGGCTGGCACTGACACTGAGAAACTGGAATTCTGAGTTCGTTAAGATTAAATATTTCCAAGGCGAGTGCAAGCGTCAGTATGAATCTGGGATTGAAAAATTATATTTCTGGAATCACAGTTGACAGAGTGCAGGACAAAACTTTCAACAATGGCAACCTCCCTCTCATTGCAGCTTCAGGATTTGGAGAAAACCCGGGAGGGGTTGGTGGAAGCACGAGCCAGCCTCTGCGAAAGTAATAAGAGTGTGAAAACCCTTAAGTCGACGGTGTTAGCCCAAGAAGAGGAGATTCGACTTTTGAAGTCTACAAAAGAAGTTGATGCTTCAGAAGTTCAGCGTAAAGCGATTGGGGACTTCAAGAACTCGTTAGAGTTTAAGACTATCATTCGAGACCATGTTCAAGAGACTCGTGATCGGATGCTTGATGTTGAGGTGAAAGAGCATCAAAAGTGGTTCACCGAGGAAGGATTCATCTGAGGTTTTATGAAGGGGAGTCGAGCGGTGAAGTCGTAGAGAGTGAATTGATGAAAGTGCATTTCTATGATGAAGAGGGGGCGGAGGAGAATGTTAACGTCGATTAGTGCTCTATTCTTCCTTTCATGCTTGTAGCGTGTTGCTTTTGTCACATTGGTTGGACCTTACTAATTGTTGTAATAATGTTGTACGAGTGAAGCATGTTGGTTATTTTGTTTGATTATTCGATTCTGTTAGTTATTTGCCCCCCGAGTACATTCTCTTCCTTTCTATGATGTTGTTGAAATATGTTTTCTTTTTATTCCACAGTGGATAAAGATATATAGGAAGTTCTCACATGTGGGAGAGTTACTGTGGGGATAAATCACCGAGGACCTTTGGCTTGGTTGAGGCTATGTATCAGATTTTTACTTGATGATGTTAACCTATATGACCAGAGCCAATTGAGGTCCACTGAGAACTTATTAACCCATCCGAGGTTGTTTGCTGGAGCATTGCTCGCTTATAAACCTGTATGGAAGGGATCAAGCGTAGTCCACCAAGGACTGTTAACCTATCCAGAGTTGTTTATCGGAGTGCAAACTCTGCGATGTTAACTCTTATTGAAGAGGTCAAACCAAATCCCCCTGGGATCGGTCATGCTCTGACCAAGATACAACCGGAGTTGTGCATTTCTCAGGTCTAGAGTAGAAAGTGACTCATGGATGAGTCGTTATACTTTTTAAAGATATTCTCTTTTGTAAAATAAAGCAAGTATTTAATAAGTTTGAGATACATTACTAACAAACATATTATAAAACTTGTGTGTTGCTGATAATATTTGCGAAGATTTTCAGCATTCCAAGTTCGGGGCAGTATTTTCCCATATGAATCTTTGAGTTTGAAGTTTTCAGGCTTAATCATGGCTGCCACGACATATGGGTCTTCCCAGAGTGGGGATAATTTGTTGCTTTGGGGACCATAACCAGCGGCTTCAATACTACGCAAGACCAAGTCACCGATGGAGATAGGTCGAGGCTTAACCCTTCGGTTGAAATGGCGAGCAACTCTTTGGCGGTAGGAAGCAGCTCTGAGGTGAGCCACATCGCATATTTCTGGGAGAAGATTTAACTGTTGTCGGAGCTTTTCTTCATTGTTATATGAGTTGAAAGTTTAACTCATGGGTTTGGAACTCCGATATCAACAGGGATGACAGCCTCGGTGCCGAAATATAAGTTATATGGAGTTTCCCCCATTGGAGTTCGTGCGGTGGAGCGATAGACCCAGAGGATGTTGTGCAACTCTTCAACCCACTGCCCTCCAACCTTCTCAAGACGAGTCTTCAACCCTTTTAGCATTGTTTGATTTGTTACCTCTGTCCGCCCATTCGTTTGGGGATGCGCCACGGCAGTGTGCACTAACTGAATGTGAAGATCCTTGCAGAATGACGTGAAGATCCTTCCAGTGAATTGAGTTCCATTGTCAGTGATAATCTTTGCAGGAAGCCCGAAGCGACAGATGATATTTTTCCAGACAAACTGTTTAACATTTGCTTCAGTGATCTTAGCAAGTGGCTCCGCTTCTACCCATTTGGTGAAGTAGTCGACAGCTAAGATGATGAATTTACGTTGTCCAGTAGCTATCGGAAATGGCCCCATGATATCTACCCCGCATTGAGCGAAAGGCCATGGACTCAAAAATGATGTAAGTTTTACCGGTTGTGCATGTGTAAGATTGGAGTGTAGTTGGCAATTCTTGCATTTTTGCACAAATTCTAATGCATCTTGCTTAATCATGGGCCAATAGAAACCTTGTCTCATTATTTTAAGAGCAAGAGCCCTTCCTCCAAGATGTTCCCCACATATTCCGGAATGAACCTCTCGTAGAGCATAACCAGCTTCAGATGGTGGAAGACACTTAACGTATGGACCTACGAATGCATTCTTATACAACTCATCCCCAATAAGGATGAAGTTGGCGGCCATGCGTCAGAGACAAATTGATGAAGTAGTATCATCTGGCAGTGTTCCGTCTCGGAGGAAGGATATGATGGGGTCCATCCATGATGTCTCCCCTGGGTCATTTATAGACAGTATCACCTATGGACCATGGATAATGGGAAAATGTATCTTCTCAATATATCTTCTTTTATATAGATCTCCAGTTGTTGAATTTGCGAGCTTAGAAAGGGTATCAGCTCGGGTGTTATGCTCCCGAAGTATGTGAATGATTTGACATGTTTCAATTTGGGCAATAAGTGTTTTTACCAGACTAAGATATTGCACCAGTTGTGAGTTATGAGCCTCGAATTCTCCTTCTGCTTGGGATGCGATGAGTTGAGAATCATTGCAGATAATCATATTTTGTACTTCACAGTCTATGACAAGTTTTAATCTAACAACTAGTGCTTCATATTCGACAACATTATTAGTGGCCGGAAATTTTAGGCGAAGTCCGTACTCCAAGATGTCTTGCTTCGGGGAGATGAGTAATATTCTTACACCGGCTCCTGAGTTTCTGGATGCTCCGTCCACATATAGTGTCCACTGGGGTGACTGTGAAGGAGAAAAAGGCGGTTCAACAGAGGTAGATATTGTACATTCCACCACAAAATCAGCCAACACCTGTGATTTGATGCTTGGCCGTGGTAGGTAATGAATGTCAAATTATCCTAATTCCACTGACCATTTTACTATTCTTCCCGATGCTTCTGGTTTTTGTAGGATAGCCTTCAAACAAAGTTGTGTGTAGACGCTGATAGTGTGAGCCTGGAAATACGGATGAAGTCTCCTTGCTGAGAATACCAGGGCTAACGCAGTCTTATCTGTCATTGGATAACGACTTTCTGTATCGGAAAGAATCTTGCTGACGTAGTATACTGGTTTCTCGATTGAATTTTCCATTCTTACAAGGACAGAGCTTTTTGCGTGAGGTGAAATAGCCAAGTAGATATATAACATCTCTCCTTGGACGGGTTTTAAGAGAAGGGGCGGCGAAGCCAGATATGCCTTAAGTTGTTCGAAAGCGATCTGACAGTCATCTGTCCATTGAAAACCAGTGTTTCGAGCGCCCCTAAGTATTTTGAAGAACACAAGATACTTGTCCCCAGAACGAGCTAGGAATCGGGAAAGAGCAGCTATGTGACCATTCAAGTGTTGCACCTCTTTGATGTTCCTCGGAGGCACCATCTCTCTTAGCGCCTTGATTTTTTTTGGGTTTGCTTCAATTTCACGACGAGTAACCATGAATCCTAGAAACTTCCCCGATGTGACCCCGAAAGCACATTTAGTCGGGTTAAGTCGCAAATCATGTTAAAGAAAGAGTTGAAAACACTCCTCCAGATGAGAAATGTGTTGAGATGCTTCCAAGCTTTTTACTAACATGTCATCAACGTAAACCTCCATTGTACGCCCGAGAAGATTTCTGAAGACCTTGTTCATGAGACGTTGATAAGTTGCACCAGCATTTTTTAATCCGAAAGGCATAACCTGATAACAGTATAAGCCTTTATCTGTTTGAAAAGAGGTGGCCTCCTCGTCTACTGGGTTCATTCTTATTTGATTGTACCCTGAGTATGCATCCATAAAGCTAAGCATTTGATGCCCAGACGTGGCATCAACGAGTTGATCTATGCGCAGGAGAGGAAAGCTATCCTTCGGACAAGCTTTATTGAGGTCTGTATAGTCGACACACATTCTTCATGAACCACTAGCTTTTTTCACCATGACGACATTGTCTAGCCATGTAGGGTGGTGTACTTCCCGTATGAACTTTGCTTCAAGAAGCTTGTTGACTTCTTGTTCAATAGCTTGTAAGCGATCTGGGGCAAAATTACGTTTCTTTTGGATCACCGGTTTAACAGTTGGATATACCTTTAAAGAGTGCATGATTATCTCAGGATCAACTCCGGGCATGTCAGCTGGGGTCCATGCAAACATGTCTTGGTTTCTCTGGAGGAGAGCTACATATTCTGACATTTGCTCATCAGAGAGTAAGGAACCAAGCTGCACTGTTTTTTACGGGTGTTCATTAGAGAGTGGGATATGAACCAAATCTTTTACGGGTGAAGCTCTTTGAGATACATCTTCATCTCGAAGATCAAAGTTTTCGATGCTAAGTGTCACTGACGGGCGTGGCTGAGCTTGTTTGAGATAATATGATTGTGCTATCTGTTGATCTCCTCGTACGATGCCTATCCCTGCTGGGGTTGGAAACTTGAGCTTCAAGTGTAGCATAGAAGTCACGATGCCAAAAATGGATTACAGGGGGTCTTTCGAAGATGACATTGTATGCTGACTCTGATTTGACAACGATGAATTGTACAGAGCGAGTTATCTATCGAGGAAAATCACCCATGATAACAGGAAAATTTATTGTTCCTTCTATCCTTACTGGTCGATTATCAAAACCATATAATGGTCCTGATGCAGGTTGAAGTTTTTCTCTTATCAATCCCAAACTGAGGAAAGTCGAATAGAAGAAGACATCGAAAGAGCTCCCATTATCGATCAGGATCCTTTTTATGTTATAGTAGGGTTCACCAATTCCTGCCCTAATGACGAGAGGATCTTGATGGGGGACTCGAACTCCTTCCAAATCGGAATCATCAAAAGTGATAGGGTCGAGGCACAATTTCTTCTGCACTGATTCATCAGGTACAGTGATAAGGACTTGATCAGTAAGCAACGGGCCTCCAGCAATTGTTTGAATTTTGCCTACGACTGGGTGACCCCCATGTTGCTGCCTTTGTGTATGTTGCCCCCCAGTAGGAGCATTATTGGTACCAGCTGGTTTACTCTGTACAAATCGACCAAGATATCCCTGCTTAATTAACCTTTCAATCTCTTCCTTGAGCTGCTTACACGCTTCAGTGGTGTGGCCACGACTTCGATGGAAATGACAATATTGTTCTTGATTCCCCGAGTTAGGTTTTAGGGGGTGAGGCCACTTAATATTTTGCTCATCTTTAATGTCCATGAAGATGTTAGCACGCGAAGCGTTGAGTGGTGTATACTCTTTCTTGGGTCGATATTTAGTTCGTTGTCCCGCGGATTGGAGAAGGAGATCACAATTCTTTGGTTGTTCAGATTTTCTCCGTTGTGAAGATTGATTATTATCTCTGGAGTTACCTTTGTGCTTTCCCCCAAATTTCTCAAATTGTTCCTTATGTGCGGTGATGGCCTCATCCGCAGTGATTTGGGCCTCAACACGGTGGACTAGGTCAGCGTAAGAATGAACTGTCTCTCACATGAGTGATGAGTAGAAGGGTCCTGGGAAGAGTCCCCCAAGATAGACTCCCCTAAGCAACTCTGGATCTACTCCTGGAATTTGACGTGCTTCAGTAGAAAACCTGGGGAAGTAGTCTTTGAGTGATTCTGCTTCACATTGACGAATTCCTGAGAGATGGGATGAATCCTTGATGATCCTTCAATTTGCTATGAATTGTTCCACAAATAGTCTGGCAAGCTCGTTAAAGGTGTTTACAGTGCCCCCCGGCAGAGAGTAGAACCAGGTTCGAGCTTGTCCCTTAAGAGTAGCAGGGAACACCTGACATAGAAGTGCGTCAGAGGCACGTTGAATGTGCATGATGGTTCTATAATAATCAATATGTTCATAGGGATCAGTTATCCCTTCATATGCGTCAATGTTCAACAGCTTGAAGCAGTTGGAATGGGGTGTTGGAGGACTGCATTCGCTAAGGGAGAGGATTCATTGATGTTATGATGAGTGTGGAAGCAATCCTTTTTTTTCAATGGGGAACTCTTCTCGGACGAGGCGACGTAATTCATTACGGATGACATCATTTGGAATGGTAGCGAGATGTGGCGGTGCAAGGTGAGCTGCATGATATGGATGGGTGGAACTTGCAGTGTCTAAGAATTCAGCATCACGACCTGGTACGGGAAGTGTTCCTTCTTGGGGAGGGGGACCGGTACGACTTCCTCCGGGCATGTTTCTCGTAGGACGCGGATTTAATGGTAAACGAGTTTCATTCATCGGTGGTTTTTGGGACCCACGTAAAAATTGTAAGATCTGCAGTTGAGCCTCCTCCATTCTTCGCATGTGTTCTTCCATAGAAGGACCTAAAACCCCCTCGTTAGCAGGATAGCGTGTTCCAGGACGGGAAGATGAAGAAACATATCGCCCTTGACTACGTGACAGTTCCCTGGAATGATGGGTGTTGGAGCGAGCTCCGTTGTCCCGAATATCGTTTATGTTTGCCATGTATAAAATTGAACAAGTACTTCAGTGGTGGGATTGAGAGATTTCCCACAGACGGCGTCAAACTGATGTGTGCTAAAAAATTTGCGGCGGTAGAGTAACAAATTATCGTCTTAGCATTGTACGAGAATTCAGCACGCACACAGATGAAAATGGAACAAGCAGTGACTTCAGAAGGTTTTACGTGGAAAACCCGTAAAGGGAAAAACCACGGGGTCTGTCCCAGTTGCGAGAATCCATTATTGATTGACGTTTACAGAAATCCCTCGTCCCACAGACGGGAAAAGGTAATTATATGATGTAGATTACAACGTCGACTGATGGTATATGGATGATGGTGGTGGACGACAATCGACGGTGGTCCCGGGCGATCGGCAGTGGTCCACGACGATCAGCGGTGGTCGACGACTATCGATGGTGATCGACGGCGGTCGGCGATGATGCAGAGCTGCTTCTTTTTCTCAAGTCTTCAGACTCTCTCTTTTGGTTCCTCCCTTCTCATGTGAGAGTTGGGGTCTATTTATAGGCCTCTGGGTGCAATTAATGCAGCCATTTCGATCAGACGGTTCAGAAAGCTCCCTCGATCAGACGGCGTTTAAGGGGCATTTGATGGCCTTAACGATGTCGGAATTGAGTGATCTTGGGCTCGTTGGATTCGTCTTGTCGAGACGCTCGATTCGAGTATGGGCTTGCTAGTGTCGGCATCCATTTGACCTTCTAATGTGTCCGAAAATCTTCTAAAAGTGGTTTAATGACTTGATCCGGGCTTGATTTGACTCGATTGGACTAATCTTGATATAATTGGGTCTGTTTCATCGAGCCGGTCGGTTTGATTATAAGTTTGCTGAAATCGGAGCTCTGAATGATTTTTTATCAAGATTTGAATGTTTCTTGCTCAAAAGATTGCATCGAGATTCGTGTCATGCTTTGAGATTCGTGCCTGATGATGAAAAATATTTGATGATGTATCAAAATCATATGCTAAAATAAAATCAAATGAGGCTCCACATTTGTATTAATCACTCCAAAACTGTAATCACTATGTATATTTATAATATCTTTTATCGCTCTACCAAAATATTCATTTAAATATTTTCCAATGAAAAATGCTTTCTTCAAGTTGTATCATTTGCATTAATTCTTCCAGATTATTACAAAAATAACATTGCACCGAGGCTTACTGTGGGAACCCTTATTTATTTGACACCACACCCTTGTGTCGGTGCAGCGTTCCTTACACACATTTTATTATATTCAGGTCACATAATATATTGCTTACAGGTAGGGCTGTCGAAAAAGCTCGTTGTTCGCGAACAGTTCGTGATTGGTTCGCCAAGAAGTTTGTGTTCGATTCTTTCGATAAGCAAGCGAGACGAACACGAATAATTTTTTTCGTTTGGTTTGTTAAACGAACCAACACGAACAGTGATGTGTTTGTTCGTGTTCGGTTTGTTATTGTTCGAAATATAAAATAATTTAAAATAATTACATAAAAAAATTTATGATATTTTAAAAATAATTATATATTATAAAAATTTATCATATTTTAAATAATTAAATTTCTATAAATTATAATTATTTTGAGGAAGTATAGATTATCTGATGTGTACGAAATAACTGATCATTTTGCTTCATTTTGAGGAAGTATGCTATCAAAGTTAGGGCTGTCAAAAAAGCTCGTTGTTCACGAACAGTTCGTGTTCGGTTCGTCAGGAAGTTTTGTCGGCATTATTTTTAGGTTGTGTGTTTTATTTTGAAAAGAGGTCGCCTACAGAAATTGCCGGCGTATTTTTAATTTAAATAAATAATTTGAAAAGTAATATTTGATTTTGAAAATAATTTTGAGTTTAAAAGTTTTAAGATATGAAATCAAACCGATCTCACATCTCAAATAGTTTATATAAACGAGCACCGCGCCACAAACCGTGTATCTATCCCGAAGAATGGACACACTTGTTTGATGATGGGGCTCGATTAAATAAACTAGGAGATTTGTGACATCCGTTTGGTCCGCGAACCAATTTTATAAGCCGACAAATTCCTCGCTTAATATGAAAACATTAAGCGGGGTTTATATTACCAGGTTCTTAAAGTTCCCTATAAGGGCAAGCCCCTATAGTTAATTACATCTTAAGTGACGGGAATCACCTAAGAAAACTCTCGATAATAATCAATAGTTCGCTCTCTAGAATTTCAAAGTTTAAGTTTTCGAGGATTGAATTTTGGAATTTCAATAGGGAATGGATCAAATTTGGAACATTTTATTTTAGGAATTCAAAGGAAGAAAAGTAGGAGAAATTACGGATTCGAAGTGAACTTCGATAATCTCCGACTATCCTATTGTTTGGCTTGGATTTAGGAAAGTCCTAATGTTTATTTAATGTTTTAATCTTGCCAATTTTAGTTAATTAGGGCTTATATTTATATGATAGAATCATACAAATTGCACTGGAAGATATGAGGGTTTATGTCGTATCGGACAACTACCTCGGAATCCTAAGACCGGTTAGGGCTTAATTTGCAATGCAAATGCCTAACGAAGAGTTGAGGATTTATGTTGCACTAGTGCAAACTACCTCGAAGTCCTATGGCTTTGTTGTTTAATTCTAGGAAAGTTTTGCTGAAGTAGGTTCAAGTTTCTGCGACGACGATGGCCGTGCTGCCCACCATGCTCCGAGCTCCTTGTTGTTGCAGAGGTTTAGTTTTAGAAATCATAAATCAGGGGGTGAGAAAAGTGTTTTGGTTTAGAGAAGTCTTAATTTCCAAGTGTTTTTTATGTTTTAATTAGAACAGATCTTAAAGTTGATTAAACATAACCGATTAAGATCCCACGGTTCCGTCATCACCGCATCGTTATTTTCATCGAATTCACTTAGTCCGGATGAATTTGCTAAACTCAACTAAATGAGTTCCGCACTTTCATTTGGACCGTGGGAAATCCGTTAGCAACACGTGGGTTACATCATCCGAGGTATTCCCGATCATTCAATGAGACGTTTTAATTTAGTTGTAGTTGTAGTTTTGTTGTTCTGTTTGTGATTAAATTTTGAGTTGTCTTATATTTTGAAATGTTGTGGAGGTGAATTTTATCTTGTAGTGTCTTTTAATTTAGTTATGGGTTTCGGTTTTGGTTTACGTCCTAAAGGTGTAGGTTTTCATGCAACTGTTGTTTAACATGCAAGAAAAGTAAAGTGCATTTGCAATAAAATAAATTGCAGGAAAGTGAATTATGATAAAATAAAAGCATACACGGAGGGTCTTCCCGTCATCCCAAGCTGCACTTAAAACACGGTTAGAATATTTAAGCAAGTTCCTAGGTAAAGCTAAGGTAAGGGTTATGGTTTTCTACCAAATTCCTAATCCTATAGCTAGTCATTTCCTATGACGTCTAGGTTCTTTGTGTTTTTGGTTTGAAGACGATTTTCTTCATCAAAGAACAACTAAGTTCAATTGTTCTTATAAATATCCTATCATATTGAGGAAGTGCTTAAGAAGAATCTTAAACATCTTTTCAATATTTCTAGGATTGTTTTAAGTCCAAGAGAATTTAATTATGTAAATGAATTGATCGTCCGAGGTTTTCAAATTTTATTAACTTGCTCAGTGAACTAGGACATTTGAATATCCTATAAGTGAAGTGTCACTTCATTTGATATTCCATTTAGGAGTTATGATAATAAAAGCTCCTAAGGGCAAAATAGTATTTAATAGTTTGTGATTCAAATTTAAGTTCAAATTAATGATTTAAGTTTGGAATAGTGTTCAAATTATTTTAGGTTTATGTCTTAAGTGATGTTATTTAATTTAACTTAATTTATTTTGATTTAATTTAATTCAATTTAATTCAATTTGATTTGATTTAATTTAATTCAATTTAGCTTGATTTGATTTAATTTTTAATTTAATTTAATTTAATTTAATTTAATTTAATTTAAATTTAGTTTATTTAATTTAATTTAATTTATTTATTTAATTTAATTTAATTTAATTTAATTTAATTTAATTTAATTTATTTAATTTAATTTAATTTAATTTAATTTAATTTAATTTAATTTAATTTAATTTAATTTAATTTAATTTAATTTAATTTATTTAATTTAATTTAATTTAATTTAATTCTATTTATTTAATTTAATTTATTTAATTCAACTTTTAATCTTAATTTAATTTAATTTAATTTTAATTTAATTTACTTAATTTAATTTAATTTTTAATTTAATTTAATTTAATTTTAATTGAAATTTTTGAAAGAGTTTAATGATTTAATTTTAGTTTAATGATTAAGTCTTTTAATATTTTAAATTTGAGTTATCATTTTAATTAATAGTTGAATATTAATGAGATGATTAATTTAGGGATTTTTAAATTAAAGAATAAATCTCTTCCTAATAATATCCCTATTTTAATAATTCCAATTTTATTATTCTCCCAAATTTAATCAATTATTTAATTAATGTTTAATCATTTTAAATTGCTTAATGGGTTTCTACCCTTTAATTATTTAAATTTCAATCATCCAAATCAGGTTAGAATCAAATATTTTACTTGTTAATCTTTTATTAAACCTAAAGTTTTAATTAAGGGTTAAAATTTTAATTACCATTTTGCCCTTTAAGCCTAATAATTTCATAACTCACTAAATTGAACTCAAATGAACTTGAAATTTTTATGTGACTTCACTCATATGTCAATAAAGACATGAGAGGAGAAAATATGATTTTTCTGTATTTAATTTATTTATATAATTATTTTTAGTAGAAAATAGAGATTTTCAAGGAAAATTTGATAACATGACCAAAGGAAAGTTTCTGTCCTTAAGAAAATTAGGGGACATTCGTAATGACCAGAGGACCACTTGGACCAAAATTTGTGATTTTTTGAATTATATTTTATTTATTATAATTATTTTAAGTTCTGGAGTATTAATTAATTTAAAAATAGAATACAAGTTGAAAAATGAATTTTATAATTTTTAAAATTCTCTCTGATATCAAGGATTCCAGAGAACCAAAATTTACAATTTTCTGATTTTTCCATGATTTATTACAATTATTTTAGTGAAAATGCTAGAAAATACATTTTTTTAATTTTAAAATTACCCTAGAGCTTTAAAATTTAATATCTCACTAAATAGACCTAGGAAAAATATGGGGTTTGTTCCTAAGTGATTAAAATTCAAAATGTGACATTTTGGTGAATTTTATTATTTTTGTGATTTTTATTATTTTTTAATTATTAAAAATATTAAAATAATATTAAAAATCAACTTTTTTAGAAAATTGAAATTTTAATTTTCTTAAATTCCCCTGATATCAGAGAGACTCCAAAACCAATTTGGTGAATTTTTTAAAGATATTTTGAAAGTTATGAATTTTTAAAGTTTAAAATGACTAAGTGGCTTAATCAACCCAATTAGTAGGGCTAAACAAGTCCAATTGACCTCAAATTTTTATGGTGGGTTCCTCTGATCCTAAAGGTCAGTGGAGAATTGATTTCAAGTCAATTTGATCTATGGTTAACTCTAATTAATTAGAGACCTATTTTGGGTGTTTAAGCCGATTAGGGTTAATTTGAGTGAATTAACTCAAATCCTATTTTTCCTAGGGTTCTCTGGTCATAAGGAACATCACCAAATTTTCCTAGAATTTATTACACAACATGCTATTTATTGGAATTAAAATACTCAAAACGGTGGCATGAATTTGAAAAATCAATAACTCTTCATAGGGGTGGCCTCGACTTTGGAAAATTCGGGGAATGTTCCCAAATTCAGAGGCTTCAAATGCCCTAGAGTCTCATGCCATGGTGAATTGTGTGAATGCATGGAGAATTAAAACAATGCGAGGAGTAAATAATTAATTAAAAATAAAATACTTGGACAAAATTAATTAATTTCTTTTCCACATTATTCTCCTCACGTTCACCGAGCAAGAGGGTATTTTTATTTTATTTTTAGGATTTTTCTACACAAAGATATGAATTTTCAAAGTTCGGGGAATTAAATAAATCGAGAAAATACCCTATTTTTCTATTTATCCGAGTCGGCGCCGCGTCGACCTTAGCCTCTCCGAAGCGGTACGTGTCGCGCCGTGATTGGGCGCCGCCATCCGAGTCGGCCGTCCCGGGACCCGCGGTTCGCGTAACGTTCTTCGGTCGGCGCAATCCGATCCGTCCGCTCGATACACGCGCGATCCAACGGCTCTCGGTCATCGTCTACGGCGGTGTGCACCGTGACCGTCGACCTTCTAACCCTAATTTCTCGCTCGATTCTCGATGGATTTTCGTGTTCTTATGCTCTATGGATTCGTCTTGAAGATACGAACACATCCATACGGTAAACATGAATTGAAATTTACTCAAATGAAATGGAGAATCTCTGTAAGCTCGGGAAGAAGAATGAGTTCATACCTTTGCTCAGAGAAGTGAGACTTCGATGCGAGAGTTGTTGCACCTTCGATTGGATCCTAGCAAGCTCCGGATGAAGTCTCTCGGTGCAGTGAATTGTCTAGGTTGGACTTCGACCACGAGTCGATCACAAAGCTTGGAGTCCGGAGCAAGCTGGGTGGCACTGGAGATGGGGCTTTTGCTTGGTGGACACCTTCCGCTGGTGCGGTGAAGGTGTAGAACCGATCGATTTGGGGATTGGTTCACTGTGGAGAAGTGTCCTGGTTTTGGGTGGAATTTCGACTACGAAATTGAGCTCGCGGAGAAGAAATGGCGGGGGATCTCACTTGGGGATCAAGTGCTCTGTGTATGGGGAGGAGTACGGAACAATTTTGGCGGAGTTTTGGCAAGGTTTGTGCAACTCTCCTTCCATGGCCGTGAGGGAGTGGTGTTTAAATAGGCATGGTTGAGGCTCTCCCGGGGGGTTTAATGGTTGGGATCGATTGCTTAGGTCAAGGGAAGAACGGCCATGTTATCCATTTGGGTTGGGACAAGTCGGCAATGGAGAATTTCAATGTTGGCTCACATGTGAGCTTTCGGCCATGGTGTTTTCCGGCGGCGGGGTGGCTGGCCGGCGAGCAAGGGTCACCCTCGGGGTCGAGTGGGTCGAGGCTGGGTGCTTGTGCAAGCAGTTGGCAATGGCCGAGTGTAAAGGAGATGGCTTGGAATGGAATGGGGAAGAGGCCATTTTGGCTAGGTTTGGGTCAACCCATCCTTTTGGGCTAGGTGCACCACCCGAGGTCTAGTCTTGGGCTGAAAAGAGTCACTTGGGTCACTTGCCATGTAGTGGTGAAGTCTCCATCCATGGTGAGGTGGCTAAGCATGGTTTAGTGTGTGACATGCTTAAGGTAAAAAAAGGTTTAAGAAGGATTAGGAAAGGGCCCCCTCTTCTTGCCATAAATGGACTAATGACAAGTCAAAGCCCTCATGGCTTCATGTGGCTTGAGGATGGCTTGTTCATGGCTCCATTTGGCTTGGGAAAAGGTTGACTTGTTTCATGAAAAGGGTTTTAGGAATTTTTTGGTAATTTGATGGAAATTTGTATGGAACTTGATTTGGAATGATTTGATGATGGATTTAGGACTTAGGTATTGAGTTTAATTGAAAGTATGATGAGGGGAAATGTCATATGGGCTTTGGGACCAATTTTGGGCCTTTGGATGTGCGAAGGATGGGCTTTTAAAGTGGTTTAGGAAAGTGGGCTTTTGAATTTTAAAATGGATTTTGGGATGAAATTTTGGTAAAGGCTTGGGCCAAATAATTGTTGAGTTTGGTTTAGGGATGCTTCATGAGTGGTTTGAAACAAGTTTGAGGTGATTTGGGTTTGAATTGGGTTGGATATGGGCCTTTTTGGTAAAGAGGCTAAGGTGGGCCAAAATGGGTTACCATGGGCCAAAGTTGGGCTAGAGTTGAAATTGATGTAAAATTAATGTTGGGAAATGTTTATGGGAGTGTTTCAAAGAGGTTTTGGCTTTGGTTAGGTTTTGATTTTGGGATTTGGGCTCATTTGGGCTAGGTTTAGGTTTAGGTCGAAATTGGGCTTTTTGATTTTGGGTTGAATTTGAGTGGGGTTTGGGTCTAAATTTTGGGCAAATCATGTTAGTGTTTTGTTTATGGGGATGTTAAGGAAGGTTTGGAAAAGATTTGGGGTTAATTGGAGTTGAATTGGGTTGGATATGGGTTAGGTTTGGGTCATAGGTCCAAATTGGGCTTTAAGGCCAAAAGTGAAATTGGATCCCAATGCCACTCAAATTGGGCTTGGATTGGGTCTAGATTGGTGTTGGGGATGTTGAATTGAAGTTTAGAATTGAATTGGACCAAAATTGGGGTCAATTGGGTAGATTTGGTTTGACATTGGGTTTACTTTGGGTTAAAATGGGTCAAATTGGGGGTTTTGATAAAAGTGGGGTAAATTGACAAAATTGGCCCATGGTGTAGTTGAACAAAATGAAATTAGGAATATTTGGGATTTTCTGGAATTTTCTGGGAATTTTTTGGATTTTTGGATTTTTTGGGTCAAGAGGGGTATTTTGGGTATTTGGAGGGTATTGGGGGGTATTTTGGAATTTTTGGCATTTTTGGGTATGGATGATCAATTTGAGTGATGTGGAAATGTTTGGGATTGATTTTGAAGAATTTTGGGTAATTTGGAAATTTTTTGAGAAATTTGGGTAGTTTCAAAGGCATTTGGTAGGTTAGGCGGGGTGTAGGGTCCCGGGGGTTAAAAATTGAAAATTTGGAAAATTGAAGATTGGGTGGATGTAAGTGGAATAAAACCATTTTGGTTGAGCCATGAAGCCATATCAAGCCCACATGAGCCATGAAGGGACTCATTTGAGGCATTCGTTATGTTGTTCTAACCCTCTAGCCGAGGGCTTAGGGGTTAAGGACCATCCATGTGAATCACCTACATGAGTCGGGAGGTCAAGTTGGCTAAGGGTGTGTTTTTTTTAGGAGGTGTGTGAAAGTGTAGTGTGTAGGTGTAGTGTGTGAGTGTAGTGTGTGTGTAAGTCGGCCTTTCACTGAGACCGGGCCACCTGGGCGGTCCTAAGGCCAAAGAGTCCTATAGGAACTCATCCTTTAAACTTCCACATTTGATTTCAACCCTCTAGGTGATTAGGGGTCTACGGTCGAGTTTGTGGAGTTTGCGGGGAGTTTAGAAGTGGTTTGAAATTCTAGGTGGTGGGTCTCAATTCTAGTCCTCTAAGATAGTCAAAGGAAAAGCCTAAGGCTAGATCCTAAGTACTAAAGAGAAGAAGAGAAGACCTCATCAAAAATGAGGTCAACAAGTTTGAGTTCGATTTGTTCGATAAGCAAATGAGGCGAACACGGAAATTTTTTTTTTCGTTCGGTTTGTTAAACGAACCAAACACGAACAGTGATGTGTTCGAACATTTCAAACATGAACACTAGCTCTGTTCGTTCGTGTTCGGTTCGTTTACACCCCTACTTACAGGGGACATACTAGTATTTACACAATGATTTATAAGATTCATATCGTGGTTTTTTAACAAAACATATACGCTATGTGTCGACTACCTAACACAACCCTTTACTTTTCGCATTTAGGGCTTGAGACCCAACAATAGCAATGTCAATAGGCAAAGTGACAAAAATACAAAATTAAGTTAAGATGAACAAGTCATTTTTCTTGATATCCTCCATATTGATAGTCCCCATATTGAAGAAGACGTCTCAACATTAGTCAACTGCAAGCAATAAAGTTGTCACGATTGCCTAGTTTAAAATGTTGTCGGAATAAGACAATTCAGGCTTTATAGTTTCCTATCTTAAGCAGATAGTAGTAAATTCTTTCTTCGATTAAGCAATTCGTTCTCACGACTTTATATCGCCAAACAACTCTCAAAATTCAAAATCGACAAGGGTTTGCGTGGAGGCAGCGGTTCGAAAGAGTGTGTGTACCGCAAGGGGCATTGACTCAAGTGGAGAGCGTACCTGGAGGGAATTGGGTCGGAAGGTGCGGGCGTGTCTGTTGACCTCATTTTTGATGAGGTCTTCTCTTCTCTCTTTAGTACTTAGGATCTAGCCTTAGGCTTTTCCTTTGACCATCCTAGAGGATTAGAATTGGGACCCACCACTTAGAAATTCAAACCACTTCTTAACTCCCTACAAACTCCACAAACTTGATTGTAGACCCCTAATCACCTAGAGGGTTGAGATCAAATGTGGAAGTTTAAATGATGAGTTCTGTAGGACTCTTTGGCCTTAGGACGCCACAGGTGGCCTGAGTGCAGTGAAGGGGCGACTTACACACACATTACACCTATACACTACACTTTCACACACCTCCTAAAACCACACCCATACCCAACTTGACCTACTGACTCATGAAGGTGGTTCACATGGATGGTCCTTAACCCCTAAGCCCTTGGCTAAGAGGGTTAGGAACAACATAATGGATGCCTCAAATGAGTCCCTTCATGGCTCATGTGGGCTTGATGTGGCTTCATAGCTCAACCAAAATGATTTCATTCCACTTACATTCACCCAATCTTCAATTTTCCAAATTTTCAATTTTCCAAATTTTCAATTTTCCAAATTTTCAATTTTCCAAATTTTCAATTTTCCAAATTTTCGATTTTTGACTCCGGGACCCTACACTCGCTAACTTTACCCAAAACCATTGAAACCCCCCAAAATTTGCAAAATCACCTAAATTACCCAAAATTCTCCAAAATCAATCCTAAACATTGCCTCACCACTCAAATTGATCATTCATAGCCAAAAATACCAAAATTCCAAAAATACCTCCCAATACCCTCCAAATACCCAAAATACCCCTCTTAGCGAAAAATCAAAAAATTCAGAAAATTCCCAGAAAATTCCAGAAAATCCCAAATATTCCCAATTTCCTTTTGTTCAACTACACCATGGGCCAATTTTGTCAATTTACCCCACTTTTATCAAAACCCCCAATTTGACCCATTTTAACCCAAAGTGAACCCAATGTCAAACCAAACCTACCCAATTGACCCAAATTCTGGTCCAATTCAATTCTAAACTTCAATTCAACATCCCCAACACCAATCTAGACCAAATCCAAGCTCAATTTGATTGACATTTGGATCAATTTCACTTTTGGCCTTAAAGCCCAATTTGAACCCATGACCTAAACTTAGCCCAAACTCACCCAATTCAACTCCAATTAACCCCAAATCTTTTCTAAACCTTCCTTAACATCCCCATAAACAAAACACTAACATGATTTGCCCAAAATTTAGACCCAAACCCCACTCAAATTCAACCCAAAATCAAAAAGCCCAATTTTGACCTAAACTCTAAACCTAGCCCGAATAGACCCAAACCTCAAAATCAAAACCTAACCTAAGCCAAAACCTCTTTGAAACACTCCCATAAACATTTCCCAACATTAATTTTACATCAATTTCAACTCTAGCCCAACTTTGGCCCATGGTAGCCCATTTTGGCCCACCTTAGCCTCTTTACCAAAAGGCCCATATCCGACCCGATTCAAACCCAAATCACCTCAAATTTGTTTCAAACCACTCATGACACATCCCTAAACCAAACTCAACAATTTTTTGGCCCAAAATTTTACAAAGATTCTCATCCATGAACACATTCTTAAACTTAAAAGTCCACTTCCCTTAAACCTTCCTAAAAGCCCATTTCCTTCAAAATTCAAAAGCCCAAATCATCCTAAAGCCCACATGACACTTCCCCTCATCATCCATTTGATCAAAATCACCCCTAAGTTTCAAAATCATCAATTAAACCATTCCAAATCAAGCCATATGTCAAATTACCCCCTAAATGTCAAATATTTCTAAAACCCTTTTTTATGAAACAAGTCAACCTTTTTTCGAAGCCAAATGCGAAGCCACATGCAAGCCATAGACAAGCCACATGAAGCCATGGGGGTTTGACTTGTCACCAAGCTATTAATGGCAAGTGGAGGGAGCCCTTTCCTAAGCCTTCCTTAAGCCATTTTAACCTCTTTAATGCAACACTATAACCCAAAATTAACTTAAACTATTTGGATAGAGACCACACCATCCTCTCTTGGTCGACCCAACTGATCCTCTCGGCCCAAAATCGAGCCATGGGGAGGTGCACCCAACCCAAACCAATGGGTTGACCAAATTGAAGCCAAAATGGCCTCTTCCCCATTCCATTCCAAGCCACCCCTTTACACATGGCAAGGCCCGATTGATCGCACAAGCCTCCAGCCCCGACCCACCTCGAGCTTGAGAGTGACCGACCACGGCCGGCCCGCCACCACGAGCCGCCGAAACCACCAGGCCGAGAGCTCGCATGTGAGCCCAAACTTGGAATTCTCACCTGCTGAGCCGCCTCACTCCGAATGACCACCATAGGCCGTTCTTCACATGCCAAGAGCGAGTCGATCCCGGCCCTCGACTCCCCCGGGAGAGCCTCCGACCATGCCTATTTAAACCCCTCACCCTCTCGGCCAAAAGAAGTGTTGAACCAGACCATACCAAAACTCTGCCAAAATCACTCCTCACTCCCCTCCAGACTTAGAGCAATTGATCCCCACTGTCCTCCTGCTCTAATCCCCATTGATTGAGCTCAATTTTGGAGCTCAATTCTCAGGCCAGAACAGGACACTCCCGAATCCTCCACCAAAATCAAATTAAACTCACCTACACCTTCACCGGGCCAAGAGAAGAAGTTTTCCGGTGAAAGCCCCCTCTCCGGGTCACCCGGTTGTTCCGGACTCCAAAGGTTGTGATCGGCCTTGGTGGAAATCACACCTGGTAATTCACCACATCCCCGGGCTTCATCCCTAGCCTCCTGCGGCTCCAACGAACGTGCCGAGCATCTCCGATCGAGGCTTCACCTCTCGAGCTAAGGTATGGATCAATTATTCATCCCGAGCTTCTAAACATTCTCCATTTCAAATGAGTCGATTTCGATAAACATTAGCCGTATAGATGTGTTCGTCTCTTCAAGACGAATCCATAGAGTATAAGAACATAAAAATCCATGGAGAATTGAGTGAGATCTTAGGGCTAGAAGGTGGACGGTTCTCGGGTTAGGAGGCTTGGGGACGATGAACGGATGCGCGTTCATTTAATACACGCGCGGACGGACGGCTCGGATGGCGTCGGACGAGGAGATGATACATGAACCGCGAGCCGCGTGGCGGCGAGTCGAAGGCGGCGTCAAATGGGAGCGCGCCGCGTGTGCATTCGGAGCTGCCGAGGTTGACGCGGCGCCGCGTCACTTAAGTAGAAAATTAGGGTTTTTTCTAATTTATTTAATTCCCTGAACTTTGAAAATTCATATCTTTGTGTAGAAAAATCACAAAAATAAAATAAAAATACCCTCTTGCTCAGTGAACAGAGGAGAATAATGTGAAAAAGAAATTAATTAATTTTGTCCAGTATTTTATTTTTAATTAATTATTTACTCCCTGCATTGTTTTAATTCTTCATGCATTCATACAATTCACCATGGCATGAGACCATAGGGCTTTTGAAGCCTCTGAACTTGGGAACATTCCCTGAATTTTCTAAGGTCAGAGGCCACCTCTGTGAAAAGTTATGTATTTTTCAAATGCATGTTGCTTTTTTGAGTATTTTAATTCCAAAAATTAGCATGTTGTGAAATAAATTCTAGGAAAATTTGGTGATGTTCATTATGACCAGAGAACCCTAGGAAAAATAGGACTTGAGTTAATTCACTCAGATTAACCCTAATTGTCCTAAATACCCAAAATTGGACTTTAATTAATTAGAGTTAACCATAGATCAAATTGACTTGAAATTAATTCTCCACTGACCTTTAGGATCAGAGGAATCCACCATAAAAATTTCAAGTCAATTGGACTTGGTTAGCCCTACTAAATGGGTTGATTAAGCCATTTAGTCATTTTAAACTTTAAAAATTCATAACTTTCAAAATACCTTTCAAAAAATCACCAAATTGGTTTTGAAGCCTCTCTGATATCAGGGAACTTTAAGAAAATTAAAATTTCAATTTTCTAAAAAAGTTGATTTTTCATCATTATTTTAATATTTTAATAATAAAAAATAATAAAAATCACAAAAATAATAAAATTCACCAAAATGTCATATTTTGAAATATAATCACTTAGGAACAAACCCCATATTTTTCTTAGGTCTATTTAATGAGATATTAAATTTTAAAGCCTTAGGGTAATTTTAAAATTAAAAAAATGTATTTTCTAGCATTTTCACTAAAATAATTATAATAAATCAAAGAAAAATCAGAAAATTGTAAGATTTGGTTCTCTGGAATCCTTGATATCAGAGAGAACTTTAAAAATTATAAAATTCATTTTTCAACTTATATTCTATTTTTAAATTAATTAATACTCCAGAGCTTAAAATAATTTTAATAAATAAAATATAATTCAAAAAATCACAAAAATTGGTCCAAGTGGTCCTCTGGTCATTAAGAATGTCCCATAATTTTCTTAAGGATAGAAACTTTCCCTTGGTCATATTATTAAATTTTCCCTGGAAATCCTTATTTTCCACCAAAAATAATTATATAAATAAATTAAATGCAGAAAAATCACATTTTCTCCTCTAATGTCTTTATTGACATATGAGTGAAGTCACATAAAAATTTCAAGTTCATTTGAGCCCAATTTAGTGAGTTATGAAATTATTAGGCTTGAAGGGCAAAATGGTAATTAAAATCTTAACCCTTTAATTAAGACTTTAGGCTTAATGAAATTAATAGAGTAAAATATTTGATTTTAATTTGATTTGGATGATAGAAATTTAGATAATTAAAGGGTAGAAACCTACTAAACAATTTAAAATAATTGAAATAAACCTTAATTAAATAATTAGTTAAATTTGGAAGAATAATAAAATTGGAATTATTAAAATAGGGATATTATTAGGAAGAAATTTGTTCTTTAATTTAAAAATCCCTAAATTAATCATCCCAATAATATTCAATTCTAATTAAAATGATAATTCAAGTTTAAGATTTAAAATGCTAAAAGGCTTAATCATTAAATTAAATTAAAGTTAAATTATTTAAAACAAATCCCTTTAAAATTAAAAATTAAATTAAAAATTATATTAAATTAAATTAAATTAAATTAAATTAAAAATTAAATTAAATTATATTAAATTAAATCAAATTAAAAATTAAATTAAATTATATTATATTATATTATATTAAATTAAATTAAATTATATTATATTATATTAAATTAAATTAAATTAAATTAAATTAAATTAAATTAAATTAAATTAAATTAAATTAAATTAAATTAAATCAAATTAAATTAAATTAAATTAAATTAAATTAAAACTAAATCAAATTAGATCAAATCAAATTAAATTAAATTAAGCTAAATCATATTACATTAAATTAACTTAAGTTAAATTAAATTAAATTAAACCACATTAAATTAAATTAAATTAAATTAAATTAAATTAAATTAAATTAAATATAAAGACATAAAGAATTCAAAATAAATCTAAAACAATTTGAACATCTATTCCAAACTTAAATCCATTAACTAAAATTAAATCACAACCCACTGAACATCCATTTGCCCTCGAAAGCTCGTGATGTCATAACTCTTAAAAGGAGTGTTAAAAGAAGTGTTACTTCACTCATAGGATATTCAAATGTCCTAGTTCACTGAAGCAAGACAACAAAACTTAAACTCTCGGACGATTAATTCATTTGTGTAATTAAATTCATTTGGACTTAAAACAATCCTAGAAATATTGAAAAGATGTTCAAGATTCATGTGAGCACTTCCTCGATATGACGGGATATTTATAAGAACAATTGAACTTAGTTGTTCTTTGATAAAGAAAATCGCCCTCAAACTAAAATACGAGAACCCAGACGTCATAGGAAATGACTAGCTATAGGATTAGGAACTTGGTAGAAAACCATAACCCTTCCCTTAGCTTTACCTAGGAACTTACTTTAAATGCTTAAATATTCTAACTGTGTTTTAAGTGCAGCTTGGGATGAAGGGATGACCCTCCAGGTACGCTTTTATTTTATTGTAAATTACTTTATTGCAACTTATTTAATCGCATCGCACTTACTTTGCTTGTATGATAAACAACTGTTGCATGAAAACTTACACCTTTAGGACAGAAACCAAAACTGAAACCCATAACTAAATTAAAAGACACTACAAGATAAAATTCACCGCCACAACATTCAAAATATAAAACAACTCAAAATTTAATCACAAACAGAACAACAAAACTACAAATACAACTAAATTAAAACGTCTCATTGAATGATCGGGAATACCTCGGATGATGTAACCCGCGTGTTGCTAGCAGGATTTCCCACGGTCTAAATGAAAGTGCGGAACTCACTTAGTTGAGTTTAGCAAATTCATCCGAACTAAGTGAATTCGATGAAAATAACGGTGCCGGGATGACGGAACCGTGGGATCTTAATCGGTTCTATTTAATCAACTTTAAGACCTGTTTTAATTAAAAATATTAAAGACACATGGAAATGAAGACTTTCTCTAAAACCAAACACTTCTCTCATCTCCTGATTTATGACTTCTAAAACTAAACCTCTGCAACAACAAGGAGCTCGGAGCATGGTGGGCAGCACGGCCATCGTCGTCGGCAAAGCCGAAATCTACATCGACAAAACTTTCCTTAGGACTAAACAACCAAGCCGTAGGACTTCGAGGTAGTTGCACTAGTGCGACATAAATCCTCAACTCTTCGTTAGGCATTTGCATGATCATATCATGTAAATTAAGCCCTAACCGGTCTTAGGATTTCCGAGGTAGTCGTCCGATACGATATAAACCCTCACATCTTCGAGGCTATTTGTATGATTTTATCATACGAATATAAGTCCTAACTAATTAAAATTGGCAGGATCAAAATACTAAATAAACATTAGGACCTTCCTAAATTCAAGCCAAACAATAGGATAGTCGAGAAATTACCAAAGTTCACTTTGGATCTGTGATTTCTCCTACCCTTCTTCCTTTGGACTCCTAAAATAAAATGTTCCAAATTTGATCCATTCCCTATTAAAATTCCAAAATTCAATCCCTTGAAAACTTAAACTTTGAAATTCTTGAGAGCGAACATGCGATTATTATCGAGAGTTTTCTTAGGTGATTTCCGTCACTTAAGATGTAATTAACTATAGGCGCTTGCCCTTATAGGGAACTTTAAGAACCCATGTAATATAAACCCTATTTAATATTTTCATATTAAACAGGGGAATTTGTCGGCTTATAAAATTGGTTCGCAGACCAAACGGATGTCACAAATCTTCTAGTTTATTTAATCGAGCCCCATCATCAAACAATGTGTCTATTCTTCGGGATAGGTACATGATTTGTGATGTGGTGCTCGTTTATATAAACTATTCGGGATGTAAGATCAGTTTGATTTCATATCTTAAAATTTTCAAATTTAAAATTATTTTCAAAATCAAATATTACTTTTTCAAATTATTTATTTAAATTAAACCTAAAGTAAGCCGCACAATTTCTGTAGGCGACCCCTTTTTCAAAATAAAACACATAAATTAAAAAATATGCCGACAATTTACGGCGACTCACGTGAGGACTAGTTCCTCTCTCCATTTTAATCAAATAGTTACGCTTTCAAAAATCGGTAGTGTATCCATGTCCACTAATGGATCAAACTACCCTTCTTTCCGTTGGAATACTATGTTCATTTCTACCTTGAATGAGTATAGCCAACATTCTCTCGGATCCAGGAGCCACTTGTTTAGACATCCACTAAACAGAGAGGTTCGAGATCCTTTTGCCTCATTTACGAGGTGGGGTGGACCCCCAATAGGTGTTAGTTTAGGAGTGATCCTTCGAGTCGAGAAGTCTTGCATAAGACTTTCTTTTCCTTTCTAATTCTGAATCAAATTCATTACCTTCTCTACACCTTTGAACATTCCGTTCTAAATGAACAAACCCTCTAATGAATGACTCTTTTAATAAATATACATGAACAAGAATGTGTTCAGACACTTTTCGTTTCCTTTCTTTTCGTCCTGATGAGAAGAAGCATAACTTGGGATCGACAATCAGAATCTACCTTGCGGAAATGGAAGCCCCAAGCCGATTTTCTCCTTCACCGATGGACTGGACTTCGCCGTTTACAAGGATGAGCTGCCCGACAATGGGATCATCCGGTTTGGACAAGGATTCGAAAACACAAATGTCGAGATCGCCGACGTTACCCTTTTCGCACCGATGGACAAAGTGTCGAAGGCCGAGAAACCCGTGATTGAGTTCGACCTTAAATCAACTCAAGAATTTCCTCCTCTGCAAAGGGTTCCAGTGAGAGGAGTACTGCTTGTCCATAGAAGGACCGTTATCTCTACCCCCATCTGGTCTAGTCGTCTCTGCACCTACCCCGGCTCCCGCAGACCGAAGGGGAAGGAAGTCCGAATTTGTAACGAGCATGTTACCGTGGAGGGTACGGATTTCGTGCAAGACCTTCGTTTTTGAAATTGGGTCCGGCTCGAGGGTTCCACCCCTAACACGGACTCGGAGGAGAAACGAGGCGGGAAGATTGCCGAAAGGCCGGAGCTGCCGAAGTCGCTTTCCTAGAAGAAATTCCCGAGTACACACCACTACCCGAATACATACCATTGTACGAGTATACACCCCTTTTGGAAGGGAGCAGATTTCATCCCCTTTCGCCGCAGTGACGAGGAAAATGTCCGCGAATTGCCTCTACATTACCTCGACCCGCATACTTATAGTGACAACGAGAAGAAAAGGGCTAGGGTTACACCACTTTCCTGACTACAGACTGTGATTGAAAAGTTAGCGAAGAAGGAAAGATGCCCTGTGTCGGAAATTTTAAGAAGGATAGGGCGGGTGCCAGCGAAATCTCGTCTTGGGCCGCGAGTAGAATCTGCTATCGCTGCAGAAGAACCAAATAAGAAAATGAAGGCTAGCTCACTTTGTTGTTGTTTCGGGTTTACGGATCGGGGAGGATACCACCTTCCGACGATTCGGTGACGGACCATCCGGTCCTAGGCCTTCTGCTGCTAGAAGGATGGTATGGCGTCCCACTACCGGCCGATTAAGACCGAAACAACGACCGGAAAAGGAAAGTCTCGTCGGGAGACTTGAGTCCGAGGAAAGTGCTACCGCAGATAAAGGGAACTCATGAGAAAGAAACTCGACGGTTATCACATGACACCTGCGAGGATACACGAGAAAAGGCCATTAGAAGACGCTATGGAAAAGTTAAGAACTGATATTCGTCGACTAGCAAGGGAAAGAGAAGAGAAATTCGGAGATGAAGTTGACTCGTCAGAGTTCATGGATGATGAGTATGCAGAAATTAACATGGTAGAAACACGAGCTTCGTCGGCTTCACGAGGTGCTCCTGCAACCGCGAAAGAGAGGAGCCGGAAGTAATGAGGAGCGGCTTCAGAGAAAGATGATACGATCGCCCGAATGGCAAAAAGGATGGAAGAGATGGGCAGTAGCCTAGCCGCTCTCCGGAGTCGAGTTCGACCCCGAAGGGAAACACCCCCGGAAGTCATTCACATTGTAGACGGAGGAAAGGAGATTACATCCGTCAACGGGGATGATCGATTAAAGAAGGATACAACACGAAAGTATGATTCGGAAAAGGATATCGAGAGCTTGGTGGAACGAGCGAGTGCGAGAAGCCTTAGCACGATCGAAGAGCGGGACATCCATTCGGACGGGTAGACCTTACACGAAGAATTCGACGTCGTCCGATATCCGAAAGGCTTTGTACCACCTCTGTTCGAGACCTTTGATGGAGCCAGAAACCCTCGGCGGCATGTTGTACATTTTCGTGCCGGTTGTTGCAATGCGGCGGAAGTGATGCTTTACTCTTCCGACAATTTGTCGGCGGCACTGTCGGGGATCGCCTTTGATTGGTATGCGGAATTACCAAACGGTTCGGTGAAGACATTTTCGGAATTAGAGAACCTCTTCATCGAGCGATTTGCGGAGCTCGGCACCACATCACTATAGGTGATTTAGTGGTAGAAAAGCAGAAGCCGAACGAAACTTTGGTGGACTACATACTTCGATGGAGGAACCTAAGTATGAAGTGTGAGCCACAGTTACAAGAACAACATGCAGTTGGCATTTTACTAAAAAGCATCCATGGCCGATAGCACTTCTCCTCGAGGGATTTACTATTAAGACTTTCGAGAAGTTGTTAAGCAAGGCCGGAAGCTTGCAAGAGGAGGCGAAGCAATTGAGTTTCACCAGATAAAACGAGACAAACGAAGCCGTGAAAACTTTTGAAAAGAAGTCGGGATCGTCGCGGCGATCGATAAAGGCAAGCAACCGATACAAATATCGTCGAACGGCCGCGACGAACTCGACGAAATTACCGGCAACCCCGAGCCCAGCTATCGGTCATCTCGACAATATGAACAACCGCCTCGTCCACAACGTACTTTTAGGGAGTTCCGAGCGAGGAATATCCATTCAAGAATGAGCGATGCCGAAAATGTTCCGCGACTCTAATGAAGACTCCGGATTTCCAAGCTGCCGAGCCTAAAAGACCGGAAGAAGTCGACAAGAAAGGTGATCCCAACTTTTGCCCTTACCACGGATGCTTGGACACAAGATAGAAGATTGTATTACCTTCAAGAGTTGGCTCAACGACAATCTTCGGAAAGGGAATATAACAATCCCGAAAGAATACATGAAGGAACCCCAGAAAGGAGGTTCCGTCAATGTTATCTCGACGGATTTCATTGTTCCGATAGATCCCTATGCGACTGATGATGGATGGACTACCGCTTGGACAAAGTCTTCGAAGAAGGTTTTGGATCGCATCCAAGCCGCTTCGGTGCGAGCTTCAATTCGAAGTTCGAAAAGCTATCGAGCGGCGCTATCACTTGCGATAGAAGAACCACCTCAACAAGAGACAATTGAAGAAAAGAAGAAAATTGACGAAGAAGAGAAGACCAAGGCACCTAAGGCTGGACTAGGGGCTGCTTATCCTAGGATAGTTGTTTCCGATTCGGGGGAGAAATCCCTCGAACCCACGACTACTGTATGATTATTTGCTCACTCCGGTGGGATCTTATAATGATGAGGGTTATGGCGTTGGCTACGTTTTGATTGTTTCTAACGATTACGTAACTAGCGACGATCGACTGATCCGGACGTCGATTCGATACAAATAACAATTCTCGAATCATACACGATCTCGACGATCACAATGATGAAGAAGACATCCACGCGAAAGGCTACGAGAGTTCGACAAGCAACGAATCTATTTGCGAATTTCGAGGAACTCCAATCACGATAGAGTTAGAGCCTTCGGACTCCGAAAGCTAATCTCGAAGAACTTGTCATTCCGATTCGGGAAGAGACACCGAGCAAACTCGATGATAAACTTAGAAGAAATCACAGAAGTCGACTTAAGAAGTGGAAGAGTTCTACCTCCGAGAATGGGTCCGAAGGACGAAAGGAAAGCGGGTGGTTGTTCGGGAAGAACCAACCCGGCGGAAGAAATACCCATTCGGGAAGAAAACGAGGCACATGAAAACAAAGTGGATTACAACGTGCTAGCCCATCTTAGGAAACTACCGACCAGGCGAGCATCTACGATGCTCTCATCTTATCAAAGGAGATGATAGAAGCTCTAATCAAGGCCTTACTTGATCCAGAAATTTGCTTAGCTCAAATGGCCGGAGAGTCCTTAGATGAGGTTTGCTCGTTAAAAGAACAGTGAGGTGTTACCTTCACGGACGACGACCTATTACTTGGGACAGCAGACCACAACCGACCATTGTACATTTCAGTTACAATTGGGAAGTTTACGCTCTCCAGAGTATTGGTAGATCCGGGAGCATCGATCGATATAATGAATCTTCGAACGCTAGCGTACTTGGAAATTGATGCTCGCAAGCTCGAAGCGGACGAAATGTTATTAAGAGGATTCGACCGGAAAGGAGAAAGAGCCCTCGGCTCGATAACACTTGCTAATGAAGACCGGTGACTTAGCAAAGACAACCGCGAAATTTCACATAATTGATTCGAAACGTCATTCAACGCTCTCTTGGGCCGACCGTGGATACATGAAAACGAGGATGGTACCATCATCTCCACACCAATGCATTAAATACTACGATGGAGGGGAACGAGTGTATTAAAGGTGACTTACAACCGTTCTCCGTACATGAAATCGGAATCCATGAAGATGCGGCTTATTATGCACCTCCGAAGAAAACGGTCTTCTCCAGGAGATACCATAACAAATGAAGCAAAGGAAATTTGGGACAACGAAGAACACGAAGTTCTAGTCCAACGATCACTCACCACTCCCTTACGGCGAGATGGTGAAGGTTTCTCCACAACTCGCATCCGAGGTCGAGGCGGGGACGAGGTCGTGGCGAGACATTAGGACGATTGGACGGAGGAAACCGACCATCAATGTTAATTGGGAAGATAGTTACGAAGAAGAAAAAGAAATCGAACAAGAAGCGACGACAATAAGTCGGAAAAAGCCGCAATTCAGAATCCCTCTCGAAGAAGAAAGAAACGAAGAATATAAATCGATGTACGAGAAGATTAACCACTATGTACATCTTATGACCACGACCCCGATCCATTCAATAAGATTGAGGGTATGGAGGTCGAAGAGGTATGTAGCGGTGGTGCAAAGCCCATCAAATTCTACCAGTGGTGCTCCTTCCTCCAAAGCGAAAATAATGTACAATTTGAAGATGCTACTTCATCAGAATTAATGGAATTGCCTTTTGAGTGGTACTCTCCCTATGTTCGAAATTTAATTCGGCGTGGTTTCTTACCTCGACAATGGACGAAAGTCGATCACAACGTTTTAAAAATTTATGGAATAACTCGGTCGTCGACCGACTCAAAACATGGTCTCGGATTCGGCATAGTAGGATCGGTTGACGATGCTGAATTTTGCTTGGTTGTCACTGCGAGTCTAATGAAGCGCATGGAAACTACGGAAGAGCTCGAAGATTTACAAATTGGAGATGCTCCACGGAGTTCGAAGAGGAGATCGAATCTCGATAGATGAGTTAACGGAGGTTAACTTAGGTACTAGCGAAGAACCTAGACCTACCTTTGTTAGCTCCTTACTCGATAAAGAAGATTCGAAGAAATAATTAAGTTATTAATGGAATTTAAAGATTGTTTCGCTTGGAGCTACGATGAGATGCCGAGTTTAGCTCCGGAGGTCGCGATCCATAGGCTAGAGGTGGACCACAGCTACGTTCGGTCGAGACGAGGTCCCGGAAGAATGCGTCTAGAAATCGAACAACAAGTCATAGGTGAAGTTAAAAAGCTAATAGACGCTAAATTTGTCAGTGAAGAACAATACCCGACTTGGTTAGCCGATGTGGTACCGGTCGAGAAGAAGAATGGTCGAATCGGAATTTGTGTGGATTTCGGAGATTTAAACGAGGCATGTCCAAAAGATGAATTCCCTCTACCGATCCCGAATTAATGATTGACATTGCTTCGACACATGAAATATTTTCGTTCATGGATGGATCTTCGGGATACGACCGGATAAAAATGGCTCCGAGAAGATGAAAAACTTACGGCATTCGGAACGCCGATCGGAGTATATTGCTTACACGGTGATGTCATTCGGATGTGAAGAACGCATGAGCGACCTACCGAGAGCGATGACAAGAATTTTTGATGATCTCATCCACAATCGAGTCGAATGCTACGTGGATGATGTGGTCATCAAAAGCAAAGTAAAGGAAAATCACCTGTATGATTTGAGAATTATTTTTGAACGATTAAGACAATTTAACCTTAAGATGAATCCCTTAAAATGCGCCTTCGGCGTCACCTCCGGGAAATTCTTAGGATTCGTTGTCCGACATCGTGGAATTGAAATCGATCCGGAAAAGATTAAAGTTTATCTTAGAAATGCCACCTCCAGGAACCTTAAAACAACTACGATCTTTTCGAGGAAGGTGGCATATCTTCGACGCTTTATCTCGAACTTGTCGAGTAGGTGTCGGCCTTTATCGGCATTAGTTAAAAAGGACGCCAAATTTATTTGGGAAGAGAAATGCCGAGAGGGCCTTCGAGGACATTAAACAATATTTAATGACACCTCTCGTCTTAGCGACCCAGGTCTCGGGTAGACCGCTAATACTTTATACCGCGGCTTTAGACGACTCTCTCGGAGCCCTGTTGGCAGGGTCGATGATGAGGGTAAAGAAAATGCTCTTTACTTACCTAAGCCGTCATTCTTTGCAGACGGAAATAAGGTATCACTGCGATTGAAAAGCACTTGTTTGGCCACGATCTTCGCCGCTCAAAAACTCGGGCATTACATGCTTTCTCGTAAGGTCGACTCGATCTCGAAATTTAATCCGTTGCAATACTTGATGACCCGTCCAACGCTTTCGGCGGACTTGCCGGATGGTCGATGATATTATTGCAATTCGATATAACTTTCGTGCCTCTTCGTGCCGTAAAGGGACAAGTCTTAGCGGACTTCCTCGCGGCACACCCTTTGCGGCGGAATCGCCTCTCGATGACGACTTGCCGGATGAACAAATAATGAACCTAGAAGACCACGATGATCGACGTTGGGAATTATATTTCGACGGAGCATCTTCGGCTCACAAAGACGAAGAATCGCAAGTGATAGTGCCGGTAAGGCGGGGATCGGATTAATCTTTATAACACCGGAGCGGGGGATGTTAAGATACTCCCACCACTTGACGAGCCGTGCACGAATAACGAAGCGGAATACGAAGCCCTCATAACGGGATCGGAATTAACTATTCGAATGGGTATAACGGACATCAACATCTACGGGGATTCGCAGTTAATCATTCAACGGATCGTAGGACGATACGAATTTTAAAACCGAGACTCGAGCAATACTTCCGGTATGCCATACGAGTCATTGGAACGGATTCCGAATGTGACAATTTACAAGATTCCCAGAAGAGAACGCTTTAGCGGATGCGCTAGCCCGTCTCGCAAAAGAATTTGCTGTTTGCGAGATGAATCGGTGGAAGTGTCGGTTCGCGGACGTCGGGTCCTATCACGACTCGACATAGACACGATACACGAATCGAGAAAAGAAAAAGGATCGATTGCGGCGGTGACGAGAAAACACGGAAGATTGGCGACGGCACGTAATGGATTACCTACGAGCGGGAAAACTACCGGACGATAGGTCGTTAGCCCATCGGATCAGAAAAGAACTGCGTCCTACGCATTAATAAATAACACATTATACGAAGGTCTTTCGATCGAATGTGGCTAAGATGCTGAACGGGTCCGAGGCTCGTGAAATCGTTAAAGATGTGCATTCGGGACTACGTGGCGCTCACCGAGTCGGGTCCGAAGATGAAAATGAAAATTAAAAGATTAAGGTACTACTGGCCCTCGATGATGACCAGTCGCATGAAAATCGCAGAGCGTCACCGATGCCGAGTGCGCGGAGTGGTTCTACACCGACCTCCGAATGTGCTTACATCAGACAATTGCGTCATGGCCATTTGAATGTTGGGGCACGGATATAGTAGGTCCGATAGAACCACCGTTGTCGAAAGGACATCGCTTCATTCTTGCGGCCGCAGATTACTTTTCCGAGTGGGCGGAGGCGAGTTCCAGCTTAGAAAGTGAAAGCACATCACGTGCTACAATTTTTCGAGAACCAAGTTGTCTACCGTTTCGAGGTGCCGCGCGAGGATCATCTCGGATAATGGGTCGGCATTCAAAAGCACGCAAATCAACGATTTTGTAAGGAGACACGGAATCGGCTGGCGATATTCAACAATTTACTACCCGAGAGCAAACGGCTTGGCGAGGCTTTTAATAAAACTCTCGTTCGAATTTTAAAGAAAACTTTGGACGATAATAAGAGAAATTGGCACGAGAAGTTGTTAGAAGCCTTATGGGCCTACGGACAACCTTCGAACTCCTACTCGAAGCTACACCTTACGCTGCGGTGTATGGGTCCGAGGCGATGTTATCCTTAGAGGTCCGGCTTCCTTCACTCGGAATTGCGGTTGCAAACAAAATCACGACGAGAAGAGAATGCCAAATTACGACTAGAAGAATTGGAAAGCCTAGAAGGGAAAAGACTTGCGGCGCGACGAATTTAGAACTATACCGAAGCTAAGATGGTTCGAGCCCATGACAGGCCGAGTCCGCCCGAGAACCTTGAAAGTTGGTGACTTAGTTCTCGTTCTCGAGAGACCTATTCTTGCACACGCAAGATAGGAGGAAAATTTGAACCCACTTGGGAGGGATCGTTTGTAGTTGAGGCGATCTACTCGGGAGGCTCCTACCAGGTTAGTGAATTGCTGAGGAGAACGACATATGCTTCCGATCGATGGACGACACTTGAAAAAGTATTACGCTACACGATGTTTTGAAGGAGTGAATTTTCCATCCCTAGAAGCACGGGTGAAGTAATTACTTATGAGTCAGGTCCGAACCCAAAAATAACAAAAAATGTGCTAAAATAAATAAAATCATGATAATAAAGTTTTCTTTGTTTTCTCTCTTCCAAGTCAAAATCTCTTTCCTGATCTTTTCCTACTTCACTCCTGTTGAATTTAAAAAATATAAAAATAAAAAAATTTGTCTTTAATAAACATTTTCTTAGTGTTCTTGTTCTTAGTACAGCCCCTGATCCTTTTCCTTGTCTTTTCGCAGGGAAATGTCGAACGGGCGGGTGGTCCTGAACTTTAGAAATGGCGTAAGCCTTGCACTCGACGAAAAGAGGGTGAAAGATGGAGCGATAATAGAGATTGACTCGGACTTCGCACCGGCGGGCACTGCAATACGAGGAAAGTGATCTGGGTCCCGGTTGGCCGAGAGGAGCCGCCCGATCGGACGATAATGAAAGTGGGTGGCCCAAGCCACCGATCCGGCGATAGAAAAGAAGAACGAACACCGAAGAAGACAAGAGAATCGAGTACGTAGTCGCTACGGCGAGAGGGCGAGCTTGTCGGCGCCGCGCCCACGGAAACTCGGGAAATACGAAGAGCTACTCTCACGACGAACTCAACGAAGAAATAAAAATCGCCGTATCCGCAAGATGTTAACTAAATTAGCGGCGGACCGGCGCGACGAGACCGATTCTTCTCTGCCGGTGCATATACTTCGAGGATGCCGGTTCGCCGGGAACTCGAAGGAAGGAGGCCGGCTCCCAGGATGACGGAAGAAACCGAGAGAAATCTCGAGAAGAACGGAAGAAAGGAGGCTACTACGCCACCGGATGAAGCCACCGTGTAATGCATGACCTTGTTGCGAAGCGACCCGGAGGATGTCCCGACGGACATCATCCCCGAGGAGCCGAGGTATGCGGGGAGAACGTGAAGGGATTGAGCCATATATCCCACGGTACGTTACCGGAGCCTCGCCATTTGCAAATTATCCCGAGAATACGAGCTAGAAAGAATACGGAATGTCCAAAAGAAAACTTTTGAGTACTTCGAGAGAATCGGAGGCGGGAGGATCAACATCTTAGAAGGCCTCGAGTTACATACGGACGTATTCTCGGAATACGAACAACAACAAATCGTGGATTGCATCCGGGATTTGAAAAAGATGGGCCGAGCGAGGCCGCTTAGAAGAAAACACATACTCGGAACCCCGGAGATGGATGCCGGGGAAGGGGAGAATTACAATACTGATGTGGATGTCTGCTATAACTTCGCGAGAAGACGGGAAGGGAAACCCACCGGGGATACTCCGTCATGGCCGGGTAGATCCAATGCCATTAGTCATTAAAAGGATGGTAAAAAGAATGATAACATGGAGGGTACGCCGGCGGATTGCATACCCGACGGTTGCATCATTAACATTTACAAGAAGGGTGTTGCATTCCCGCACATAGATCATCACGACTTTGTTAGACCTTTACGCACGGTTTCTTTTCGAATGAGTGTAACATCATGTTCGGATACGACCTCCGGATAGCGAGCCCGGAGTGAGTTCCGAGGGCCGGTAAAGATACCATTACCGGTAGGTTCCGTCATGATGCGAAGGGCGACGGAGCGGATGTCGCTAAGCATTGCATACCGGGAGTACCGGTGAAGCGGATCTCGGTTACTTTCGGAAGGATGGACGGCGGGAAAGCACCTTACCACTTCCGGCCCGGACCGGAGCTAGAAAGCCTCCGACCTTACGAGCTGTGAGTTGCATGGAAAATATCACACCTCCGACGTACATCCATACGGCATCCTTGCCGAGGATGGCTTGGAAGGTGATGTTATTGACCATGTACCTCACTATTCGGACATGGATTTTTGACGAGATACCTTTTTGGATGGATCGACAAAGATCATACATAGTCCGTTTTGAGTCTACATGGATTGTATGAGATGTATTCCAGATTGAGTTGTATAATGTATCTTGACATGATTGGAATGAAAGTGACCATGTCACATTTTTGGCCTTCACCTCTTTTGTGCAAATTGATAGGAAACGCCATTAAAGTTAAACGAACTTCGAACAAAGAACAAAAAGAAGAAAATAAAAATATAAATAATAAATGAGAATTATTTTTTTTCCTTAAAAAAATCCAAACATAAAAATAACTTCAAAATCCACGTGAACGCTAAATAAAATTCACATGAACATTAAATACACAGCTAAAATTTTTTTTTTTTTGGAAAGTTAAAGGACAAACAAAATGAAAATGAAACTCAAATCGGATCCCACTCTAAATTCATCTTTTCAAACATTTCAAATCAACTCCAAATCGAAATTTATCTCAAGAAGCTTTGAAATTCTCTGTCGGGACAACTCTTCCTCACAAGAGACCCACGCTTCAATTTCAGAACCCTAAACCTTTCTCGTCACATCGAAATCATTTCGACTTTTGTGGCCTACCTTTCTTCCTGTATGGAGATCGACTAGGTCTATTGACACGGAGCCACGAGCTTTGTTCGATTTGGTCCTAATGACATGGGACTGGATCCCTCTTCACACAAATAAACCTTCGAGATTGGAACCAGTTTCCAATTCTCATTAGACCTTCGAGATTGGAACCGGTTTCCATTTCTCATTAAACCTTCCAATTCTCATTAAACCTTCGAGATTGGAACCAGTTTCCATTTCTCATTAGACCTTCGAGATTGGAACTAGTTTCCATTTCTCATTAGACCTTCGAGATTGGAACTAGTTTCCATTTCTCTTTAGACCTTCGAGATTGGAACCAGTTTCCAATTCTCATTAGACCTTCGAGATTGGAACCAGTTTCCAATTCTCATTAGACCTTCGAGATTGGAACCAGTTTTCATTTCTCTTTAGACCTTCGAGATTGGAACCAGTCTCCATTTCTCATTAGACCTTCGAGATTGGAACTAGTTTCCATTTCTCATTAGACCTTCGAGATTGGAACTAGTTTCCATTTCTCTTTAGACCTTCGAGATTGGAACTAGTTTCCATTTCTCTTTAGACCTTCGAGATTGGAACCAGTTTCCAATTCTCATTAGACCTTCGAGATTGGAACCAGTTTCCATTTCTCTTTAGACCTTCGAGATTGGAACCGGTTTCAATTCTCATTAGACCTTCGAGATTGGAACCGGTTCCATTTCTCATTAGACCTTCGAGATTGGAACCGGTTTCCAATTCTCATTAGACCTTTGAGATTGGAACCGGTTTCAATTCTCACTAGACCTTCGAGATTGGAACCGGTTCCATTTCTCATTAGACCTTCGAGATTGGAACCGGTTCCAATCCTCACTGAACCTTCGAGATTGGAACCGGTTCCATTTCTCATTAAACCTTTGAGATTGGAACCGGTTCCAATTCTCTTTAAACCTTTGAGATTGGAACCGGTTCCACTTCTCTTTAGACCTTTGAGATTGGAACCAGTTTCCACTTCTCTTTAGACCTTTGAGATTGGAACCAGTTTTTACTTCTCTTTAGACCTTTGAGATTGGAACCAGTTTCCAATTCTCTTTAAACCTTCGAGATTGGAACCAGTTTCCAATTCTCCTTAAACCTTCGAGATTGGAACCAGTTTCCAATTCTCAATAAACCTTCGAGATTGGAACCAGTTTCCAATTCTCATTAAACCTTTGAGATTGGAACCAGTTTCCAATTCTCTTTAAACCTTTGAGATTGGAACCAATTTTCACTTCTCTTTAGACGTTTGAGATTGGAACCAGTTTCCACTTCTCTTTAGACCTTCGAGATTGGAACCAGTTTCCATTTCTCTTTAAACCTTCGAGACTGGAACCAAATTCCAGTTCTCTTTAAACTTTCGAGATTAAAACTTCGTTTCAATTCTCATTAAACTTTCGAGATCAGTACCTAAATTCTGATTCTCATCCCCTTCAATCAACACTTAAACTCCGATTCTCATTCTTCGGCTGGTACCCCGATTCCAGTTTTCTTTGCAATCCCGAGTTTGGAACCCGGGTTTCGATTCTCATTTCGAATCCAAATTTTCTCGAATTGATTTTAAACCGAACTTCGATCTAAATTGAAACTCAAAATCTAAACTTACATATCAAAACTTAAACTAATACAAAACGAAAATCTAAATCGAAATTCCTCCAGATCATGTGATTTGGGACTCACCTCCTTTTCCCTTCCCCAGCGAGAGTTCAGGAATCTCCAGTCCCAAAGATATACTTGACACTCCCCAGCGGGAATTCTTCTACTTCGTCCTAAGTTTGTCACTTGGACATCTGTGTTGGTTTTGTTGATCTCTTCGGTCAACGCCAATACGCGCGGTGTGCTCCGTCAGCACACCACACCTATTGGGGGTTCATTTGTTGACCTCATTTTTGATGAGGTCTTCTCTTCTCTCTTTAGTACTTAGGATCTAGCCTTAGGCTTTTCCTTTGACCATCCTAGAGGATTAGAATTGGGACCCACCACTTAGAAATTCAAACCACTTCTTAACTCCCTACAAACTCCACAAACTTGATTGTAGACCCCTAATCACCTAGAGGGTTGAGATCAAATATGGAAGTTTAAAGGATGAGTTCCTGTAGGACTCTTTGGCCTTAAGAGCGCCACAGGTGGCTCAGTCCAGTGAAGGGGCTGACTTACACACACATTACACCTATACACTACACTTTCACACACCTCCTAAAACCACACCCATACCCAACTTGACCTACTTGACTCATGAAGGTGGTTCGCATGGATGATCCTTAACCCACTAAGCCCTCGGTAAGAGGGTTAGGAACAACATAATGGATGCCTCGAATGAGTCCCTTCATGGCTCATGTGGGCTTGATGTGGCTTCATGGCTCAACCAAAATGATTTCATTCCACTTACATTCACCCAATCTTCAATTTTCCAAATTTTCGATTTTTGACCCCGGGACCCTACACCCGCTAGCCTACCCAAAACCTCGAAACCCCCAAAATTTGCAAAATCACCTAAATTACCCAAAATTCTCCAAAATCAATCCTAAACATTGCCTCACCACTCAAATTGATCATTCATAGCCAAAAATACCAAAATTCCAAAAATACCTCCCAATACCCTCCAAATACCCAAAATACCCCTCTTAGCCAAAAAATCAAAAAATTCAGAAAATTCCCAGAAAATTCCAGAAAATCCCAAATATTCCCAATTTCATTTTGTTCAACTACACCATGGGCCAATTTTGTCAATTTACCCCACTTTTATCAAAACCCCCAATTTGACCCATTTTAACCCAAAGTGAACCCAATGTCAAACCAAACCTACCCAATTGACCCAAATTCTGGTCCAATTCAATTCTAAACTTCAATTCAACATCCCCAACACCAATCTAGACCAAATCCAAGCTCAATTTGATTGACATTTGGATCCAATTTCACTTTTGGCCTTAAAGCCCGATTTGAACCCATGACCTAAACTTAGCCCAAACTCACCCAATTCAACTCCAATTAACCCCAAATCTTTTCTAAACCTTCCTTAACATCCCCATAAACAAAACACTAACATGATTTGCCCAAAATTTAGACCCAAACCCCACTCAAATTCAACCCAAAATCAAAAAGCCCAATTTTGACCTAAACCTAAACCTAGCCCAAATAGACCCAAACCTCAAAATCAAAACCTAACCTAAGCCAAAACCTCTTTGAAACACTCCCATAAACATTTCCCAACATTAATTTTACATCAATTTCAACTCTAGCCCAACTTTGGCCCATGGTAGCCCATTTTGGCCCACCTTAGCCTCTTTACCAAAAGGCCCATATCCAACCCAATTCAAACCCAAATCACCTCAAATTTGTTTCAAACCACTCATGACACATCCCTAAACCAAACTCAACAATTTTTTGGCCCAAAATTTTACAAAGATTCTCATCCATGAACACATTCTTAAACTTAAAAGTCCACTTCCCTTAAACCTTCCTAAAAGCCCATTTCCTTCAAAATTCAAAAGCCCAAATCATCCTAAAGCCCACATGACACTTCCCCTCATCATCCATTTGATCAAAATCACCCCTAAGTTTCAAAATCATCAATTAAACCATTCCAAATCAAGCCATATGTCAAATTACCCCCTAAATGTCAAATATTTCTAAAACCCTTTTTATGAAACAAGTCGACCTTTTTCAAGCCAAATGCAAGCCACATGCAAGCCATAGACAAGCCACATGAAGCCATGGGGGGTTTGACTTGTCACCAAGCTATTAATGGCAAGTGGAGGGAGCCCTTTCCTAAGCCTTCCTTAAGCCATTTTAACCTCTTTAATGCAACACTATAACCCAAAATTAACTTAAACTATTTGGATAGAGACCACACCATCCTATCTTCGGCTGACCCAATCGATCCTCTCGGCCCGAAATCGAGCCATGGGGAGGTGCACCCAACCCGAACCAATGGGTTGACCAAATTGAAGCCAAAATGGCCTCTTCCCCATTCCATTCCAAGCCACCCCTTTACACATGGCAAGGCCCGATTGATTGCACAAGCCTCCAGCCACTGACCCACTGAGCTTGAGAGTGACCCGACCACGGCCGGCCCGCCACCACAGCCGCCGAAACCATCGGGCCGAGAGCTCACATGTGAGCCCAAACTTGGAATTCTCACTCGCTGAGGCCGCCTCACTCCAAATGGCCACCATGCGCTCGTTCTTCACATGCCGAGAGCGAGCCGATCCCGGCCCTCAACTCCCCACGGGAGAGCCTCCGACCATGCCTATTTAAACCCCTCACCCTCTCGGCCAAAAGAAGTGCTGAACCGGACCATACCAAAACTGCGCCAAAATCACTCCTCACTCCCCTCCGGACTCGGAGCAATTGATCCCCACTTGTCCTCCTCGCTCCAATCCCCGATTGATTGAGCTCGATTTTGGAGCTCGATTCTCGGGCCGAACAGGACACTCCTGAATCCTCCACCAAAATCAAATTAAACTCACCTACACCTTCACCGAGCCAGAGAAGAAGTTTTCCAGGTGAAAGCCCCCTCTCCGGGTCACCCGGTTGTTCCGGACTCAAAGGTTGTGATCGGCCTTGGTGGAAATCACACTAGGCAATTCACCACATCCCCGAGGCTTCATCCCCAGCCTCCTGCGGCTCCAACGAACGTGCCGAGCATCTCCGATCGAGGCTTCACCTCTCGGAGCTAAGGTATGGATCAATTCTTCATCCCGAGCTTCTAAACATTCTCCATTTCAAATGAGTCGATTTCGATAAACATTAGCCGTATAGATGTGTTCGTCTCTTCGAGACGAATCCATAGAGTATAAGAACATAAAAATCCATGGAGAATTGAGTGAGATCTTAGGGCTAGAAGGTGGACGGTTCTCGGGTTAGGAGGCTTGGGGACGATGAACGGATGCCGTTCATTTAATACACGCGCGGACGGACGGCTCAGATGGCGTCGGACGAGGAGATGATACATGAACCGCGGGCCGCGTGGCGCGCGAGTCGGAAGGCGGCGTCGAATGGGAGCGCGCCGCGTGTGCATTCGGAGCTGCCGAGGTTGACGCGGCGCCGCGTCACTTAAGTAGAAAATTAGGGTTTTTTCTAATTTATTTAATTCCACGAACTTTGAAAATTCATATCTTTGTGTAGAAAAATCACAAAAATAAAATAAAAATACCCTCTTGCTCGAGTGAACGAGAGGAGAATAATGTGAAAAAGAAATTAATTAATTTTGTCCAGTATTTTATTTTTAATTAATTATTTACTCCCTGCATTGTTTTAATTCTCCATGCATTCATACAATTCACCATGGCATGAGACCATAGAGCTTTTGAAGCCTACGAACTTGGGAACATTCCCTGAATTTTCCAAGGTCGAGGCCACCTCTGTGAAAAGTTATTGATTTTTCAAATGCATGTTGCTTTTTTGAGTATTTTAATTCCAAAAATTAGCATGTTGTGAAATAAATTCTAGGAAAATTTGGTGATGTTCCTTATGACTAGAGAACCCTAGGAAAAATAGGACTTGAGTTAATTCACTCAGATTAACCCTAATTGTCCTAAATACCCAAAATTGGACTTTAATTAATTAGAGTTAACCATAGATCAAATTGACTTGAAATTAATTCTCCACTGACCTTTAGGATTAGAGGAATCCACCATAAAAATTTCAAGTCGATTGGACTTGGTTAGCCTCTACTAAATGGGTTGATTAAGCCATTTAGTCATTTTAAACTTTAAAAATTCATAACTTTCAAAATACCTTTCAAAAAATCACCAAATTGGTTTTGGAGCCTCTCTGATATCAGGGGAGTTTAAGAAAATTAAAATTTCAATTTTCTAAAAAAGTTGATTTTTCATCATTATTTTAATATTTTAATAATTAAAAATAATAAAAATCACAAAAATAATAAAATTCACCAAAATGTCATATTTTGAAATATAATCACTTAGGAACAAACCCCATATTTTTCTTAGGTCTATTTAATGAGATATTAAATTTTAAAGCCTTAGGGTAATTTTAAAATTAAAAAAATGTATTTTCTAGCATTTTCACTAAAATAATTATAATAAATCAAAGAAAAATCAGAAAATTGTAAGATTTGGTTCTCTGGAATCCTTGATATCAGAGAGAACTTTAAAAATTATAAAATTGATTTTTCAACTTATATTCTATTTTTAACTTAATTAATACTCCAGAGCTTAAAATAATTCTAATAAATAAAATATAATTCAAAAAATCACAAAAATTGGTCCAAGTGGTCCTCTGGTCATTAGGAATGTCCCATAATTTTCTTAAGGATAGAAACTTTCCCTTGGTCATATTATTAAATTTTCCTTGGAAATCCTTATTTTCCACCAAAAATAATTATATAAATAAATTAAATACAGAAAAATCACATTTTCTCCTCTAATGTCTTTATTGACATATGAGTGAATTCACATAAAAATTTCAAGTTCATTTGAGCCCAATTTAGTGAATTATGAAATTATTAGGCTTGAAGGGCAAAATAGTAATTAAAATCTTAACCCTTTAATTAAGACTTTAGGCTTAATGAAATTAATAGGTAAAATATTTGATTTTAATTTGATTTGGATGATTGAAATTTAGATAATTAAAGGGTAGAAACCTACTAAACAATTTAAAATAATTGAAATAAACCTTAATTAAATAATTAGTTAAATTTGGAAGAATAATAAAATTGAAATTATTAAAATAGGGATATTATTAGGAAGAGATTTGTTCTTTAATTTAAAAATCCCTAAATTAATCATCCCAATAATATTCAATTCCTAATTAAAATGATAATTCAAGTTTAAGATTTAAAATGCTAAAAGGCTTAATCATTAAATTAAATTAAAGTTAAATTATTTAAAACAAATCCCTTTAAAATTAAAAATTAAATTAAAAATTAAATTAAATTAAATTAAATTAAATTAAATTAAAAATTAAATTAAATTAAATTAAATTAAATTAAATTAAATTAAATTAAAAATTAAATTAAATTAAATTAAATTAAATTAAATTAAATTAAATTAAATTAAATTAAATTAAATTATATTAAATTAAATTAAATTAAATTAAATTAAATTAAATTAAATTAAATTAAATTAAATTAAATTAAATTATATCAAATTAAATTAAATCAAATTAAATTAAATTAAATTAAAACTAAATCAAATTAGATCAAATCAAATTAAATTAAATTAAGCTAAATCATATTACATTAAATTAACTTAAGTTAAATTAAATTAAATTAAACCACATTAAATTAAATTAAATTAAATTAAATTAAATATAAAGACATAAAGAATTCAAAATAAATCTAAAACAATTTGAACACTATTCCAAACTTAAATCCATTAACTAAAATTAAATCACAACCCACTTGAACATCCATTTGCCCTCGAAAGCTCATGATGTCATAACTCTTAAAAGGAGTGTTAAAAGAAGTGTTACTTCACTCATAGGATATTCAAATGTCCTAGTTCACTGAGCAAGACAACAAAACTTAAACTCTCGGACGATTAATTCATTTGTGTAATTAAATTCATTTGGACTTAAAACAATCCTAGAAATATTGAAAAGATGTTCAAGATTCGTCTTGAGCACTTCCTCAATATGACAGAATATTTATAAGAACAATTGAACTTAGTTATTTTTTGATGAAGAAAATCGCCCTCAAACTAAAATACAAGAACCTAGACGTCATAGGAAATGACTAGCTATAGGATTAGGAACTTGGTAGAAAACCATAACCCTTCCCTTAGCTTTACCAGGAACTTACTTTAAATGCTTAAATATTCTAGCTCGTGTTTTAAGTGCGACTTAGGATGACGGGATGACCCTCCAGGTACGCTTTTATTTTATTGCAAATTACTTTATTGCAACTTATTTAATCGCATCGCACTTACTTTGCTTGCATGATAAACAACTGTTGCATGAAAACTTACACCTTTAGGACATAAACTAAAACTGAAACCCATAACTAAATTAAAAGACACTACAAGATAAAATTCACCGCCACAACATTCAAAATATAAAACAACTCAAAATTTAATCACAAAACGGAACAACAAAACTACAAATACAACTAAATTAAAACGTCTCATTGAATGATCGGGAATACCTCGGATGATGTAACCCACGTGTTGCTAACGGGATTTCCCGCGGTCTAAATGAAAGTGCGGAACTCACTTAGTTGAGTTTAGCAAATTCATCCGGACTAAGTGAATTCGATGAAAATAACGATGCTTGGGATGACGGAACCAGTGGGATCTTAATCGGTTCGTTTATTCAACTTTAAGACTTGTTTTAATTAAAAATATTAAAGACACATGGAAATGAAGACTTTCTCTAAAACCAAGCACTTCTCTCATCTCCTGATTTATGACTTCTAAAACTAAACCTCTGCAAAAACAAGGAGCTCGGAGCATGGTGGGCAGCACGGCCATCGTCGTCAGCAAAACTGAAATCTACATCAGCAAAACTTTCCTTAGGACTAAACAACCAAGCCGTAGGACTTCGAGGTAGTTTGCTAGTGCAACATAAATCCTCAACTCTTCGTTAGGCATTTGCATGATCATATCATGTAAATTAAGCCCTAACCGGTCTTAGGATTTCCGAGGTAGTCGTCCGATACGATATAAACCCTCACATCTTCGAGGCTATTTTTATGATTTTATCATACGAATATAAGTCCTAACTAATTAAAATTGGCAGGATCAAAATACTAAATAAACATTAGGACCTTCCTAAATTCGAAGCCAAACAATAGGATAGTCGAGAAATTACCAAAGTTCGCTTTGGATCTGTGATTTCTCCTACCCTTCTTCCTTTGGACTCCTAAAATAAAATGTTCCAAATTTGATCCATTCCCTATTGAAATTCGAAAATTCAATCCCTTGAAAACTTAAACTTTGAAATTCTTGAGAGCAGAACTACCGATTATTATCGAGAGTTTTCTTAGGTGATTTCCGTCACTTAAGATGTAATTAACTATAGGGCTTGCCCTTATAGGGAACTTTAAGAACCTGAGTAATATAAACCACTGTTTAATGTTTTCATATTAAACAGGGGAATTTGTCGGCTTATAAAATTGGTTCACGGACCAAACGGATGTCACAAATCTTCTAGTTTATTTAATCGAGCCCCATCATCGAAACAATGTGTCTATTCTTCGGGATAGGTACATGATTTGTGATGTGGTGCTCGTTTATATAAACTATTCGGGATGTAAGATCGAGTTTGATTTCATATCTTAAAATTTTCAAATTTAAAATTATTTTCAAAATCAAATATTACTTTTTCAAATTATTTATTTAAATTAAACCTAAAGTAAGCCGCACAATTTCTGTAGGCGACCCCTTTTTCAAAATAAAACACATAAATTAAAAAATATGCCGACAGTGTCGCAAAGGCATTGGCTCAAGCGAGCGAGCGCACCGCAAGGGGCATTGAATCAAGTGAAAAGCGTACTAGGAAGGCATTAGCTCAGAAGGTATGGGCGTGTCATAGAGATAGTGGCCCAAGTGAGCGAGTGTACTGAAAGGGACATTGACTCAAGCGAGTGTACCTAGAGGCATTGGCTCGTAAGGTGCAGTCATGTCGTGAAGGCATTGACCCAAGTGAGCGAGCGCAAAGGGGCATTGACTTAAGTGGCAAGTGTACTGGGAAGGCATTGGCTCGAAAGGTGTGGGCTTGCCGTTGAGGCATCGCCACAAGTGAGAGCGAGTGTGCCGCAATGGAGCATTGACTCAAGAGAATGATGACCCTCACTATGAAGGACATTACAAGTGGGGTGAGCTTACGAATAAACACTTAAAATGCAACTCAATCATGTGATAACGAATTTGCAAAATAACATGCATACACTGATGCACATGTTAAATACACACCATGCAAGTGAAGTTGGTTGTTCGATCCGTTGGGTCAATTGGGGGTGGTTAACCATGTGTAACATAGTCCATGGGCTCAGTCAGGCTGAGATGGCAGACTGGGCCAAAGTGGTTGGTCTTCCAGGTTGAGGCAGCCGGTCGTAGGGGTGTAAACGAGTCGAACACGAGCGAGCCATGCTCAGGTCGTGTTCGGCTCGTTTATATTTCGAGCTCAAAAAGTGTGTTCGAGCCGAACACAAGCCATTCATGAACAAAGAGTTGTTTTGACAACCCTAATCACGTAGTCATAAGATGTTAAGGATTGAGACAAGATTTACAATTTATTGTTTATATTAAAGCATCATTTGAATCTAGTTTAATAATTTTTATTCTATTTTTTTTAAATTAATACTTTTAATTGATTGTAAATCATTGTAGCCTTGTAGTCAATTATTTTTTTTAAAAAAATACTACTCGTCGATATATATATATATATATATATATATATATATATATATATATATACATAAAATTGATGAGTTATATTTCGAGGCACAATGAGCCGAACACAAACGAACAAATCTTTGTTCATGTTTAACTCAGTAACTTAACGAACAAGTCGAACACAAGCTGCTCGCGAACAACGAGCCATTTTGACAGCCCTAGCCGGTCGGACCTAAGTAGTCGGTCGATTGGGTTTGGGGCGGCTAGTCTGACCTAAATGGTCGATCGACTACGTTGGGTCGGTCAGTCGGACCTAAGTGATCCATTGACCAGGCGGGGTTGGCTGGTCAAACCTAAGTGGTTGGTCGGCTGGGCTGAGGCAGTTGGTCAAACTTAAGTGATCGGTCGAAGTGACCAGTCGGGCCTAAGTAATCCATCGACTAGGCCGAGGTGACCAGTCGGGCCTAAGTGATCCATCGACTAAGCCGAGGTGACCGATCGGGCCAAAGTGTAGTGCAAAGTGCCATGTATAGGATGTAATGCAAACCCAACATGTCACAAGTGATCACAAATGACGGTGAACCAAACTTGACTGACACTCTCACATATGTAGCTAGGGTTTTAGCATTTGGACGTGCGACATAATCGCCTTTGACTTTAGTTAGGAACGTGGAGAATTTCATCCTCTGATTTCTTGTAGGAGAGCTTCTTCATTCTTTGTATGAAAAAATAGCAACAAAGCTTTTTTCATCCTACAATTCCACAATTATGTAGAATAGGCTAGCTGCAAAACTTTTGTCATTCTATAACAACCAGTCATTCTAGCCCCGTCAAGGAATGTTGGAAGTACTGAAGCCAAATTGAGATTCCGACTCACAAGGATTTAAGTTTAGGGTTTGATGGAAAACACTATTGGCTTTGCTAAGGATTTTGGTCACGAATGTAAAGTCCCGACCTAGGGCTTTCTCTAGGACATAAATGCAATAAATAGGCGTATCACCATATCGACTAGTTTCGGTCGGCTAACTTGCTTAACGCGGGAGTCCAAACCCACAACGACACCATAAAGATGACCGATCAAAAGGCGTATGGCCGAGGAGTCTAGTAACATTCGACCAATCAGACCATCTGATAATGGGCTCTCAATTGAGTTGGACGACACCGAGTGGCCGGTTAGAAAAGCCTCTTGTCAGCGACCAAACCACAAGCACCTAGAAAATATACTCTTTGGGTTGGCTAAGAAAGAAAAAGCAAGGTGGATTTAGGGAATCTCACCGACGCGAAAGTTGTGGATGTGTTTCTTCTCGTACGAGGAATCTCTCCTCATCAAAGAAAATGATGAAGCCATCGGATTTTGTCTCCTCCAAATAGATGAGGAAGCTCTCCTCGTCGAAGAGTCAAGATGATGAGAACACCAAAATCCTCCTCCAAAGTTAGGAAGAAGCTCTCCTCACCTGAGAGTCACCGGAGATGAAGAAGATGATCATATTCCTTCTCCTGAGTCATGAAGAAGCTCTCCTCACCGAAGAGAATGAGGCAATCACTGGAGTTGGCCTTCACCTAAACAGTGAGGAAGCTATCCTTGTTAGCTCGCTAGAATGTCGTCGGAGACAAAGTAGATGAACGAAAAATGAAATATAGAGATGACTAAGATTGAGGAAAACCTTCTCCGTGATCTTCCCTCTGAGGGAGGAAGAATCCTTCAAGAATTTGCCAAGAAGCACGTTGAATCCTCTTCTTGGTTCATGCTCTCTTCTCCTCCAAATGGTAGGCGATCCATTGCAAATGACCAGCTCCCTAGGTTAATTTTTATCATAGGGAAGAAACCAAGTGTCACAAGCCACTTCCCTCATTTGGCATGGACCAAGAATGGTCCCCGTGCCTTTTCTGTGTGAAGAACAAAGCAAAAGTGGGGTGGACCACTGATCACTGCCGCCTTGCCTACGAGAATTCAAAGACTGGAGGTCAAAATCTCAACAGAGGATTCAGTGGCGTGGCCACATTGCATTTGGGCGTGTTCACACTACTGTTCAAAGTGTCGCGAATCAGAGGCCGATACATCCAGGCTCGATTCCTGATGTAATTATGTCAGGCGCTCTATTTGGGAAGGGTGCTTGCTTGCGTGGTCACATTGTTTGACTAACTCGGGTGCTTATCGAGATTTAGGCATGTTCATGCTCGCTTGCCGATGTAATTACGTCGTTGGCTCTGTTAGGCCAGCGTGACCACACCACCCGGTATAGTGTATTCACACCCGGTTTAGGCATGGTCACGCCACTAGTTCGGAGTTTACAGGTTTAAATCAGTTGTGGTCATGCCAGACAAAAAAAAGGGCTTACAGGGAAGCTCACTAAGGGGGTTTCAGGCCTCATGAGACCTATGGAGGATCAAATATGAGTAGGTAACGATCTTCAGACTTCGATATGGTTTGTAAAAGTGTCTTAAAAGAGCTTGAGAGGCCAAATTGTCTACATATCACATCTATCTGGGACTTGTGTATAAGATTCAAACATGGTGCAGGGTATTCTAATCGATGGTCTATGTCACGGGAATTCCCATATCAACTAAATATGCCACTATGCATAGGAACGAATGTCAACCTGGAAAATACTGGAAGCAATGCTGTCTTGGCCATAATCGACTCTGGGCACAGCTATGATGGTGCAGATCCTAATCATAGTGTCTGCAGTGTTTTGCTTAGAGGGTTGTAAGGGCTCGTTGAGTCACAATCAGCCACTTATGATATTGAGACGGTCCCGTGTTATTTGGAGACGACACCCCATGTATGCCGCCTAAAAAATGGATGCAAACTGTAGGAAAATCAAGAGTGTACCTACCTAAAAGAAGTTTCATTCTCGAATCGTACTGAGTTATGATATTAATGATTATTATTACGTGTCATGGACTCCAATTCAAGCAATAAGTGTTCAAAACCGCGGAATGTTGAAGCACTTCCATTCTCTCATTCTTCTTGTAGGACCATATCAAAAAGTTAAGAGAATCGAAAAATTAAGTGTATATGTATGTATATATATATATATATATATATATATATATATATATATATATATATATATATATATATATATATACATACACATACATACAGAAAAACGACTTACATCTAAAATAAGATTTTTTATTCTGAGTTTGCTAAAAAACCAATAAGTCACGAATAGTACTGAGTTATGATATTAATGATTATCATTATGTGTCCTGGACTCCAATGCAAGCAACAAGTGTTCAAAACCACAGAGTGTTGAAGCACTTCCATTCTCTCATTCTTCTCGTAGGACCATATGGAAAAGTTAAGAGAATTGAAGAATTAAGTGTGTGTATATACACACACACACACACACACACACACACACACTATGGGTCTGTTTGGTTCATTGCACTTTTCAACTTAGTAATGCTAGATTTTCAACTTTGCAGTAGTAATGCTACATTCTGCAGAAGCAATTGTGGAAGTCTATCATGTCTGTTTAGTTGCGATTATGGGAAAACAGTACGGGGTAGACTTTTTCATAAAAATGACCGATACGCCTCGTTTATTAAAACTGTTGAAATTTTCAAATTATTTATATGATATACAGAATTTGCAAATGCAATTTTTTTTTAAAATTTTATGATTTAAATATTCAAACTAATAAATATAAATTTTATTTTTAAAAATCTAATCGTCATTTGTGATTAAATATATTGTTCAAATTAATAAAATGAAATATTTATAAGCTTTATGTTGGTTAAATAAATTTAGAAGTTTTATATCTACAAATTATAAACCACTTTAATATTTCATATGCATATCAATAATTTGAACTATTTTACTTGAATTTTCAAATAATTCTATAATACTAATTTCCCCTTTTTGAAGCCAAAACCTGAATATACACATTATATGAATATCGTATGCTTTGTATGCTGACTTTCCAAAACATGCTAATATTTTTAATGCAAAATAAGAGGCTGGAATTATATGTTATATCAATGATACCCCAAGAATCGTTAATGTAGAAAAGAAATATGCAGTACATATATAAATTTCTCTGGAATGAAATTATGATCAATTAAAGATTCAACTATCTTTGAAATAATAAATTCAAATAATAATTAACGAACCTACTGGCAAGACTTCAAAATAAAAATAGTGATGGATAATTTAAGGATTTTAAGAAGATCTTCAACCTGCACCAGTAAGCTCCAACACCTCTTTCTGTTAAACATACAACTCTTATAAAATGGAATCCAATCCGTATACTTAAACCCAAAATTTATATAAATCTTGCAAAGGCATGCGTTATAAAATTTTGTGTGACCACATGAAGAACAACAAATTCAAGTTTGCTGTATTTTATATAGAAATTTGTAAACTAAAATGAATTCAAGGAAAAATATTGGAATTAGTAGCTTATATTAACTAACAGATATAACTAACAAAATGAAAGTAATTTAAAGAGGCCAAACAGTCAAATTCAGTAAGCCATAAACTCAAAAAATAGAAAATAAGATCACAGTGAGTTTTCTCCCAAAACCTAACTCTTAAGATCAAAGATAGCAATCAACTATTTTTAGGATAGACCTACAATTTTTGCAGCGCCAGCCTCTTTAGCATCCTTCACATTTTGCAGAAAATGTATTTTTAATTTGTGCATCTCGCTCATATGAGTTGGAGCTTTGTTGGCTTCCTCAACCAATGCATAACAAAATCCTTCTCCTCACCTCTATCGATGAGATCATTTTTAGGATCCTGTTTCACGATCTCTGTACAGCTGAAGCTCCAGCTTCTGCGGCTCCTGATTTGCGTTATCGATGAGACAAAGGAAAATACTGACCTCAGCCGGCGATCGAGAGAGCTGCAAACCCAAACCACGCCATTCGCCCGCCTTCCACTTCGACAATGGTCCGCCAGCGATCGAGAGCGGCGAGCGAAGCGTGGGGCGACGAGAAGGAAGAGATTCGATCAGCGAGCGAAGCGCGGGGTGATGAGAACGACGAGCTTCGAGCGGAGAGACTCTTCTTCGAGCAAAGCGCGGGTCGAAGAGGTAAAAGCAGCTCCACGAAGCTGGGCCGCGGGATAAACCCCGCGGCCGGCTTTCAGCCAAACTTCGCGGCACGTTGCCGCGAAGTCTTCTCCCAAACATGTCGCGGCGGAAATTTCGCGGGAGAAGGGTCGCGCCGCGCGCGAAAAAGTCGAGTCAAACGGGCCCTACATCTAAAGTAGTATTTTTTATTCTGAGTTTGCTACAAAATCAATAAGTCACGAATCATACTGAGTTATGATATTAATGATTATCATTGTGTCTCATGGACTCCAATGTAAGCAATAAGTGTTCAAAATCACAGAGTGTTGAAGCACATCTATTCTCTCATTTTTCTTGTAGAACCATATAAAAAAGTTAAGAGAATTGAAGAATTAAGTATATATATATATATATATATATATATATATATATATATATATATATATATATATATATATATATAAAACGAATTATATCTAAACTGAGATTTTTTATTATGAGTTTGCTACAAAACCAATAAGTCACGAAAGCTGCACGACCAATTGTCAATGAATCAGTTACCTTTTATGAATTAAGCATAGTCGCCAAAGTGAATAAAATGAACCCACCCACCGAAGTGGTTGAACTAAGCCCATCTGTCAGAGTGGTTGAACTAAGTCTACCTACCATAGTGGTTGAACTTAACCCACCTGCCAATCCATTTAAGCTTGCTTATTCCACAGGACAGGTCTAGCCATTATAGGGAAGGATAAGTATTAGAGATGACCATCATTATACACCAAGACAAGTCCGTTCTTCTTTAAAAGTGTCATCTTACTTCTACATCATAGTCTTTTCATCAAGACGGTAAGAACCGCAGCATACATTTTGCTTCTCCATATTTCTCTTATTGTCACATCATTGATTTCTTTCCAAACTTGCTCGTGGCCTCACGAACTTCCCAAAATGTGATTTTTCCTTTTCATCCTGTCGCGCACATCTGTGACCTTCCCAATCATTTCGATTGCACTGCTTCCTCACGTATAAGAGTCGAGCTTGGGCTAGGGCATTGAGACATCGCCTCCTGCTCTTTCTCCCTTGCTTTTTGTAGTCGCTGAACCTTGTCGATCTCCCTGCTCCCTCTCTCTGAGTTCGCCCAAACCACCTGCTATGTGCCCGAAAACCTTGCGATACAAATGCGATTGGAGCAAGTTGGGAAGGCAACGGCGGTATCGTGGCATAACAAGGCCACTGAAGCTTCTACCTTTCTCCTCCTTCTTCCTTCACCACCCACCTAAAACCATTAAGGAAGGTAACCTCCGCCTTCCTCCCTCTCGGGTGCATCAGTTCTGCTAAATTCCGATTCAAGGCAAACATATGAGATAAAATATTTAAGAAAAATATTTAATTTAGTTCTTATGCTGCTATTATTATATATCAATCAAGATTAATTGAAATCGGTTAAAATTAAGAGTTTCATTATTTAAATTATTGTATTGAATCTTGTATATTAATTTTACATATTTTTTCCTTAGAGCTGAATGGTTAGATTTGGAATATGTATTATTACAAATTATTATGTATTATTAGGATATCTAAATTAGATTGTATGAACTATTATTTATTGGAATGAAATCAAACGAACGAGGCAAGCAGTCTATTTGTTTAAAATTATTAATATGGTATCAGAGTCAAGTTTTTGGCCTAACTGTCAATAAAAATTGGAGGACGGTCAAGACTCCCTTCTTGCCGGCTTTCTTGTGGGAAGGGAAGAAGTATTTACTTGCCTTTGTGAATCATTTGCCTTCATCTTCAACTCGAGCTCATTCCATCTCGCCGGCTGCTTCTCACACTTCTTTTGTTTCAGCTTTGTCCGCTTTGACACTCCTGACTTCGACACTCATGGCTTCGACACTTACGGCTTCGACACTCTCGGCTCAAGCACTCTCAGCTTCGGCACTCACGGCTCCGCATTCTCAGCTTAGGCACTGTTGACTTCAGGCACTCACGGCTCCGCACTCTCAAATTAGGCACTCTCGGTTTCGATCTTTCTAGCGTGATCGAGGCTCGAGGCTTTATTATTTTAACTTCGCATTTCTCTCCTAATCCGTCTTCGAACAACAAGTCTGCTTTGCTTTCTTGGTTCCACGGTCTTCGACTGCTCATCTGGTTCGCTCGACTGGATTGTTCATTATTCTTGACAGCTTCATCTGTTCTTCTGTGCAACTGTTCGACCGCTTCGATTTAAGTGCACGATTCTTCTCTGTCCACAACAATACTTGTTCACTCGTCGACAATCCTATTTAAAATATATTCTGATTTTTAAACTACCGATATATTTACTAAGGAAATTTCTCGGCAGCATCAACAGTTTCTTGTTGACAAATTGATGTTTCTTGATCAGCTAACATCAATTTGAATGAGTAATATCAATCAAGATTAACTGAAATCTGACAAAATTAAGAGTTTCCTTATTTAAACTTTTGTATTGAATCCTTTATATTAATTTTACATATAGCTGAATGGTTAGATTTGGAATATGTATCATTACAAATTATTATGTATTATTAAGATACCTAAATTAGATTGTATGGACTATTATTTATTGGAATGAAATCAAAAGAACAAGGCAATCCATTTGTTCAAAATCATTAACATTAGATATAGGTGTAAATGTATTTAAATCTCTCAAATTTTTATTTAAAATCAAAATCTATCCTGCCTAAAAAATAAAAATAAAATATTATTTTAGATTAATGGAAACAACTTTTTTTTTTTTAAATAATAATAAAACGATCGATTTCGCCACATCTAATTTCAAAAATAAGTATAATATCAAAAATATTTAATCTCAAATAGAATTGCTCAGATCTGAATTCTTCTTAATTATTTCTATTATTACTTAAGTATAATTTCTCATAATACAAAATATATTCAATTCTTTTTATCATGAATTTTGTTGCGGGGATTTACCATCTTCTAGACCCGAGATGGTAAATATGAAAATATAAATATTAAAAATGCGAACTCATAAAAATCCAGTTGCATAGCAATTCAGACATTTTCTATATCTATAGGGTGGCTTTTGAAATAATGCCTCCACCTGCCTTCCTAGCGTAGTCGCAGACTCGCCTTACTCGTCAAACAGAGACCCAGCACCGCAAAGCAGAAGCGGCATGCGAGCATCTTCTGATTTGCAACTAGAAAAGTAACGATATATATATATATATATATATATTTATATTTACACAGCCTATGTGTCGAGAACTTCCACGATCGAACGAATATTTCTTCCCCTTTCAGTATTTTCCTCCGCCATTATCCCTCCCCCTTTCTCCCTACTCGGATGATCCCTACCCCTCCCGTGCGCCGAGATTCTGTTAGCGCCACCGCTTCTTTGGCAGCGTAATCTTTCTATCGACGGGTGGATTCGTCTCACCTCTGTCTCCGTGTTTCGACTCATTTCCGATCACTGCCTACTATGGAGACTCCGGAAACCGGATGACCACTGCTTGATCTCCGGTTGCTGATTGTTGAAGAGATGGATGGAGGCGGCGGTGCGGTTGTGGGTAGTGGGGGGCTTCCGCCGTTTCTTAGCAAGACGTATGATATGGTGGATGATCCGGCGACGGACTCGATCGTGTCTTGGGGACCGGGGAACAATACCTTCGTCGTCTGGAACCCGCCGGAGTTTGCGCGTGGTCTCCTTCCCAAGTACTTCAAGCACAACAACTTCTCCAGTTTCGTTCGCCAACTTAATACATATGTGAGTCATGGCCTCTTTCGCTTGATTTGATTATTCGTTTATTTCCATAGCGAGATGTGACTTTTTTGGTAGTTTTTTTTATTGCTACTTAGTTTTTTATTTAACCTGGAGATGAAAATCAGGTCTTCCTTTGTTCGAAATTCTGTTAGTAGTGGAAGCCTTTTGGGTTTGGTGTGGCGATTGTTGGGAGTTTCTTGTATCGTGTATGAATCTATTGTTATAAAACTGTGGATTGCTATCTAAGTGAGTGACATGGTGCTGAATCAGCTGTGAAATTTTCTCATATATATAGAAAGGTCTTCTTTATTGATTTAATAGCAGAGCACCCTTCAGCGCGCTTCTAAATATTCGCCTACAGTTTATTTAGTCCATTTTACATATGTTATACATAAGGAGCTTTTGCTTTACCATCCCATCATTAAAATTTTATCTACTCGGTTTCATCATTTAGTTTGAGTTGCTTAACATCTCGGTAGCAGTTGTAGTGCAACTTGGGGTTTTTTATAAGTTGGAATGCACAAATAAGTTCTCCTTTGGTTGAAAATCTGTTGAATGGATGTACATGTTATAAGTGGATTATTTTAGGGTTTAGTGTAGAGATTGTTAGGAGTATTTTTTTAGTATTATGTAAGATTTTTTTTGTTATTTCTTTGATATGCTTAATATTTAAATTACTTGTCTAAGAAGTTCTGTCTTTTCCAGTGAGAGTGGCTTATAAACTGCTGTTACTCGTTGATCTTGAAGCGGAATTATCTGAGTATAACTAGTTCTTTGTTATTGAATTTCATAGCAAATTGCTCTTCAGTGCGCTTCGCAATATTTATTAGGACAGTTTATTCAATCCTTTTTTTGCTTCTCACTTTTCATAATTCTGTTATCAAAAGTTTTTTACCATGTTTGCTCCATTTCAAATTAACCTTTTATTCATATGTAACGTGGAAACTTATGTTGGTTTATTTCATGTCATGAATTTATTTTGATGCTCAGTTTGCTGTTAAACTGGTCAAAGAAATTCCATATAGATTCTTCATCTGCAAATATGATGAATATGGACTTCATGCATTAAAATTGCTCAGATATGGTTCCCCATTTTTTCTGGCAATCTCATCAATGGAATTTATAGGAGCTTTGATATTGAATTTGATCCTGGTGGGATATTCGATTTAGTGATGATTAAATATGCATAACAGATTGTTGAATTGCCATTATTAAATGTTAGTTTCTGTTACAGTTTATAATAGGTTTTAATTGTGGTGTCAAGGATAATAATTAAATTAGTTTGCATGTTAATTTTTATATATCTTTTTATTTCCCCCTATTATTTTTGGAAATATGTCATGTGGGAGTTGAACTCCTTATCCACATTTTCTCAGGTGAGGACAATACCACTTGCGGTGATCACTTTGATAATTTTATCTTTCTATTGTATCGAATTCCCCCTTTTCATTTTATGATTTCTGTCCTCTAACTGCCAATCATGCTACTAAACCCCTTCATTTGTTTTTTATTTCCATCCTATAATGTCAATAAAATAGTCTTAATCATTCACTGGATAACCTGCAAAGCACCATTTTGCGTTCAAGGAAGAGTTCCATGGTTTAAAAGACATGTTGTTCCAAGGAATCCTTGGCTGCTTGTCATGTGGCTGGGGTATTTCATATCGTGCTTTTGTATTACCAAAGTGGAAAATGATTGTTTGGAGTGGCTGTTGGATTGATACCTAATGGTCAATGTTGCTTTTGTACTTCTTCAATTGATTCCTTGATAAAAGATATTTTATGGAATTTGCTAATTTGTGATTATGCATGCGTTTCTTGTGGATGAGGATGAGTTCCATTAGGAATGTATTGCTGCTCATATTCCTTGATGATTTATATTTTTTTTCAATAAATGGTTGGTGACCTTTTCATATTTTACTTCTCTGGGTTGTTTCACTACAAAAAAAATTCAAATACATGATTATTTTAAATGCAATGTAAAAAAAAATACATAATCTTATTGTTTCTTAAGGTTGTTTGGTTGATTGTTAAATAAATTTATAAAATCAAATTTTTGTGGACGATGGCTCAACCATGGTGCGTATGCTTGTGGGGTCAATGAACGGGTAGCGTGGCGATGACACAATTGTGTGTTAGTTGTTTTCGACTACTAGGTTGGAACCAGAGAGATCAGGGATGGCTAGGTTGCTATTAGTGACAGGGAGGCAAGGGAAAATGAAGTTGGAAACGAGTTACTTGTGCGTGATAGGGATTGGCAATGACAAGCTTAGGAATGGTGGGATCAGGCTTTCTGTTGGCAAGGTTGGGTGTTTGAGGTCATGTGAGGATAAAAAGGCATGGACTGAGGTTTCCTTGCATCTGGAATCCACTTTACATCATTGAATTTCAAATTCATAAAAATGGGCATTCTTGGATATTACAATCCCCCATACAAATGCTTTACAGCTGCTTCAGATGAAGCACTTGACCAACAACATCCTTGTATTTCTTTTACTACACACCCTTAATAAAAAAAAATAAAAATAAAATAAATAAAAAAATAAAAAATAATTTTTTTTAATGATTGATCAATGATCACTCAATTCCATTTTTTCTGTATTAAGATGCTTTTTGGAAAGAAAAATATGATTGCGAATTGAAAAGTGCAGCACATTTACAGAAACAGTGATTCCCTATTTTGTTCCCAAATTGCCTGAATGAGTGGTCCATAATATCCATGTTCCTAGAGGAGGTGCCTCATACCTCTCAAATGGCCCGAGGACTCTACGGACAACCAACTATCCACCTATCAAAGGCCTGACATCTAAAATTAGATCACCTCTAAGCTCGGCATAAGGACCACTTCTCTTGCAGCTATCAGCATGGCCTTTGACTAAGGAGCTGCCTATTAAAGTTTTCTTTTAGTGGCACTCATGTAGAATGAATTTCTTTTTTTAAAGCAGAAAACAAGTCCTCTCTCCTCGCACTCCTTCGTCCCTTACCTATCTATGGCAGTCAGAAGTCCAAGGTGGACTTCCCCTTACACTGTACAATTACATTCTTGGTGAATTTCTCTATCACTACATCATGAATATAAGCTACAATGCTAAACCATGTACAAGTTGATGTTTGTATGTTATTCTTTCACTATCGTTCTTCTTTGGCATTTTTCTCCTTCACAGGATAGCCTTATTCAGTAGTTTCCGAAGGCTCAATGGCACCAAAGTCTGGAGGTGATCACATGATTTGCTTCTAGCCAAAAGCTCTCTTCTAGGGGGGATTTTTCCATACGGAACATGCACGCAGAAGCTGCGTGTGGAATAACTCCCCTTAACTTCAATTTGGAGTTATTGGAGGATTATTTAGAGGTTATTACGTATTAAATAAATATTGGTTTATTTGCATGTTACTGTATGGATTCCATTTTAGAGTTATTCATAGATTATTATGAGGGTATTGCATGTTTATTGTGAGCTGCGTGCGGATTTTGGGTGCAGATTCCATGTGTAATAATTTCTCCTCTAGGTCAAGACATATCTCCCACTGAAGGCTTGCTCTCCTATCTCGGCACCACATGGCGCCATCCAAATGATAATAGTTTTTGCCATTCATGTATTTTGACATGGATTAAGAGAGAGCACCATAATGATATTACACCTAGGGGTGTAAACGAACCGAACACGAACGAACAAAGCTAGTGTTCGTGTTCGAAATGTTCGAACACATCACTGTTCGTGTTTGGTTCGTTTAACAAACCGAACGAAAAAAATTGTTCGTGTTCGTCTCGTTTGCTTATCGAACGAATCGAACACGAACTTCCTGGCGAACCGAACACGAACTGTTTGCGAACAACGAATTTTTTTTACAGCCCTAGCTTTGATAGCATACTTCCTCAAAATGAAGCAAATTGATCGGGTATTTCGTACGCATCGAGTAATCCATACTTCTTCAAAATGAAGTAAACCGAATAAGGCGTTTAGGTTTTTGTTTAGGATTTTATTTTAATATATAGTATAGTATATTAATTATAATATTATAATATCTATATTAATATAATTAATACTATAATATTATTATTGTTATTAATAATTTATCATATATTATAATTTATAGATGTTTAATTATTTAAAATATGATAAATTTTTATAATATATAATTATTTTTAAAATATCACAATTTTTTTTATAAATAATTATTTTAAATTATTTTATATTTTGAACAATAATGAACAGAACACGAACGAACACATCACTGTTCGTGTTTGGTTCGTTTAACAAACCGAACGAAAAAAATTATTTGTGTTTGTCTCATTCACTTATCGAACGAAACGAACACGAACTTCTTGATGAACCGAACACGAACTGTTCGCGAATAACGAGCTTTTTTGACAGCCCTAATTACACCATCGTTCATCATCGTAGTACATCCTTCTGTGTCAATTTAGATAGGAGAAGGGCTCTTTTTATAGAGTAGAAAATTCAACTGTAATAGGTAGTCACCAACATGTTCTTAATGCATGACTTGAAAGTAACATGAACTAAAGTCTAGTAAGCTTGCATGTTATGTATGGTCTTATCAGAGAGGAATCAAGGACTTGTGATAAGCTTGTATATAAAATGGAAGGAAAGCAAATTAAATTAAATGATTGGATGTTATTTCATATAATTTACCAGCTATTTCTCTGCGGGCTAAGCTCTACAATACCTTTTATGATCTGAAAAATTTGCTCTTATCTTTTCCTAATTCTCATATGATATTTTCTCACATAGATGACAAATGCAGAATCTTATATTAATGGTGTTTTTTATTTGTAAAATATTTCGAAAAGCATGTTATGGGGTTGTTGATGATGAGATTGATGACAATGTGTGAAGTATAATATTATCTTTTCCTATATATTAGATTCACCTTTTTCAAGGAAAGATTGGAATTAGGCTTGCATACCCATAACATGATTGCCCATTTCCCTGAAATAGAGCCTTAGCCTTGTAAATGAGGTAATATTTTTGCGCTTTATTTTTTAAAATAGAGCAACTTTTGAGGGGAATTACTCTTTCATAGATAAAACAAGTATATATAGTTTTTTAATTGAAAGATTGTGTAGTAAGAGGGAGTGGGAGGATAGCAGTCGACGATATTGTTGGCTGTTTTATTAGAGTACATTGTTAATTTTGAAGTATGAGAGCTGAGGACAGAGCTAGTGTTAAATATGCTTATTGAACTTCACAAGTGTGCCCACTAGTTCTGTTTCTTAGAAAACTTTAAAATGTCTTGATCTACAATGTTGTTGAAAATATAGCTTTAAAAATGGAATATAGTTTAAAAAGTACTATTAAGAAGAGTTATATTAGGAAAATATGTGCTTAGGAAGATATTCATTTATAGAGGTCTCTTTTGGCAACTTAAGTTCTTATACTTGGAAGCATTGCTAGTAATGACCATTTGGGTTGTACTGTTGTTGGATCCAAAATTAGTTGCTGGAAATCAGTTAGACCTTATTTGAAATTATGAGATAATCTACGAGATGTTATTAGAGAGAGATGAATGGATTGATTGAGAGGTCTAGGTTCAACATTTTTGTATATAAGAAATTCATATTAAGCCAAAGAGCACGCAAAACTTGGAGGAACAGTGGAATCATAGGGGGTTGGTTCGAATTATTTCGACAATATTATATAGAATTGAAGGACTAGAATTGTTTGAGATTGCTTGTAATTGTGCTACTCATGCCTGTCACTTAGCTTTCAATTTACAGGCAAGAGTTAAAGTCAGTGCTATAGTGTATACATTATAATTATTTCATTTACTTTAAAATATTTTGGTTGACTAGTTGTAGCTTAGGAGTTCTCAAATTTGAAGTTTGTTTAAGCATGAAGTTGGCCTTGGATGAGTTTTATCATTTGACTGAGATTGAATTAGGTCTGAACCAAGAAGTCAGCTTTCTGGACGAGATCTAATGGTTGCCAAGCCAAGTTCAGTTGCCATGTTCGGAATATCATGCCCTTCCATAGCGTAGGGAATGACATGCAACTTGCTGAAGGTCCGTTTCAATTGAATCTAGTATAGTCTGATATCAAGCTCTTGTCTTAAACCAAGCTAGTTCAATACTCGTGTATTCCTAGACCCGGATCAAGTTTGCCACGTATATTGATCAATATGGCCCAAATGAGTATGACACCATCTCCTTAATTTTCTTGCCTGTTTCCAGTATCTGAGAACAATAAGATACTGCAAAAATATTTGCTACTCAAATTGCCCTAGGTGCTGCAAGATTGATGCTGTGCAATATTTTATTAGCAAATTTGTTTAAAAAATGCTAATAAATTGCATTTTTGTTTGCTTGAACTTTTGAATTTTTTACTGCTTTTACATCTTTTGGCAATTAGAGAACTTCTCTGGGAAGTTGTGCACCGACTAATGTGAAGCCAAAAAGAGAATGCTCTGGAAAGGAACCCTTGTTGTTGAAGGTTTTCAGTTAGGGTTGAGTCGACCCTCTAGAAAGTGAACACGTGAAATATGAAGATATTCAAAGTGACTACATCATGTCAACCACAGAAGCAAAGGCACTGGCAAGGGTTCCAAAATTTTCCAACATAGGGGTGGATGAAGCTTTAGTTGTTGTTAATAAATGCACTTTTTATTTTGGAGCCTTTTTCATGATTTGCTAAGGATGAATTTGAATTTGTGACACCTGCTACCTCACTCGTGAGTGATTTATTTCTTCTAATACGTTGGCTTTTGTTTCAAATTTGTTTAAAATTTTTTTAGATATATGACGACATAAAAGTATATGCTCCAAAGTTCAATGCCCTTTAAATGGTCAACACCTTGGGTAGACAAATTGAAGTTGCCACCACTGAAGCGGTGGCTTTGAAAGCAAAATGTAAGGTCGAGGCAAAATTTTATACCGGAGTTAATCCAAGCAACATTAGAAAAATCAAATATTATTTCTGAATTCAAAATAAGAAAATACAATATCACAAATAAAAACAAAAAACTCAAATGTGACAGTTTGATCCTTCTAAGAGGTAAAGAGTGGTTGAAGGATTGAAAGGCGTGACGATAGCACTGGTAACTGGGAGGGGGTGGTGCGAAGCTGCAGCAACATCAAGTGTGGTGTTGTCCTGGATGGTGGTAGCAAGAATGAGGGGGAGCGAGAGAAGGCTGGGAAGGGCTCTCCTGAGTCGCTTCAGCAAGGGACGAGGATGGCGGCAACGAACGGAAAGAGTTGCGGCAATGGCAGCAAGCTGGAATGAGAGAAACAAATGGTTTGGTGACAGGAACAGTAGAAATTACTGGGAACGGCTGTTTCCGAGCCGCTGCAGTAAGGGAGAATGTTGGCAGCAACAATGGGGAATGCGGGAGACTGCAGGACAGCAAAAGGACGGCTGTCCGTGGTGGTGGCTGCGTCCGTGGTGGTGGCTGCGAGGATAGGTGGCTGGAATTGGGAAACTGCAGGAAAAACAACAATGTGTGGGTGTTTAAGGGCAGCTGCAGCAATGAAAAGGGACCGGGAGTGATGTGGGGATGATGAGGATGGGTGCAGAGGACATAATCACCACCACAGGACCGAGAATAGCTAGAGCACCACTCAAACAATTAGATACATTCTTCAAATGGAGAAAAAAGACACCAACGGCTATCCCGATGCAAAACACAAAAAACTAAAATCGAAACCATAAGACACCAACGGCTATCCCGATTCAAAATCTCTTTTATTTCATTGCACGTCAAGATGGAAGGCCTCAAGAATATGTTCAATGATTTGAAATCGAAGTTTTTAATTGTGAAGCCAGCCATTGATGGACTAGTGCTTTTAACCCACTCAAATTTCATAGGTAGGGCGAAGCACTGAAGCTGCAAGCATACTTAACTAGAGTAGATGTATATGTGTAGTTGATGTCCATTCACTGCAAGACATGCTTTGCGTGATAGATGGTGTTATAGCTTTACCCCTTCTTTCTCTAGGTAGGATTTAATAGGATAATTCACTTCATATAATTTTGAAATTACAATTTGTTAATTATATTATCTTCTTTTTTATTTTTACAACTGATAGCAATCATGGTTCTTGGTTCTCTAGTTAACCCAAGACAAGGATGTTGAATTGACTAGATTTTTTAATTATTTTGAGCATGTTTATGCAAAAGGAGAGGATGAACTTTCATTTATGTGAAGGAAACCCCTCAAGCATAAAGTCTTAGAGGCTAGATAGTGATTCAATCCTTTCATTTATTATGTTGAGTCTGGTAATACCAACCAAGACGTTCCAATTGTTGTTCCATTGATCCTGTAGTGTTCAAATCTGGAAGTCATTACCATGGATGGCATGTTTGCTAGGGCTTCTCATATGATGACTTCCAAGATTAAGGAGTATGAGAAACTTGATAAGAGTAAAGCATTGGCTCCCATCTATTCAAGCGACATTGGATGCCCTTCTAAGATAATTCATGATCCAATTTTTGTCTGCAGGAAAAAGGGTCCAAGAATGTGATTTTGATTCTTTAAGTTGACATTGATTTTTGTGATGACGAGGCCAACTCTAGATCACTTATGAACTAGGGCTATGATATTTTCTCATAAACCGTGGAGGAAAGCTTTGGTCTTTACAAGTTTGTCAGCCAAAGACTTTTTGTAGATAAATCCAATTATCAAGGTAAGAGCATTACCGAGACGACTACACTTCTTTTAGTTCTAATGGTTTTAGGGAGGCGTCCATCACATTTGTTTGCCTAATGTTGGAGATGATTCCATGGGGGGTCGAGGTTCACCATGTTAAGGAATTCACCATTTGGATTGACACAGTGCGTTAATAAGTGTTCCCACTAATGTTGCGAGAAGCTGCTTGTGATACTTAACCAATGTTGTTATTGTGCTTGAAGTCGTCAACCACTTGATTTTTGTGTTTTAAAGTTGGTCAGCTCGGAATGTTCTTTTTGTTGTTTTTGAGATCGGTCTAGTTTGGGATCTAACTCAAGTTATGAATTAGAGATAGACTTGCTAGTGTGCTCCTATAGTATTTCAAGTATGCTATCTCAAAAAATGTGATATCTCGACCAACATCTTGTTATAGAAACATTTTATTTATGTCACAAGTCACTATAACGTCTGTGACACTCACCCTACAGATAGCTTCTCATCACAGACCACCTTAAATAAGACCACCTTGCTATATTCTTTGGCATTAGTATGATTGCAGGAAAGTTCCAATAGCTCAACTAATGATTTTGGTCGCTAAATGTCTAAGGCATGATGGAAGTGACTTTTGTGAAGCATTCTAAGCAACTACCACTTAAGTGACGACATGCTTAATAGATTATGCACTTAACTTCTTTTTCTAGAAGCTAATAATATATTGTTAAAATGACTCACTCAACCCTTTCCTAATGTTTAATGGGCTCGAGAATCCTCAATTAGCTTTTGTGTGCTCTCAAACAAAGTGATAAAGCGCCTTGTGAAGTCAGCCAAATAGGTGATGTTCCCTAAATTAATATGCTAGAACAACTACAATGATGCCTCCTTAAAGTTCATGAAGAGAGTAAAACTTAACAATGTTGCTAATAGAGAAAAGGGAGACGGTGGATTCATAGCATGCGACATAGATGATCAAATTTTGTTTTTTATCTAGAAATTTTGAGGTGACGACTCTTTGACTATAGGAAAAGACGAAGTGTTGGTTAGTAGCAAAGGAAGAATATGGTGGGCAGTTGCAGTTGGAAGTGAGTGAAGGGGTGGGTGAATCAGGGGTCGACTATAGGTCGAGATAAACTGACGGGGAGACGGGGCTAAAGGCAAACTGCTAGGCTTTAGTTCTGGTGGTCCACAGCAGGGTACAACGATGGCAGCAGATAGGGGTGGGTTGTGGAGGGAGGGGTAAACGTCGAGGATAACCACCTCTCCGGAGCGATATATAGCTGGAGCATCACTCTTCTTTGGATACATTTCTAACAAGGGAAAAATGGACGCCAACAGTTGTCTCAGCAGAATTCTGAAACAAACTCATTAAAAACTAACCCTAAAATAGAGAAACACATTAAAAAGGAATTCTTCTTACTTGTCCAACCTTTTGCGGGGCCGAACCCTCCCTTGTTGAACCGGTTGGGCCCGCTTCAGCTCCCAAGTCCCATGTCACCTTCTTATTTTTTAAATAATAGTTGAATTAGCTGATGAGCCTTCTTATCTTTTAGGTACTGATTTTTTATGCATACTATTGATATAGTTTCTCACTTCTTCTTTTTGTAGTGTGCACTATTGTACTGCATGCAAAGCTAAACTTATCCAGCCTCCAGACGTACTTGGTTTGGTCATGTTGGTGCTTTCTCCATTTCATGTGGCTCATCCTAATTATCGTTAACCAAATTTTATGGATCTAGAATTTTGGTGCAACCGTGCAATTTATTGTTTCATTTACGTAGCTTGTTTTTTTGTTCAAGCCAAAGTAAATGCTGTGAAGAGCCTTTCAGATCAACTAGATATTTATTGACCATATTGTTGGTGTGAAATTAAATTTTTATTACAATGGCGCCTTCAATTCACGTCGCCACATGGTTTTTGCTAGCCCATGATGTTAAAGAATGTTCCTTACCAACTCAAGGTGTCGACCTTTGCTCCTCGCTAGCTGAATTTCTATTTTAATCATTTTCTGCCCCGTGCGGTAGTTCTAACTAGCCCAAGGTATTATGAGGAGGCACTCCCTAACTTATATGTAAGCGTAAGTTTTCATTCAAGTTAAAAGTGTGCCTCAATGTGCTTTCAACGTCACGTAGCTATGGTGAACTCACAGAAGATGCTAGCATGAGATGTCATTTCAGTATGAAAGACAACGTTTGTCCTAAGCGGCAAATAGGTTCTCACTGTCTTGAGATGACAGTGGAAGGTTCTTATTGACCCAAGGTGCTTAAGTTCTATCAAATTTGTATTAGATTGAATTTCTATGAATATATACGAGCTTCAATAAGACTGAATAATCTTTATGTGGATAAACAGTGATCTGTAAGGATTCAAAGCAGATTAAGTGATGCAAGTTTTTTAAATAGTCATAAATTATTTAGAAGGTTTCCAAGTAGGTTATCATCTATTTGGATTTAAGATAGTTCAGAAATCATACATGACTTTTGATAAAATTGGAAATTGTTTGTATGAATTTTGAGTAGATTGGGAAGGATAGCTCAAATAACTAAAATTTTAAATAATAATCATAAATGTTAATTAAAAATAAAATTAATATTGGATGAGTCATTTTAAACAGAAACTTCTCGTCAATTACAACATAAAGAGTTGCAAAGCCCCTATTCAAAGCAATGAAATCGAGAGAGAGCGAGAGAAAAAGCCACAGAAGGTGATGGAAGTTGTTATCAGTTGTGTGCGCAAGAAGCGTCGCTAACCCGCATGAGTTGTTGCGGAAAATGAGTCGAAGATAAAGAAGAAGAAACTGAAGAAGAAAAAGAAGAAACAAAGAGCGAGAAAAAAGAGGAAGAAGAGTCCGAGTGCTTCACATACCCCAAAGCTTTGAAGGCGATCAACATTGAGGCAGAACCCTAGTAAGGATGAACCCTAGCTACGACATCATACTTCGTCACTGTGGAGACAGGGGAGTCGAACCCTTGTGAAGATAGATTGAAGAAGGAGAAGAAGAAGACGCGTGTTCGAGAAGGGAGCCGAAGCTTTTGTGTGCGTTGGCCAGGGTTGAGTCGAAACCGAAGGGAGAAGAGAATGCTTGCATGCTCGATTTAGGGGAGTCGGTCGATTGATTCGTCTGCGAAGAGAAGAAGGGGGGTGGAACTACTCAAGACCGAGCTTCCTTCCTAGGCTAATTCGAGCATCCATCAGGTTTGGGTTTATGTTATTTTATTAAATTAAAATAGGTAATAATATGTTAGATTATAATGTGTGATAATTTAAAATATTATTAATTATAATAAAAAATTTGAAGAAATGAATAATTTGATTTGAGTTTCAATGTGAGCAAGATTGGTGATAGTGAGGTAAGGGTTCAATTTAATTAAAGATATTAATTATTTATTTATAATTCAATATCAGAAGAACAAACATAAGAAAAGGGGCCTAACCAAATCAACTGGTACGGATGTAAGAGGAGTCTTGTGCATAGGGAAGAATACCAAGCCTTTTAATGTAAGAGTTTATTTGTGAAATTATGTATACATACATACATACATACATACATATATATATATACATATATATATATATATATATATATATATATATATATATATATATATATATATATATTAAAGAAAAGCCCAAAGGGCTAATTTTATTATAAAAAAAGGATACATCAAATGTGTATGAGAGGATCCACAAGAGGACCCTACTCATACGATAGCAACAAACAATAAAAACTCCAACATAAAGGGATACAGACTCAAAGAAATTCTAAAACATACAAAACAAAACAAGAAGCTAGGGACGCACCATTTTTGTCCTGCCTCTTCCTCTAATTTTAGTGACAGAGCCAGATATTAAACTTTGTATTGTCGTCAAATTGTCAGGAGTAACCACGGTGTCATCCATTAAGTTTCCGCCGGGAAGTGTAGACCTGCCATTTCATCTGAAGATTGACTCATGCGATCCTCGATCTGATTAGATGGTAGAAACTCAGTAGAAGGAAAGCCAATCATTGCAACAGCGGGATGTTCAGTGTGTAATGTCACATCTGCACCTGGTGCTTCCTGAAGATGAGCTGCTGGACTATCCTGATTTGCAATCCGAACATTATCTCTTGCACTAAGGTCAGAAGTAGGTGCAATTGCTTCACTTACCAACTCCGGTCTTGTGGTGAGTCCCTCCTTAGGTGGAACCAATGTGTCCAGGGCAGTTTGGAGTTCCTGAAATACATCAGATACCCGTTTCTTTCTTGTGTTGAGTCCCTCCTCTGGTAGAGTTGTATTCAGAGCAGTGAGGTCCTGCTTTTGACTATAGGTTCTTAACTGTGGATGTAATCTAAAACATTTCTCTTGCCGGTGTTCGAACATCTTGCAGTGCTTACAGTAGTGAAGTTTTTGTTCTATAATAATTTTTTGGCAATAACTATTGTGAGCAAAATCAAGCCAAATTTCTTCTGCATCTGGTAGTGTAATATTTCTTTCAATCAAAATCCTTACAGTGGAAGGCCTTAAGCAATGAACTTTATGTGTGTCTATCTGCATAGGTTTTCAAGAAAATTCCTAATTGCATATATGGTAGGATAGTCAAAGAATCGAAGCTTGAGTTCAGGTAATGAGAACTAGATAGGCGCAAAGGGTTCTTGATTGAGATCAAAATCAAGGGTCTATTTGAGCAACTTCATAGGTTTGCCCTCAATTGTGATGATTTTTTTCGAAAAAAATTCTTGTGTAGTCTTCTTCTATGCACAGCTGAATTAAAACATGTCTTCCGTCGAGAAGGACCACCTGCCAATCCCTAATTAGCTTGAAATCTTCGAAGACCTTCATTATATTTTTCGTCTTAGGGCGACCTAATTGGAACTTACCAATTAGTGTAAATTTGTGTTTTTTTGCAAGAGATGAGATTTTAGCATCAGGGAAGAATAGCGCTGGTTTGCTCGCCTTTTCCTTATTCTTTTAATGATATTGCAATCACCATATCCTGTAACAGAATCATGGTACGACTGAGGGAATATCGGACTATCGGCGAGGTGGAAAGGGGAGCTGCGTTTGTGAGCCACTGTAGTATTTGAAGGTTTAATGAAGTTGTCACATGCGAGGGCGGCGGCGTTGGAAAGAACCTCCGAGGCCATCTCCTTGGCCGTTGTCAGTCACTGAGTGAGTAACTACAAAGGAGCTCTGGCGCAAAGCACAATAGGATGGCACAACTGTCCAGAAATCAGCGACCGAGGACGAAGGCTCGGGCAACAAAAACCGCACTCGACGCCGCCTTCACGTAGACGACGACTGCGTGCTAGCCGCTACAACGAGGAGACGACGACGGCGTGCGAGTGTTTTCAAAGTTGACGCACTGGAAGCAACCTTCTCGTAGCAGGGAGAAGACGAACGACGGCGTGCGAAATGTTGCAAACCGAGGAGAAACTACGGCTTGCGAGCCTCTAACTGAAGTAGACGAAATAATAGCCTTCGTCGTGGACGACAAAGACGATGTAGAAAACTCGGAGGTTAACGCTGCGGCGAAACCCTAGCAGAACTCCCCGCCGCCATTCGATTATATATATATATGTGCTTATTTATTGATTAAGTGTTAAGAGTAGGTTTATTTGATAACAAAAGGTAATTGAAGAAAGGAATATTTAGCTCGTGTTTCTTGAGTGAATCACTTTGAAGGAAAAAAGGTATATGTTAATTAATGTCAAAGTTTGATTTATTTTAGAATGTATAATTAATAAAATATTAATTTATAACAACAATCATGATTGAAGAATATTTGAACCTAAGATTGAAAATGCGATGTCTGTAAGACGAGCAAATTAGTTTAAGGTGAATAATTATATATTTAAATTCTAGTAATTATTTTTTTAAATTAAATGTTTGATTTCATGTATTTTTTAGTTCAGTAATAAATTATTCATATTGTCAGACAGGATAGATGTACATGCTAAATATAATTGCATAACAATTTAGCATAGGATTATATCAGATCAGTGCAAGATTTTAGTAGAGGTCTAAATATAAGTTGCATAACAGTTTAATTTATGATGATATCGGATCATTGCATGTTTTTAGTAGAGGTCTACATATAAGCTTATCACATGATCACATATATATGTCATATTATTATTTAACCTCTACAATTTAGTAAATGTGCATATGCCAGTTGATTTCATGACTTATAGATGTAATAAGTTTGTATTATTTATCAAAAGATAGAAGTAAATATTTCATAGAAGAGAATGCATGATATAAAAGAATGAAATAACTTAGATATGAATGCTTTTATTTGCATGTTTAGAGGAAGAGTTCACCCCTTAATGGTACAGACAGGGGACGCCAGTGTACCCGCGCGCGTAGAGATTTTTCTCCCACCACAGATAATTGTGATAATTAGTTCACTAACCACTGTGTCAACGGGATGATATCGGTCATGGGCGAGTAGATAGAGCTTACCACCCCAGACAATTGTGATGTATAGATCGTCATCCGTTGTGCTGACTGGATAATATTGACCAGAGGCAAATAATGATCTTTTCACCCTAGACAATTGTGATGTCGCTACGCCGATGGGACAATATCGGCCGAAGGTGTGTTAGGTTGACTTGAAGGTGATCCTCAAAGCAGAAAAATGTGTATGTAAAGAATCTAAAGTAAAAGTAGAGTCAAAGTTAATGCAAATAGAAATTTAGAGTATTTTCATTTAGAAATATCATTGATGCATGCATTAGTATATTCAAAGATTTCACATGAAAGATTAACAAAGTAAATGATTTCTTATCGAGATATAAAAAATCAGCATGCATATCGATTCCTTTCATTAAGTTTCTGTAGTTTAGAAGTGTAATTGCTTCTTAGTTATCTCTAGATAATTCATTATCTTGCTTTAACATTTTTCTTTAAGTTTAAGCTTTTGATTAAGATGAATAGATAGGAGGCGAGATCAACAAACAGAAAGATAGAATAATAAATTCTATTTTGTTAATTTTAATTGCTTTCTTTTAATGGTCCTTTCCTGAATATTTAAATATTTAATTTTTAGTGATAGAAATAGAATATAAAAGAATTGATTTTCACCGTCCGATTATTCATTCATGTCTTGGTTAATTCTAAGCCCTTGATCGGGTCGTAACAAAAGCTATTTGTTTTTTGAACCATTTGTAAAAGATTACTGTGTTGCTACCACAAAAAATTTCTAGGATCTTAAATTTGAAGAGAAGTGATTTATATGGCTTTCACCTATAGGAGCGACTTCAATTTAAATTAATTCGTCAAGGCGCTAGCTGTCTCAAGAGTTAAAAGTACTATTGATGTCTGTGTAGATTTTGTTAAATAAATTTGGAAGAAAAGAAAATTTTATTATTAATAACTACTTTAAGCTGTCATAAGGAGAGAGATCAAGCTCCAGCTAAAATGAAAAGGATATTCTTGAAGTAAATTGTGCATGAATCAAATGGTTGTATGTATGAGCACATTCTATGATAATATTCTTGAATAATATTTAAGCCTATGATGTCTGAGCTTGCCATTAGTATAAATTCATCAACATTCTCTGAGATTGTCTGCACGTTATTTACAATTTTTGTCTTTTTATATATTTATTTTTTGCCCCAATCTTTTATTTCAGTACTTCAGTCTCCATATCATTGTGATCAAAGGACAAAACCAGATTTGAAAAACTCTATTATAGAGCATTTTTTTTAATTTAAAATCACAATTTTCTCATTGAATTTCTACTTGGTTGTTTCAAATGTGGAACGTTTCCTCAGATTGTAGTATTTGTCCCATTGAGACTTGTTGATTGCCATATCAAGTGGACGAATCTATCTGTGGATAGGATAAACAATATCAATTGGATTGACTATACTGAGATACAATCATATAAAGTTTTCTGCTCCGCAGTAGCCTTAGGAGATCAATTTTCTAGTTCTTTTGGGTCCATAGCGGACAACTCAATGATGTCAGGAGAAAGGATGGTCAAAGAAAATGGAAGGGAAAAAGGTAAGGATGATCTTAAATGCAAAAACAAGATTTTCCGGTATCACCTGCATTGCTATAATAAGTATTCTCCAACTATAAAAGAGAATACAATTAGGGTAACTATTTGCGAGACTTGTTAGGGTTGTTCCTTTAGGACTGAAAGTGTTGGGGAATCATGGACAATAAAGTGTCACTACTTCGTACTTCTACCTGCTTTATGTGTTGTGAATTGAATTTGTTACACGTTAATGTGGTGTCAGCTTGATTCATCATTGGGTTTTAGATGACCCTACAAAAGAAACCTCTAATGGCTCCCTCCTTGACCCTTGGTGTCTACAAAAAGGGAATTGGGAAGGTTGGGCTGCCAGTTTTTTTCTTTTCCCACTTAAACTATCTAAAAACTATTTGAGAGGGTGAGCGGCAGATAGAGATGAATCTTGAATGGCGCCTAGTATATTTCCATTCCATCTATAGCAATAAGTCTTCTTTCTCATATTTTATGACCCAATGGTTTTTCAAGATGAGTGGCCGGCTCTCTTCATGTTTCTAACTCCTAGATATTTTTTCCACCACTTCTGTGTTTTGGTGCTCGGTGGTTGTAAACAAATTCCATAACAGCTATGGACCCAGGGGTTTTATGTGGAATCCAAGTATCCCTTTTATCTTAAAAGTAGCGTCAGAATGTGAAAAAAAATATGGTATCAAGCCAATCAAGACCTGTCATGTGTACAAGCAGGCCCACTCATCTATTAAATTATTATTTTTTTTTATTAAGGTGGGTCTTTCTGTACACGTGACAGATCCTGATTGGAATCATGATGCAAAACTGCATCAGGACTCCTAATGCAATATTTTCTCCAGAATGTGAGAATTGTTCCAATCTTAACACAGGACCTGAACGGAAAAAACAGAGGTCATCCTTTTCCACCTTTTCTCTTTTGTGTTTCACTTGGTGTATGTCATACATTTTTTAAGATTCTATATAATGCTTTTCTTCTTATCTGTTAGGGATTCAGGAAAATTGATCCAGATCGCTGGGAATTCGCAAATGAGGGATTCTTAAGAGATCAGAAACATCTTTTAAAAAACATAAACCGGAAAAAATCCTCCCATGCACACACTCAACCACCGTCTCTTCCCCAGAATCCTTCAGTCGCATCATGTGTTGAGGTTGGCAAGTTTGGGCTAGATGAAGAGATTGAGAGGCTCAAACGGGATAAAAATGCTCTCATGCAGGAACTCGTAAGGCTGAGGCAGCAACAGCAGACCACAGACCATCAGCTTCAAACCCTAAACAAGCGTATTCAGGGAATGGAACAGCGCCAGCAACAAATGATGTCATTCTTGGCCAAGGCCATCAACAGCCCCGAATTCTTAGCTCAGCTGGTGCAGCAGAACAATGCCAATAACCAACTAATTTCTGGTGGCAACAAGAAGAGAAGGTTACCTAATCAAGCTGAGTTGGAGGCTGAAAGCACCTCACTCGATACACAAATGGTTAAGTATCAGCCCTTTTTGACAGAGGCTGCCAAGTTAATGCTCATGCAAGCAATAAACTCGGAATCTTCTCCTAGTATGGATTCTTTTAGCAAACCTGATAACATCATTCAACATGGAAATCTTCATTTATCATCTGATACTTTAGACAGCAGCCGGAGTTCTTCAAGCAGGAGTTCTGGAGTCACCTTTCAAGAGGTTTCAAGAGGTTTCTCCGCAGTTTCTTCTTCGTCTCCTTTATCTGAAATACAATCTCCCCCAATTGTTACAGATCCAGGTAACAACATGCTACCCATTTTTCCAGAGGGAATTCCCCAGACGGATATTGGTTTTCTGAGTATGAGCCATGCAGCCTCCGAAGCAGAAAGTGCTCTTGCTCAGTCTATTGCTGGAGTTGATGGGATGACTGCTCTAGAGTTGGAGAAGTTTTCAGGCAATGCTGGCATTGGTATCTTTAGCGAAGGCGACGGCGCAAAACTTCCTGGTATTGTCGACTCTTTCTGGGAACAATTCCTTTCAGCAAGCCCGATTTCTGGTGACACCGACGAAGTTAATTCTGTCTTTCCCGACGCTACAGAAACAACGAAACTGCTTGGACAAGGGTGGGATGCGGTTCATAATATGGAAAACCTCACAGAGCAGATGGGTCTTCTAACTTCAAAATCTGAAGTTTTATAACTGCTCATTAACTTGAAATTATAATTGCAGGTGATCTAGAGATGTATTGTCACTGTAAGCTATGTCTATGGATTTATGGAGATTGTTTTACTATATTTTCTGCTTTCGGAGGGGGCGTTTGTTTGATATTGCCCCGCTTGGTGGTATTTATATTACCTTAGTGGTTTACCTAATAAACACGCGCGCGTGCACACACATAGAGAAACTAACATGCGTACAACAACAATTCCTCTGTATTTATAGATCAAACACCATAAGTTTTGATATGTACATATGCACTTTTGTGTCATGAATCTATGTATGACAATGTGCATTTCAATTCCAAAACTTAATAATAGTAATATTTTTTATGTAATATAAAGGATTCGAGTGTTTTGCACCGAATTAATGATATAATTGATTACAATTAAATCAAATAAATACAAAAAAATACATCTAACATTTTATATGAAATTAATAATTATTTTTCATAATATTTAAAATATTTTATTAAGATATTGGATAAACTTTAATCAGTTTTATTAATACTACGTAAATATGAATAACATATAAAAATATCGATTATTATTTTCCATATAAATGGTTGGGCACTACAGCATTGTAAGTAGACGTTAAACAATTGTTTTTTTCTTGCTCGTTCATAACATTGAATGGTTCCCTTATTGAATTTTATGATAACATTTATTATGCTCATATCTAAATATAAGAGGAAAGTTAAAATCCCTCTCCACATAAAAAAAATTTAGGGATATTTACGTGCATATCATATAATTTTTATGTATTTACATGATGAACACAGACATTCATTTATACACGTAACATGTCATCAAAAATATCACACTTATTATCTCGTTAAAAACTAAAATATATATTTTCATGCATTTGTTTATACTTTATACATTAAGGTGTTATAAATGTAAATATAAACTATTTGAGCTACATATGTAAATACATATTTCCCAAAATATAAAAAGATGAGTTAACTTGTTAACGTGCTCAAATTGCGCCTAATTTGTTCCAGCACCAGCGAGGTCACCCCAGCCGCATCGCCGCCCGTGTCCTGGTCTCTCAGAGGGCAGGTCCAGATTCCAGAATAAATGGCCCAACGGCTATCTCTGCGATGACTATTTCAAATTTCGGTGCTCCGCCAGTTCAACTTAACGGGTCTGGATTACTTTATTTGTTGCCCTGCAACGGCTTAAAAAGGAACGATTCAAGCACCGTTAGATTAAGAGATGCAACGGCTCTGATGATCCAAACAATTCGACCGTTGGAGTTTACACAGCCGCTCGATGAGAAGTAGAAAGGCCTTCTCCCCTTTCTTTAAAATCGGACAACGGGATGGGAAGAGATAAACGAAGCAGAAGATAAGAAAAAGAAAGAAAGGGAGAAGTAAACAAATTTACTTTCTTGATTACTCTTTACACCGGTCGCCGATATCTCAGTAGGGACGGCGGCGAGCCAGATCACGGAAGGAAGGGAGTCGCTGAGCACTCGCCTTCATTCCCTTTTCTCCTCCGTGTTCTCCACTATCTTCTGGCACAACGAGAACCAGGAAGAAGAAGAAGAAAGGGAGGAGATGGCCACAAGAAATAACCATGCCGCTGTTAATGGGCAGCAGAGAGGTAAGGGGCAGTATGAAATCTTCTTATACCTATCTTTAGGTTTTAATTTCTTAGATTGTTATAATGATCATGAGTCTGGGCAAATTTAGGTTTTTTTTCTTCTTTTCGTATAACCTTTTGCTTTTAGTCTATTTTACTTGTTCTGTCTTTTTTATTTCTTGGCTCATTCATGTGATCCTCTTCTTGTTCTATATTTTTCCTTGTTCCTTCTCCTAGACTTGTGCTTCCTCTTCAAGATTTCTCTAGCAAGTGGTTTTCTTAGTTTTTTATATTCCTATATTTCCGTTTCCAATAAATGTTAAAATCTACTCTTATACTTGTTGACAGGTGGTGCCTTACCAGCAGGTAAGCCCAAGGTAACTGATGGTCCAGGTGATGCTAAGAACCGGAAGGCTCTTGAAGATATTGGCAATCTGGTTAATCTCCGTATTGCAGATGGGTAAATATTAAATAATGCAAATTATCTCTTAATCTCAAGCTCAGTGCACTGTTATCTTTCTTTGCATATATTATTTTTATTTATATAAAGATCGTATTTTTATTTTGTTTCATTTCTCAGGAAGGCAATTACTCGCCCAATAACGAGGTATTTTTAATCTATCCACTCTGTTTTCTCACAGAGTTTAATAATCGTGATCTATTCTAACGCATATTTTGCATTGCATATAGAAGTTTTGGGGCACAGTTACTAGCCAACGCACAAGCTGCTGGTGCCGTTAATAAGGTGCTTTTTTTTTTTCGTTGAAAATTTCCATATGTAACTCACTGATCAAATTGTGTATTTCTTAGCTTTTTTTGGATCTTCAAATTTCGCAGAATGTTGTAAAGCAAGCAGCTTTACCTGCCAATGGGGCTGCGAAGAAGAAGCCCGCAATCAAAAATACAAAGCCGGAGGTGGTCATAGATATAACTAGCCCTATAACAGATCCAAAGGAGAAGCAGGGGAAAAAGAAATCGTGTGCTTCCTCATCAAAGAGGAATGTCCACTCCCTAACTTATGTGCTCTCAGCTCGTAGCAAGGTATCTAACCAATTTCAACCTTCTCTTTGATCAAGTTTCGTAGGTCAAATATATATTTTTCTTCTTTTGATTTCAACCTTCTCTTCTACCTCTGCTTCATATTTGATTCCATTATATTAGATTGCTTGTGGGATCGAAGATATTGATGCTGCAGATACAGGGAATGAATTGTCCATGGTTGAATACGTCGAGGATCTATACAAGTTCTACAAAGACCATGAGGTGATAAAAAAACCAAAGAAAGATTTCACCTTTATAACTTCATTGATTGACTTTTTACAGTTCCCTCTCATTCACAAAACATATGGTTTTCGCGTGAAAATGCAGAAAGTGTGCAGCCTTCGGGACTACATGAGCTCTCAAACCGAAATAAATCCGAAGATGAGAGCCATACTTGTGGATTGGCTGATCGAAGTGCACCAAAGATTTGAACTGATGCCTGAGACTCTCTATCTCACAATGTTCATCATCGACCGCTTTCTCTCCATGGAGTCTGTGCGAAGAAAAGAGCTGCAGCTTGTAGGTGTTAGCGCCATGCTCATTGCCTCAAAATATGAAGAAATATGGTCTCCAGAGGTATATATATTCTTGTTTTGAGCACTATCTAAAGTATTATATATATGTTTATATTTAAATACTTAGTGGAATCATGTGATTATTGTTGCAGATTAATGATTTTATTTGCATTTCGGATCGGGCCTATACTAGAGAACAAATACTTAGAATGGAGAAGGAGATTTTGAACAAGCTCGACTGGAAGTTGACATTCCCAACCCCGTATGTGTTCGTTGTCAGATTCCTGAAGGCTGCTGTTTCTGATAAGGAGGTAAAGAAGAATTGGATTCAAATACATATTTCCTTATTCCTCGAGCATAAAATTCTGCCGGATATGTGAATTTTCTTTCTTTAGGAAAAAAAAAAGGTTTAACGTTTTGTAATTGCGATGATCATTTTGTGAATCCAGATGGAACACATGACATTCTTCTTTGCTGAACTAGCATTGCTGCATTACTCCATACCCACCATGTACTGCCCTTCTCTGATTGCTGCTTCTGCTGTCTATGCCGCACGATGCACATTGAAGAAGACTCCATTGTGGAGCAAAACTCTAGAGTACCATACTGGCTACTTGGAGAAAAATTTGTTGTATGTGAAACTTTTGAGTATTTTGTGCCCCTCCCGCATCTTTAATGAAAACTTGATCAAATCTTCTTTCCGATTACAGGGGGTGCGTGAAGTTGATGGTGGCGGCCCACCGTTATGCTACAGAAGAGAGCAAGCTCAATGTGCTCTACAGAAAATACTCAAAAGAGGAGTTTGGGGCTGTTGCGTTGAAGTCTCCAGCGAGGATTTGAAATATTGATCTGATTTGGATTGACGGTCCATTTTTTCAATGCTTTCCATCTATCATCAAGTTGATGATATAGTTTGGTTTTTGTTGCTGTGTTTTTTACTTTCTTTGGCTAAAAGTGACAGGCTTTTCTTCTTTTTTCATTTTATTCTTTTGGGGTTTTAGTTCTTCATATATAATCAGTTCATGTGTGATTTTTTAGGAAAACAAGACAGAAAATGGTCTCAAGAAAGGTTGCTGTTTAGGCTTAAAACATTTCTCTTCACTATCATCTAACTTTTGTTAACATATTATGTAATATATATCTTAACTACTCTGCTGCTATATAAAAATAGGTCAATGGTGTTATATAAATAATTGCTATATAACATTCCTCTCTGCCAGCGCTAATGGTGGACGTGAAAGATGGGGCTTGAGGATCTTCATAATCAGATTGTTTGATTCATTCAAAATATATGAAAACAAAGCTTTGACATTATTTAAGAAATAATAAATAATGGCTACTCTAAAATTACATGGGAACAGCATTATTTATTATAAGATCCAAACCACACACCCCCACTTACAGCAGCTGATCCCCATAGAGCTAGGCCTCCCTCTCCTTGACCTTTTCTCCCTTGAAGATAGAGGAACAAATCCTCTTTCTACCACCTTTTTCCCCCTTGACTAAAAGAAGCCATGGGAGCCTCCTCTCTCGTCGATTGAAATGTTATAATTTAATTTTTAATAATTTGATTGTTAAGAAATTAAGTTGGTTGTTTGTTTGTCAGTCATTATGTTTAAATTATGTTAATATATTTGTAGCATAAAATTATGTTTATTACTCGAAAGAATAACACATGAAATAATAAAAGAAAGGAGTGTATCCAATTTAAAATCACTTTGCTCGATATCTCATTAGATTAGAACAAAGTTAATTTCAAATCAATCCCTATACTTAATAAATGACTAACCTTTAATGCCTTTAATCATGTAATTATTCAAGTTTGAAGATTCTAATTTGTGTAGAATTTGTTTGAATAAACCTAATAGCAACAGAAGTGACTCAAGATGGTGGTCATGGCAGATGCTCTGTCATCAGAGCAATGATATTATGACAATAGTGATGGCAGTAGCCAGTAGCGATGGTTGCCCGACACAGTTGAGTGAGCTTTTCCCCCCAAAGTAAATTAACTCATTTTATATCTTGAATGGTGACAACTATTGTCAAATGATCATTGCCAAGCGATAGAGATTATGAGGTTATGCACCAATATGAGGTTATGCGGTTATGCACCAGTTGAGTGAGCTTGACCAATATGAGGTTATTTATTAGAGAGTTTACTCGGACAACATTGGCCAGTGTGGAAGAAATAGAATGAAATTCACTAAAGATGTTTGATCTATTCGAGGGTTGTTTTTCAAAGTGTTACACAGTGACATTAGTGTTAACATTAGTGTTACACTGTGTAACAATAGCCTATAGAAAAGGTTATTCATTAGAGTGTTACTCAAAATGTTAAATCGCGAGAAAGATTGGAAAATTTACCAAGGATGTTTGATCTATTTAAGGTTGTTAATTGGAAAATTTACCAAGGATGTTTGATCTATTTAAGGTTATGAGGTTATGCACCATGGACACTTGACCAATATAAGGTTATTTATTAGAGTATTACCTGTGTGGAAGAAATAGAATGAAATTCACTAAAGATGTTTGATCTATTCGAGGGTTGTTTTTCAAAGTGTTATACAGTGACATTAGTTTTACACTGTGTAACATTAGCCTATAGAAAAGGTTATTCATTAGAGTGCTCCTCAAAATGTTAAACCGCGAGAAAGATATGTAAGAAAATTTACCAAGGATGTTTGATCTATTTAAGGTTGTTAATTGGAAAATTTACCAAGGATGTTTGATCTATTTAAGGTTATGAGGTTATGCACCATGGACACTTGACCAATATGAGGTTATTTATTAGAGTATTACTCGGACAACATTGGCCTGTGTGGAAGAAATAGAATGAAATTCACTAAAGATGTTTGATCTATTCGAGGGTTGTTTTTCAAAGTGTTACACAGTGACATTAGTGTTACACTGTGTAACATTAGCCTATAGAAAATGTTATTCATTAGAGTGTTACTCAAAATGTTAAACCGCGCGAAAGATATGTAAGAAAATTTACCAAGGATGTTTGGTGTATTTAAGGTTGTTAATTAGAATATTGGTACGTGTGGAAGATGTCGAGGGAAATTCGTCAAGAATTTTTAACATATCAAGGTTGTTCGAGGAGTGTTACTCAATGACATTAACTTGTTTTGAAGAGGTCAAACATCCACACCTAATCAGAAAGGGATAATTGTTGCATGAATTTAATTAAAAGAAAAGTTCGTTTATCTTTAGATCATTGCAACCTTTTTGAGGTTATGGCTACATCCCCGTCTAGGGAGTAGAATTTTAGCTAAGGACTATATGTAGAACTTGAAATATTTGGTATTTATGAGAAGATTTGTGAGTTGCTAATAATATTATCTTGGATATCAATAACTTATTCAAATATTATAATGTCTAAGAGGTTGACAGAGTGACTATCCAAAGTTGTGGTGAAAGTTGCCCCAAGACTAGAATTAGCTCTCATAATCTTGATGTCTAGAGGCGTGAAGACTACCCAACCATAATCATGCCCCAAGAACTTGAAATATTTGGTATTTATGAGAAGATTTGTGAGTTGCTAATGATATTATCTTAGATATCAAGAACTTGTTCAGATATTATCATGTCTAAGAGGTTGACAGTGACTATCCAAAGTTGTGGTTAAAGTTACCCCAAGACTAGAATTGTTCTTATAATCTTGATGTCTAGAGGCGGGAAAACGACCCAACCATGATCATGCCCCGAGATGTTGACGTGAATGACCTTTCAAGATTTTAGTGGTGGTTACTACCCTCATATGGTCATTGTCTGGTAGCTTGAAGTCCTCTGAGAAGGGGTGATAGATGATTAACTCAATGACATTATCTTGTTTGGAAGAGGCAAACATCCCCACCTCATCAGAAAGGGATAATGGTTGCATGAATCTTGAATTAAAAGAAAAGTTAGCTAGTCTGTAGATCATTGCTACCTTTTTGAGGTTATGGTTACATCCCCGCCTAGGGAGTATATGTAGAATTTCAGCTAAGGACTATATGTAGAACTTGAAATATTTGGTATTTATGAGAAGATTTGTGGGTTGCTAATAATATTATCTTGGATATCAGAACTTGTTCAAATATTATCATGTCTAAGAGGTTGACAGAGTGACTATCCAAAATTGTGGTGAAAGTTGCCTGCCCCAAGACTAGAATTGGTTCTCATAATCTTGATGTCTAGAGGCCGGAAGACTACCCAACCATAATCATGCCCCAAGATGTTGATGTGAATGACCTTTCAAGATTTTAATGGTGGTTACCCCCCTCATATGGTCAATGTCTGGTAGCTTGAAGTCCTCTAAGAAGGGGTGATAAATGATTATTTTGGCTGAGGTCGAAGTCCTTATTTCTCAAGGACAACTCTTGATAGCACATCACAACTTATATTTTGAGGAGAATCAGTAAGTCAGTGTTGTGGGAAGTTCTTTTATAGCATTGGAGGAGAGAAAACATGTCTGGATGTTGTGGTATATAATTAACACTATCAAAAATAGATTGAAATGTCAAATCCAAAGGCTGCATTATATGTTGATTCTAACTTAACAATAATGAATTGGATAAAGTCATTTATTGAGAAAATTCTCCCATCATATGGTAAGAGTAATTATCCTTTGTATGCAATGAAAGCCTCATCAGCAATGTTTTTGAGTAGAAAGGTTATGGGTAAAGCCCTTAAAAAAAACCCCTCTAAAAAAATTCAAGATTCACCCTAGAATCTAATAGGCTTCAGTACAAAATCTTCGGAAGCACTCTTAAGTGATTCTCCATGATTTTGATGAATTCTTGAAAGATGAGAAAAGACTTTGAATTGCACCCCAAAGTCTGGCAAGTTTATTGAAGATGTGTCCCTCCGGTGAGAGAGTGAAGTAAGGGTGTGTCCCTTAATTCTATTGTAAAGGTGAGATACCTTAAAAATTTACAAAGAAGTGCAACAACAGCCCATTGGATGTACATGATAGTTCAGTAATAGTCAATGTATTATAAAGATGAGATACCTTATCATATGAGTTGCTTTTTAAAAACTTGAGGCTTGTTGGGATGGGGTGTTTTAGGACTATTTAGGCCAAAGGCAACGAGCCTTGAAAATTAAAACAAGTAGGGTAAAAATCCCTATCCCTTAGAGAGAACTCTTCTTAAACTAGGTGCCACACATCATCGCAGATTGCATCAATGAGAGTGTTGGTAAGGTATGGTTGAGCCAAATTTCCAATGAGCTTCAGAGGGTTACTAATCGATCTAGCTGCATGAGATGGATGGCTAAACTTGCAATATCAAGTACATTAACATCTTGGCCTTTCGAAGGAGGAATCTCATCATAACGAGAAAGGGGGCCAATGCGAGTATTCTCGAGTGGGAGATTCTCTACATGCTTTGACCTTGTGGCAAGTAGACCCATCTGGTTGTGTGGGCAGTAGCTAATTAGGATCATGTATGAGTTGAAGATTCTCATATTGATACTTATCCATTTTGCATACTCGGTCTTCCAACGATGAGCGTTGGGCGCCTTCGCCAATAGGATAACTTTTTTAATGTAGGAAAAAAACACTTGCTTGATTTCTCTGGTTGCGTGATTGTCCCCTAAAGAGGTAGGTGTCAAAAAGGTATGCTCAATTGTTACAAGTATTGCATATGTTGGCCATTTCACATATTTTATAAGTTTTTCGATGGTGGGATTATCTCCCATAGACGGCACCAAACTTTTGCTTGTTTGTAATTTCGCGGCAGTAAAGTGATATATTAGCTTCTTAGTGTAGTACGAAGATCTGACCAGCACAAGTAAAAATAAATTGACAAAAAAATAATAGAGTTTTTATTTGAAAAACCAAAAAGGGAACAACAACAGGGCTTGACCCAATTAAAATGATTCCACTATGTCGATGTGTGTTATGAAAGTTTAATGGGCCTTTAATAGCCGAACTCAATATTACGTGAGTGGGACATGACTTTCATTGGGGAAATGACAAAAATATTGGGAAAGTAGCGGTGAACCGACTGTAATGAAGAAAAGCCATATGTCAAGGTCGAGCGACAAAAAATATGATGCCGAAATTAGCGGTAGCGACATTGATGGTAATGATCAAACAATAGAGCTCAGTCGGTGGCGATGATGGTAAAATGACGGTGGTAGTGTATGTGCGACATCAACAACGATGAAGGCCAAACATCAATGGTCAGATGTTAATAGCGGTTCTGTGACGACGGTAGTCCTATGGCAATGGTAGCCAGATGGTGGCTGTAGGGCAACGATGGTTTGGCAGTTGAATCTACGATGGTGGTCGGGCAACAGTGGTTCGGTGACAACGACTGTGGTTTGGCCGTGACCACGACTATATGGCGATGGTCGGGCAATGATGGTTTGATGGTGAAATCAACTTGACGGTAGTTTCCTGGCAGTTTTGGTCCAGTTTCAACAATGACTAAATTGCGGTGACTTAACAGAGGCGACAACGATCCAATTGCGGTGACAACTTGTTAACAAAGGTCCGACGGTGGTGGAGCTCAAGCACCTTCATGAGCGTAGAGCTCTATAAGTTTGTATTCTAGATCCAGGTCCCTCATGAAGAGAGTAAGACTCTATTTATAGATTTTGGGAGTGGCATACTCAATAAATATTGTATGAAGTCGGACCACTCCATTGACCGGCCTAAAGTGATTCCTTGATCAAACAAAATTTTATTAATATTTAAGTGCCTTAATGATATCAGAATTGAATAATCTTGGGCTCGTTGGATTCGTCTCATCGAGACGCTCATTTTGAATATGAATTTGGCAGATTCAGAATCCATTTGATTATTTATTATGTTTAAACGGTTTAATATGAGCTTAATTGTACCCGAGATGGACTAAATTTGGAGTCGTTGGGTTCATCTTACCGAGATGCTCAATTTGTTTATAAGTTTGTGAAATCTAAGCTCGAATGATCTTGAATTCATATTTAAAATTATTTCTTGCTCAAAATGCTCTGAGATTCGTGCATAATTAAAACAATTATTTATGACGCATAAAATATATATTTTACTCTCTATATCATACCCTTTTCAATAGAAAAGAAAAATTTATACACATATAACACAATTCTTATGTATTTACATGTCAGACATAGAAAAGTTATTTTTACACTTATTAACATCTTAGGGTAATAAATTTATTCCTTAAAAGATTTATATAACACTTTTAAAAGACTGATTTTTGCTATTTTTATGTGATGCTAAACTTTGGATTATTATGTATCACATATGTAAATATAATAGATATATAAGGACATAAAACTTGGGTGACATGTGAGTGAATGTCCTTAAAAAAAGAGTGATAACTATATGCGGCGATTGCACTTTCAGATAGGGGGTGTAAATGAGCCGAACACGAGACAGTACTTTCAGATAGAGGTGTCAACGAGCCGAACACGAGCGAGCTCAGTCTCGACTCGTGTTCGGCTCGTTTGCTTAGTGAGCCAAACATGACTTGTTCGCGCACAAAAAATTATTTTTTGATAACTCTAGTCACTTGATCATAGATTATAAGGGTTGGGACGAGATTTGAATCTTATTATTTAAATTAAAAAAACATTTAGATATAATTTAATATATTTTTATTCTCTTTTTTAATTAACAGTTTTAATTTATTATAAATATTTGTAGCTTTGTACTCAATTAAATTATTTAAAAAATACTACTCATCAATTAGACCTATTAATTTATATAAATATATAATTATTTCGAGTTAAAATATACCTTAGCATGAACAAACAAATTATGTTTGTTTTCAGGTTGTTTTTGTATATCGAACACATGTTTGGCTTGTAAACTTAACGAACAAATCAAACACAAATTTTTTAACGAGTAGAACATGAATTATCCGCGAACAACGAGTCATTCTGACGAGAAAATTTTCTGTCCATACTCTGAACGTAACTCTACATCCAGAGTTCTATAAAATATTGTCACATGATTTATACTGGGCCTACCTCATAATGGATCCGCAGAGGTATCTTGATTGGAACCCCGAATGTTATCAGGGGGTTATTTTGGTTTTATTGGGGTATTAACGCCAATAACCCTGCAAGAACCCGAAAATAACATTCACGGTTTCATTGGAGTGAAAACTGCGGAGATTATTGGGAGGTTATTGCCGTGTTATTGCTGATTATTTCAATTTTATTGGAGTATTAACTCCAATAAACCCGCAATATCCAAACAATAGCTCCTCAATAAGCTCCGCAGTTCCATTTCAATAGCCCCGCAATATCCCCAAATAACTCCTATAATAATCTATCAATAACTTCACAATAACCCACTAATAATCCTGTAATAACTCCTGAAAACATTCTGCAGTGACAATATTTTGTGAAAAAAGAGAGAGAGAAAAACTCACATGTACTATTAATGGAAACGCTTTTTCACTTCCGAATCAAGAGGGTTTTCATACGCTCCACGTATGAACGGCGCTCTGTCTTCCCTCTCCGAAGAGGAGGTAGTTCTGCAGCCATTTCCACCTTTACTGTTCAAAGTTATTCTGTATATTCATTCTTCTTTCTTCTTTTTCCTTATATTCCGTTATAAAGATTTTGGAGAACTTTGTCAGAATCATTACCCAATTTACATAAAATGTGAATAACTAAGTAGTCATAAAAAACTAGGGTTTTGTGCGGTCTATATTCTTCGTGTGAATCATGGGTTTGAAGAAAGTAGAATGTGGGTTCATGAATCCATTTAAAAGCTAATGGCTTTTTTCCCGTATTGGCTTGTTTTTTGGAATAAATAGGTTTTCTTTCTATTTGCTTAGATTTAAGGGAACAAGATTACTAGAGTTACAAATGTGTATGTCTGCAAGTATTTCCCAACTTATCTGTTTGATTTCTCGATAAAATGTTGCTTGGAGTTTTGGATTAAGTCGTGGATGCTAATTCAAGGACGCATAGTCACAATCTGTCATCTTCATTCTTTTATGAGTGCTTAGTTACTTTAATCAGTTAATGGTGGCTTCCTGTGAAAGAAATTTTGGTACTTGGTTCTTAGCGTGTAAGAAAAATAATGAAAATAGGACATTTAATGCAATGCAATACAAGATTGCTATAATATGACTTCAAGACTACTTTTTTGGTCCCATAAATTGAGACTCAAATCTCATTTTTTGTTGTCTTATATTTCTGATCAAATGGTTTTGTGTTTTGATTCTTGTTTATAATCCTAATGCGAGAATGCATCATGGTATGGATATGTTAGAGAGAATTAGTGGAGGTCTCTATCATGCACTTTTTAATATTTTTTCTTCTTGTTGCAACGCTTTTTTTCTTTTTTGTTTTGGCATACTTTCCTATTATTTACTCATTCTCTACTTCTCCGTGATGTATACATTTTACAAGCATGTCTACTACAAGCTATTTGATAGGGAATGATAGGGAGCTGAAGGGGTAAGGTGGCAAGAGAAATATGAGAAAGGAAGAAATCAGGAAGAGAGAAATCGTTAGTCTTATTAATGCCCAATTGCCACTATGCATCCCTATTTATAGGCTAAAACTAAAAGAAAAATACTATTTTAAAACAAATTAAAGTTACAACCATATATTTAATGTAATTAAACAAACTTTTGTCGCCATTTGGATGGATGCTGGCGAGTACGAATCAGGTTCTGTCATATTGATGCTGCAATATTTTCGCCTGGACTCGTTTCACTAATGAAGGTTATAATTGCTCTAGCCTTTCTGCAGTATCATATGAGAATCATTAAACGAGCAACAAACATTACATTCATGGATATTGCTAAATAAAATTTGCCAGTTTTATGAAAAAAATATTCTTTATGTTGGCTTACATGTCAAAAATTAATCTTGAATAACTTAATCATACATTTATACACTCATATTAGCTGGGGATGTAGAGGATGATAATTGTTGTTTAATCCTTAATATAATGGTGTTAACACAGAGTCAGTATAATGTAAATTAAAGAAGAAAAAACCTCAGTTTTATGAAGTTTCTTGTAACTTCTAATTTATTAAATACAAACTTTTAGGTTTGTGGATCAGTTGGAAGCTCCCGTAGGAAGAATGGGGGATGTGCTAGCTCTCAAATGGAGCCTGGTTGCAAAGAATCAAATAAACTTAGTGGTAAGTATGCTCCAATGGGTTGTAAACTAGTACTGAAGGTTTCTATTTTCTGAATTTTATTCTTTTTTATTTTGAATGAAATTTTACCATCTGAGAATCAGATGAGTGTGAGTGAAGTGCTATAGGCTGTTCAGCCCTTCACCTTCATCTTGCAGGTCATACTGAGCCAATTCCAAACCATAAGATCCATCACCTTGAAGGAAAGCCATATTTCACTGCTATAATGGGAACTGCTAGTGTTTGCCGTAGTTTTTTAGTGGTAATTTCTCAAACCTATTTTTTCAGAGGCTAAAATTTATGATTTTACGTGGTTTTTTTGCTCCCCAAGACGGAATAATTCTAGTTGATGTTATTTCTTTCGAAGTAGCTAATATGCTGCTTATGATGAAAGCTTATATTTGATGAGAAAGAGCCCCTATCAGTCTGTGATATGTTTTAAATCTTTAAGCCATATTTCACAACTTAAAGCTTTGGATAATTTCTACCCTGTTTTTTATCTTTTTCCAACATATTTTAATAATGTTCATCAACAAATATAAAATTGACAGTATTATGTCTTTTTTTGTTTCAACTTTCTTCTTTCTTTTGTTAAATCATAGAGGATCTTTCTAATGAATATGTATGTATGTATGTATGTATGTATGTTTGTATGTGTGTGTGTGTCTGTTTGTGTTTGTGGTATGGTGTGGTGCATGAGGGCATGTGCGTGGATGGATCGATGTGTCGATGTATAGTTGTTTGTATTTGTCTGCCTGTATGCATGTATGTATGTATTATTTTGTTATAAATGTTAAGTTAGCTTAGTTAATTTCTCCTTAAAACTAATGAAATGTTGATTATTTGTCAGAAAATTCCAAATAGTTTCAGTGAATTTCTTCCTCCATCATCAGCATGGATTATACTATGCTGCCGAGAAAAAGAATGGGCTGCACAATGCAAAGTGTTCCACAGCTCCAAGTTTATAAAAGAGGGATGGAAACAATTTGTGTTGGATAATAATTTAAAAGTTGGAGATGGCTGTGTTTTTGAACTGATGAATGACAAAGAGCTGAGATTCAGAGTTCAGATTCTAAGTGGAGAATTACCTGAAAGAGCAACAACTGCTCTTTTTACACGAGGAAATACCATTGATACTCCTATTTTGATTGGCTAAATTAATTTCATGCTAAATGAAGTGTATAGGAACCTTTTTCTATGTTTTTCTTTGATGATTTTTGCTCTGCTTATATGTAAATATGAAATCTATGTTTTGGTGTACTATGAGTGATATCTATATGTCTTGATCGAAAAATTTGTATTCCGACATATTTGGCGCAATGAAAATTATGGAAAATAATTTTGGGGGTACTATTTTTTATTCGTTTTCTTAAATTAGTTCTATCAGGATGCACACGCACAGTCCGTTGTCTAATCGCCTTCGAGTGTAAAGAATTTTCTTCTCTTTAACCTTTGGTTTTTTTAAAGATTTCTCACATAAATCTATGTATTTAGTTCCTCCTTTTCTAGTTGTCTTGGAGTGAAATGAATTTTGTCCTCTGTTTTTGCTTGTTTTGTTGTTCATTGCATTTCTTTCTAGCATGCATGATGATTATCAGTGCTGAATGGGAATAGGCTGTAGAAGAGTCAGATTGAGCTGAAGACTATTCTTTGCAAATGTATTTATTTGTTTATTAAGCTTTGAGATGACTTTCAACTAAATATTAAATAACCCTTGTTAAAATTTTTAATCATTAGGTCACTCTTGTTGGAAGATTCATGGTCATAGAGTAATAATTTAATATCTAGTTGTTGTATAGAAGCATAATACAGATATAAAGAAAATTAATTGGAGAAGACACTAAAAATTTTTCAGTGGAAATCTGGCGAGGAAAAAATCATGTGGCCTAGTTACATCAGAATTTACAAGTGTGAAGATTGATTTTTATATCGCAATTGGAAAATGGTTATGATGTTATACAAACAATATTTGTCTGTACGCAAGATACATAAAGATTCACTATATTATGAAAATAGCACTCTGGAGTAATTACCATCGAGAGTTATCACACGGTCTTTAATACACTGTGGTTGAGGTATTTCATTGGGCAGTATTTGGGATATTTTGCTGTTTAACAGAGTTCTTCATTATTCAACAAGGTCTTTCATTACTCAAAATATTCCACTTTTGAATGTGATATATTGTTACACAATAGAGTTCACAAACGATGGTGAGTAGGGGACGACTGACGGTGGTTGACATTGGCCAGTGGTCGATGACTACAAAAGGTGGAGGTTATTGTCAGATCTTTTGTTCAGAACAACACTGGAATTAGACTCGTTTTTTTTCAAGTGAAGAGATGAGACCAATTTATAGGCTCCAAGCGAGGGGCATTTTGGTCATTGGACTAATAGCTCCCATAACCACCCGATTGATCTACTAATGTTGATTCTCCTTAATCATTGGTGGTCGAATTTTTCTTAATAAGACACTTAATTTTACTGTATGTATGTAATATTTGGTGTCTATTTTGACTATTAAATTAATGATTTGAAGCCTCTAAACATGTGTTAATGATTATATTTAGACCATTTTTGGTATATCAGGTTTGTCATGTCGAGACGGTCAATTTGAATATAAACTTTCTGGAATGAAGGCCCTCAATGATTTTGGATTTGAATCTTGAACTTTTTGTGCTAAAAATGCATTGAGATTTGTGCTAGACTTATTGATGTACATTAGAATCTCAAAGAGATCCAACAAACAAGTAGACGAAGAAGTACAACTAAGGAGGGCTCACTGACAAAAGACCAAAAATCTTGCCTGACCATATGCAAGCCCCCTAAACTAAGGTTGGAGGTCGACTAGATGTAAGCCAATCGAAGCAAGGACTAAGGTTAATCGAGTCGAGCACTGGCATCGACCTACCTCTCGCCACAAATTGACTTAAGAAAAAAGAGTTCAGTTTCCTCAACCATCTCATGAACGCCTTTAAGGTTCCTGATCATAAACTAGCCATAATGTAATCCATGAAGCATCCTTGAGTCAAAAGAATGAGATATATGTCTGATTAAGGTAGTTCGCTAATTGCTCGATAACTGAGTCTCACTCTGTCAACATGAACTCGTCACCAGGGGATCGATAGTCGACACAAAGACTAGAATAGTTGACCAACAATGCTAAGTCGATCGATGCTGAGTCTTGTTGACCCTAAGACCTTCGAAGGCTGATCGATAATCCCGCTTCATTACAGTCAGACAAACATGTCTTACCGAACCAATGTGTCTATCGAGTGATATGGTTATTGAGGCATAGGCTATAAGTGTAAAATATCTAAAATATTCTGTAACACCCCCATTAAAATAAGGGCAAACATATAATTTCATATATCGTATCCACTTTTCTATTAATAGGGGAATCATTTTATGAGAAATAGTTGATATAAAACTCAGTTTTTGTTCATTATTGTGCACTTTCCTCTATCTCTGGTCTTATGCTTTACTTCTTAGGTGTAATACACAGACAAACTGAGATTCAAGAATTGATGACAACTTAGTTTTTTTTTTTTTTTTATTCTTTTCATGATTTGGTGTTTTAAAAAATTAAATGCAATTGAATTTTGTATTTGATATATTTTATAAAAAAAATTGAATTAATGACTTCAAATCTTGTTTTAGACTGCTTTTAAGTAAAAAAGCATTTTTTCATGCCAAAATTTGTGAGAGGGTGCTTTGTAAATATATAAGATTCATGTGATATGTATGTAAATTTCTCTAAAAAAAATGTTGTTTTGGTCTTAAAATAAGTATAATGAGACGCATGGAAACATGAAATTAAATACACTTGATTTATTAAGGAAAACGGAGCCCAAAACAATAGCCCAATATAAATTCTAAATCTTTGCCCATACGTGGGCCTACTCTAAAGCCCATCACAAGAAAAAATAAAAAGAAATAGCCGTCCTCTATAAATTGCTGTAACGAAGGATCGATGATGTCACTGTAGAGGTTTTTGAAGCCGAGCGATTTTTCCTCTCTCCATTCGGCGCCCGCCGCCAACTTCCTTCCCAAGATATAGCTGCAGTGGAGGAATTTTTATTCGGTCCGGACCGCGTACGCAGCGCTGCGTCCGGTAGCCAATAAAAACGCGCCACGTGGATTTCTGGACCCCACCATGGCACGTTTGAAAAAAAAGTCTTTTTATCTCCATTCTGCCGACCCGACCCGACCCGGCCTGAAATTCGTCGAAATTTTGCCGCTTTATTTCCCGCCAAATCATAAAGGCATTTTTGTCTCCATTATCTTTAGGATTCAGACGTTTAGGGTTTATGTCGGCCTACGCTTGTCGTGAGGCTACGGAGCAGAAATTTGATTTTTTATTTTAACCTAAAGTCTAAAGAATGCTTCTGGTTTGCGGAAAAAGCTACCGATCAAGTCGACGATGAGTTCGAATCTCAAAATATATTGGACGAACAGATTCGTGAACTTAGTTTAGTTGCGATAGAAGAAATCACTCGGGTTGGTAGAATTTAGTTGTATGCAATGTTTTATTGTTGTTTCATTGTTTTTAAGTTTTATTAAGGTAGTATGCCTGTAGATTCGAAGAACAAAGTCAAGTGATCTTTCTTAAAGAGCCATGATATTTTTTGGTATTATTATGGTTGTATTCGGGTAGTTTCGGGAAAGTATATATGCCAAAGTTTTCTTTCAATGGTACGTGGTGATATTTTGGTAGTTTTGTCGTGGTATTCTGATAGTTTCTTAAGAGTAACTTAAGTTGGCTTCAGATTTTGGCAATTTAAAGGTAGTATTCTAGTAGTTTGGTGGAGGGTGCGTTTCTTTGTTATTATATTTATTAAAACGCTGGATTAGTACCCTCAAACTACCTAAATAAAACTTAATAAAATTTGTTCTATTTACTGTTTTATTACGGTAGTATGCCCGTAGTTTCGATAGAGTAACGTCGAGTTTTCTTTCATATTGGGACATGATGGTATTATGGTAATATTATGGGTGTATCGAGGTAGTTTGAGAAAAGTATATTTGTTAATTTTTTTTTTAGCGTTACGTGGTGTTAATTTGGGAATTTTGTGGTGGTATTAAGGCGGTTTCTTAAGAGTAACTTTGCTTCGATTTACTTGTGGTTTTATTTAGGTAATTTGAAGGCGATACTCTACTAGTTTGGGTGTATTATTCGTGATAAAACCCGAAAAACACCAATGCTTTTATAGTTATTATTATGGTATTATTCGTGGTCTTATCATGATATTATTTTTGTATTATTGGTTGTTAAGTATAGTGATACCGACATTCAAATCTATTTTCAATTGCAGATACTCGAGAGAGACAGTGCTTCCAATGATCACAGTGCTTCCAATGATCACAGCGCTTCCAATGATCCACTTGTAAACATGTTGCTTCAAGCTGTTATCAATAATGAGAAGGAGGCACATGAAAAATATTGTGCCTATGCACACATTGTTGGATTTACTGTGCGAAAGGACCACATTGGTTATTGGCCGAATTCAAGGAGGATCGAGACAAGGGAGTTTGTTTGTGGTAAGGATCGGTATGAAGAGAGAATTGAAGGACAATGTATCGGTGAGGTACGAGCGAGCGGATACGAGGACTGGTTGTCCTGCCATGATCCGATATGCCGTTGATGTCCGGGGAACCGGTCGGTAAAGAAATTCATAGAAAGTCATAACCATCCGTTGGCGAATGTTGGCGACACTCACCTATTGCGTTCGAGCGAGAAAGATGAGTGACATCGGTGCGGATGTCCTCGGATCGATGTCAAAAGCGGGGATTAGAACCACCGATGCGTTTAGCTTCCTAGCCACGAAGTTGGTGGAGTGGAGAACCTAGGCTCGTACAAAGAGGGATGCATATAATCTCTTACAAAGAGAGAAGATTACACATTGAACTTGGGGATGCTAATTCCTTACTACAACTATTCACCGCACGGCGAGCCGAGGATCCAATGTTTGCGTGGGACGTCCGAATTGATGAGTCGGGCGGTTGTTGAATTTCTTATGGAGTGATGGGATGTCCGGACTCGATTATGATTGCTTTGGTGATGTCATAATATTTGACACAAGCTATAGACCGAATAAATACAACCTATGTTGTGCGCCGATTGTCGGTGTGAACCACCATCGGCGAATGTGCTTTTTGCGATTGGCTTTTTGTCGGATGAAACGATCGAGTCCTTCGAGTGGTTATTCAAAGCCCTTATCCGTATAATGAATAACAAGCACCCAATCACAATATTCACCGACCAAGATCAAGCAATGAGTAGAGCAATCCAAGAGTGCTTGCCGCACACTGAGACATAGATTATGTCGATGGCATATATACAAAAAATTATCTTCAAAAGTGCATTGTGGTTCGGGGAAAAACAAGATAGTACACGATCTCTTTTTTAAATGCATGCGTAGATGTGACTCGGAAGTTGAATTCGAAGAAACTTGGGCGAAATGATTGAGATAGGAGAACTTCGGGAAAATGTATGGTTGGATGAATTGTATAATATAAGGCATCGGTGGTCGACGACGATTCAATAAAGACATTTTCGGAATGGGGATCCTATCTACGCGAGGAGTGAGTCGACTAATAACATCCGTCATAGTTTCGCAAGCCAACAAGCACGGTAATCGAATGTTTTACGGCCCTTGAACATATTGCTAAAACTTGGCGAAGAAATGAGAAGGATGAAGATTTCCGATGCGAGCAATCGCTATTGTCCCTGCGAGTAAAATGCGGCTACGTTACGAGGCGGAGTTGCTTTACTTTACACGCGGAATTTATACTCAAAGTTTGAGTCGAGTTTCTTCATGGTTTGGGTGGACTTGCTTTGGAAGGATTTGCCAACAATGATTCGAATTTCACATAAGAACCTTCGATAATAGAGACACGGACAAATACTTGGATTGTGAAACTAGACGAGCTAATTTGGATATCGCGTGCGGTTGTAAAAAATTTGAAATGATGGGGTTACTTGTGTGCTCACGCTCTAAGGGTTCTTCGAGCATGATAACGTGTACAAAATTTACGAGAAACACATATTACTTCGATGGTGTACACATGCAAAAAGGGACATATACGAAAGTTTGGAATATCAACATCTTAAGGGGTCTCAAATGTTGCCAATCGTCTCGAGTGGTCTTATATATCGCACACATGTTCATAAATTAGCGTACCGGATAAGTACAAGAACGCAAGGCCATGAAGTTGCTTGAGAAGTTTGTGCTTAGATACACTAAACAAACTAACACTTGGCGCTTGATGAAATATTACATGGGAGAGAACCCCAACAAAAGGCAAAGACAACTAAGAAGAAGACCCCATGTAAAGAGAGAAATGCGAATGACCCGAGTAAAGGTGCGTCCTAAAGGGATATCTAATTCAAGATTAAAAGGATATTGGGAAAAAAATATGAAAAGAAAAAGTAAGTTTAGTTTCTTGAAAATATTTTTTATTTCTAAAACTTATACTTGTCTCCCGTCATAAAGTGTCAAATTTTATGTAGGAACGGATAAAGATGTCGGTCAAGTGATGCTACGGTGTTCCAAAACGAGGCAAGACTGGTTTGGAACGTCGGCTCCTTAAGTCGGGTAAATTATAATGTGGACGAGGCTATTTATTTACTATTCGATACGTGATGTCTACAATTTTTTTATTCATATTACTCAGAGAGCGCCTCCATCACAACGGACGAGAGACATACACAAGCATGCTAATGAATGCGGACGATGAATTCGAATTCTAGATTGCTAAAGAATTGTTCTACGATGCTAATGAACATATAGGATAATTTGTTTGAACATAGTTTTTGATTTTATTGAATGACAGACAAATTGCTTATGGTTGATTTATTGAGTTACCTTTTTTTGGTCTCCTTGTGTTTTACCCTTTAAGTTGTGTTTTTTATCCCCAATTCGTTGCATCATTGTTTTAATCACAGATAATACAGTCGAAAAACCACTGGAATATTAAAAGTTTATAATGAAGGAAATAATTTTTAGATAAAATTGCAAAATTATTAAAATTTTAAAATCACAACCAGCTTATATTTAATAACATATAATACAGTCGAAAAACCACTGGAATATTACTTAGATACAACCGCGCTGAGGCATGATTGGGTAGAAAGCGGTTGTATTGGAATATTCCTTGTTTTATTCGTGGACAACGCCGGTTGTATTGGAATATTCCGCGTTTTACTCCAACTCGTCAGCACTACGACCCAACACAACGCCGATATCATCCCAATACGGCGAGATAACTCGCACATCGCTCTATCATTGATCTCCATTTACATTGTGAAATATCGGGGAATTTTTGAGCTATTCGTATTCGTGAAACTCGTTTCGAAGAAACGATCCAACGTGTTCGATCTTTTTTTGTAATTGAAAAAAATTTACATACTCGCGTAATACTTAAAAGTTTATAATGAAGGAAATAATTTTTAGATAAAATTGCAAAATTATTAAAATTTTAAAATCACAACCGAACTTATATTTAATAACATATAATACGGTCGAAAAACCATCTGGAATATTACTTAGATACTAACCGTGTCGAGGCATGATTGGATAGAAAGCGGTTGTATTGGAATATTCCTTGTTTTATTCGTGGACAACACGCCGGTTGTATTGGAATATTCGCGTTTTACTCCAACTCGTCAGCACTACGACCGAACACAACGCCGATATCATCCCGATACGGCGAGAGATAACTCGCACATCGCTCTATCATTGATCTCCATTTACATTGTGAAATATCGGGGAATTTTTTGAGCTATTCGTATTCAGTAACTGTTTCGAAGAAACGATCCAACGTGTTCGATCTTTTTTTTGTAATTGAAAAAAATTTACATACTCGCGTAATACTTAAAAGTTTATAATGAAGGAAATAATTTTTAGATAAAATTGCAAAATTATTAAAATTTTAAAATCACAACCAGCTTATATTTAATAACAAATAATTTACGCTCATAGTAATATTTAAATTTTTATAATTATGCAATTTTAATAGAAAACTTTCATATAAATAAAGTTTTAATAATATCGAATTATAATTTTGGTCGTATTCGACGAGTTGGATTAAAAATCCGAATATTCCGAGACAATCGGCGTTTTTCGGGAATAAAATAAGGAATATTCCAATACAACCGCTATAACTCCACTTACATGCCGAGCGTGGTTGTATCTAAGTAATATTCCCATAGTTTTTAGCGTGTATTATTTTTTTAAATTTACGCGAGATAGTAATATTAAAATTTTTATAATTATGAAATTTTTTTTAATTATTATTTTCTTTAATATAAACTTTTACTTATTACATAAGTATATAACTTTTTCGTTTACAAAATAAGACTGAATTGGAGTATTTAACTACGTTGTATTTTGATTATATCTCCGTCGTATTCTTGTCGTATTCCAACGAGTTGGAGTAAAACGCGGAATATTCCAATACAATCGGTTTGTTCGGGAATAAAACGAGGAATATTCCAATACAACCGCTTTAACTCACTCATGCCGAGCGTGGTTGTATCTAAGTAATATTCCTATCGTTTTTAGAGTGTATTATCTGTTATTAAATTTACGCTCATAGTAATATTTAAATTTTTATAATTATGCAATTTTAATAGAAAACTTTCATATAAATAAAGTTTTAATAATATCAGAATTATAATTTTGGTAGTATTCCGACGAGTTGGATTAAAAATCCGAATATTCCAAGACAACCGGCGTTTTCGGGAATAAAATAAGGAATATTCCAATACTGGCCGCTATAACTCCACCTATGCCCGAGCGTGGTTGTATCTAAGTAATATTCCCGTAGTTTTTAGCGTGTATTATTTTTTTTTAAATTTACGCAGATAGTAATATTAAAATTTTTATAATTATGAAATTTTTTTTAATTATTATTTTCTTTAATATAAACTTTTACTTATTACATAAAGTATATAACTTTTTTCGTTTACAAAATAAGATCTGAATTGGAGTATTTAACTCATGTTGTATTTTGATTATATCTCCGTCGTATTCTTCGTCGTATTCCAACGAGTTGGAGTAAAACGCGGAATATTCCAATACAACCGGTTTTGTTCAGGAATAAAACAAGGAATATTCCAATACAACCGCTTTAACTCCACTCATGCCCGAGCGTGGTTGTATCTAAGTAATATTCCTATTGTTTTTAGAGTTTATAATCCTGTATTAAAATTAAGCAATTAGTAATATTAAAATTTTAATAATAATGCAATTTTTGAAATTATTTTTTCTCTAATATAAACTTTTAAGTATTACATAAAGTATATAAATTTTTTCAATAACAAAACAACAACTGAATATGCTGAATCTATTTATTCGAAACTGTTTACCGATACAAATAAAAAATACCATGATATTTCCACAATGCAAGTAGAGATCTATGATACATCCATCTACTATTTAACTCTATTGAATTCCGACTATATCGCCGTTGATACAACTAAAAAAATACCACTCGGCGGCACATCACTAAATACAACCCTAAAATAACTTAGGTATCGTTCAAATACAACAGAGTTAAGTCGAACTGTTGTATTGTATAGGAGTGCGGAATATCTCTAATACTACCGCGCCGGTTGTATTAGAATATTCCGCGTTTTATTCCAACAACTGGGCGGAACGTTACTGAATACGACCGTAAAACAACATAGATATTGTTCAAATACAATAAAGTTAAATCGTAAAGATGGATGTATTAGATATCTCCAGGTTAGTCTTGTTGATGTATTCTTGTATTTTCGGAGTTGTATTTTGCAGCAGTTCGGTTTTATTTTTGTTATATTTTTGTATTATTGTCTTTTTATTCTAGAGTTGTATTTTTGCGCTTCATACTACGTTAATGATAATATTTGATTTTCGAATAAGCCGTAATAAAGCATTTTCGATGACAAAATAAACAGGAAAAAACACTCTTAGAAGCATTTCCGATTTGCGCTGTTAAACGTTGTCGGCGTAATTTGGAATAAACTGTCATAAACACGGTAAAAAATCATCCAATACACTGCACAGAGCAAAATAAACTACAATACAACACGTTTAAAGTCCGTATTTCTTTTGCAGCCATTGTATTTGAGAAATATTATAAGTGTTTTACAGTTGTATTTTTTGGCAGAAAACATAACTCCGTGATAAAACAAATATTATAAGAAAATAAAACCTAAATGGTACAAAGCAGAACGTAAATATAATCCGCAATACAAGCCAAAATGTTATTAAAATCAAACCAAAACCTTGCCAACTCCTACATTAAATTAAAACTGTAGAAAACTTTTACGAGTGTCGCTTTCGAGTGTTACTTCGAATAATACCGAATTACAACTTAAATAAAACTCTAATAATACCAAAAACAAAATTCTCTAAATAAAACGAAACTTATAAGATAATAAAACCTAAATTTTACGAATGCGGAACGTAAACAATACTTTATATAATCATCTTCAAAATCCATCTTCACTCACTCTACCCTCATCCAGGAATCTCAGAGCCTCGAGGAATAAAAAATCGCACCTCATTCTTGCGTCGTCTCTCCAGAAATCAAATTTACGCTCCGTAGCTCCACGACAGCGTAGGTCAGACAAAACCCTAAATGTCGGAATCACAAAGATAATGGAGACAAAAATGCGCTTATGATTTGGCGGGGAAATAAAGCGGCGAAAATTTCGGCGAATTTCAGGCGGGTCGGGTCGGGTCGGCAGAATGGAGATAAAAAGACTTTTTTTTCAAACGTGCCATGGTGGGGTCCAGAAATCCACGTGGCGCGTTTTTATTGGCTACCGGACGCAGCTCTGCGTACGCGGTCCGGACCGAATAAAAATTCGCAGTGGAGAGAACTCGCGAGGAGCACAAGAATGGTGCTTTGGGAGGCAACGTTGGCAACTGCCTACTTCTTAGGGCTGAGAAGAACGTATAGACTCGCGCTTGGGGTTCAGAGGCGCTTGATTGGCCCAGAAAATCCTCGGCTCCGCCAATTTCTTCACCGGTATTGTTCTTACTTGTTCCATCTGTGATTCTAGCCGTGATCTAGATATTTGTTCACATTTACATTCGATATTTTGAGCCGGGAAACTGATTGATATTTTCTGAGTAGATCTCGTGCATAATGCTCAAGTAGAAGGAATAGTGACCGTTTGTTATTATTTTTATTGCTCTAATATGGTTTCTGCAAGGGCTTGATACTGGAATGTTGTACTGTCTTCTGTAGAAGTGCTTTTATGATTGTGCGGCTACTTAGAAATTTCGAATTCTCAGATAAGGAGCTATGAATATTGTGCATTTTCGCTAGAATTTATTATTCGAAGATGAATTCTGATATTGATGTTAGCAATTTGCTGCTGCCCTCGAAGAAACTGCAAATGCCCTTTAAATCGTGTTATTTTAGAAATATAATGCACAGCAAATCTAACAAGTGAAAGTGTAAATGAAATGCTTTGCAGCCTAGTAGTTTGTAGCTCTACCTTTGTGGCCTTTGTCTTTGTTGGGTTACATCTTTAACATATTTTGGTCATGGTGTTTGTGAAGTAAAATGAACAAGGAAATACTTGAATCAACTTCCATTTACAGTTAATTACCTTTTTGCTATGATGTAAATATGATTTTTATTCGTTAATTGAAAATCCAATTACCAACTACATGGCAATTCACACATCTTCTAATCAAAAGTTCTATATGAGCATGACAAAAAAATCTCTTTAGAAACAGGTCTGATAATTTTATTTATTGTCGAATAGTTGCTGTCAGTTACGATTTGTAAGCTGCAACTTTAACTACAAAACAGAAACTCTAGAACACATAATTTTCTGGCAAATAGATCATCAGCATGCATGAAATCATCTGTTAAATTTACTAAATGTCTGTCTTTCTGTACGTTCTAAATTTTACTTAACTGATTTATAGCGAGGTTATTGTTGAATGTCTTATCTGGGATACTCTTTGCATGACCTTTTAGAATATTGAAAAGATTTTCTGAACGCTCTTACCTGTAATGGTTGAAGAAAAAGTAAGAGTACATTATCAAATAGTTTATGAAATGTGTGGTCTTAAAAATTGTGCTATTTGTTAAAAGTGGCAAATTTTCTATTGATTTTTAAATTGATATATGCAATGAGCAAATAGTGGCAAAAATAGTGACACTTACGGCTAATCCGGAAATGTTAAACACTGAAAAAAAGAAACTGAATGGTTTTCACTGGTTCTGTAAAAATAAAATAAGTGAGATATGTTGATTCAAATCAATTGATGTGTAAATCAAGTATGCATATGGGAAGTTATTAAAAATTAGTGTTATTTGATGTAAAAGGATGTAAAATTTTTCCATATTAAAAGAATTCACTTCTTATACAGCAAGCTTTTAGACATTTTTGATGGAGCATAAGATTTTTAATTATGTTGTGAGACAGCGGGCTTTGAAATTTAAAGTAATGTTCTCCGATCTATTGGATGATCCTCACTTGCAGGCATTCTTTTAAAGAAACACTGTATGGGCAGTTGGTTCTCCTTATTATAATTTTTGTTTTTTTTTTTGAACAAATGGAGAAAATTTGGTATTTTTATAAAGAAACACCGTGTGATTCAGAGTAAATACTACCACTTTATTGAGGGACACGTACGCTATATCTAAATGCAGATGCTTCTCCACCATGTTCTCTTCCGATTCCTCACTGTCTCATCCTGAACTTGAAGGATCAGAATGTGTGCGCTCCTTGCAACGATGATCTGAGGCATATTTCTCGTCACAACAGTAACATAATCTTTTTGCTTTTTTTATCCTGCATTTCTGCATCAATGAGACATTTGAAATTGCCTCCGGAACGGGTCCCCGTATTTTTTTCCTTCGATGTCTTCTTTACACCGTTTGACTCCTCGATGTTGTAACTGTTAAGGCACTCTTTAGAATCCTCCTGTGTTTCCACCTTTCCTGGTCTTTTTCACTCGTTTCTTGTCCTCCATTATCTGGGCGAGCTTCGTCATTTCCCTCAATCCACGCAGTTTCAAGGGGCTGCTTGTATGTTGGGTTTCAAGCCTTTCAAGAAGTTCCCTTCCACCCCTTCTGAGTTAGATCATAGAATTGCTCATTTTGGTTTCCTTCCCGAATGGCTTGGAAATGCTCCAATAAGCAATCTTTAAACTCCTCCCACGAGTGCATCAGATACTTTGCCTCCATTCACTGAAACCACGCTAATACATTTCCCTCCAAGCATAATCCCGCCGCCATGAGCTTCTCTACCTCAGTTAACCCATTAACTGCAAAGTATCGCTCCACACATACACCCACCCATATGCATTTGCCCCTTCAAAGATGGGCATTTTCAGTTTTTTGACCCTCGGATCTTCACCCCAACTTCGTCTTCCTCCGGTATTTCTCCCCATGCATCAAGGGTGAAACTCCCTCCCCCGATCATAGCCATACCCAACTTCAGATTCCCTCTTTCCTCCTTCGTGCTCTTTTGTGCCCCTTTCACCATCCCTCTCACAACTTTTGGCCCATCCTCATCCATTGGAAGTCTCCACTCCTCTCTTCTCAGAGTCCCAGGGGGACGCTCTTGGTGGTAGATGATGTCCTTTTTGTTGTCCTCTCGTTCGATCTTCTTTCCTTTTGACTTGGCCAAAGATTCCTTGATCGACCCTTGGTTAGGGTTTGCAACTGGCGTGATCTACATGGCTCTTGACTGCATTTCCATGAGCTTTACATCATCTCCCTCATTTCTCCTATGCTCTCGAATGTATTCTCTATTCGGCTTTCTATGGAAGAAAACCCGTCTTCCATGGTGGCGAACCTTTCTTCCATTCCCTATCTGATTTATCCTTACCTCTCATGCTAGCACATCCATTTTCTTTGCTGCCACCCCTCCAAGATCTTTGCTTCGATACCAATTTGATAAGATTCACAACCAAAATTAGCGAGCAAACAATGTTGAAATTGTAATAGGGAGGTGGAAAACTCCAACAAGGGCCGCTCTTATGAAAATCAAAGAAGACCAAGAAAATTTCAAAGGTGATCTACTGCTTGAGAGGTAGATCGACTCTTTAAAACTCTAGACGTCACTAGGCATCACAAGAAGAAAAGAAAAGCTGCAACGAAACAAAACATATATAAGAAAAAATAAACCCTATGTTATTAGTCTTAATATAATCCTATCACAACACTCCAAACTTTATCCCCAATCTTGTTCCCAAAACTTCTCTAATTTCTCCGCCTGGCATACATTATCCAAGCCCTTGTGGACCCCTCTGTTTGCTGGCTCCCCCAGATGCTGCTCCTTGCCGTGCCTTCCTTATCTGCTGGGCCGCTGGACTCCTATTCGCTCGAGCAGTGCTGCTCCTCTGTTGGTCAACAGGTCCAAGCGAGACCGGTTGAGTTACGTAACACCTGCTAGTTAGCATAACGCTTAAGAGTCTCTGGTTTAGCATAAAATTATATTAACCATATAACGTTTAACAGATGTATTAGGTGCTGGATTTGCATTGCGATTGTTAAAACTATGAGTTTCTCAAAATCCTTCTTTCCTTTAGTGTTTTCTCCATAAATTCCTCGGGCACTTTGGTGAAAGTCGTTTTGGATTTAGTTCCTATTGACTGGTTCATAATACAAACATATAAGGTGTAGCTATTATCATTTGTGAACATAGGCTCAAAAGTGACACCAACACGAGTAAACAGAAACCTTTTGAAAGCTCAATAGCACACCAAAGGGCATTGTGCACCAGTAAATTCGTGTTATGGATTGTAATACACACAACAACAACAAGTGGCCTTTATCCCACGAAGTGGGGTTGGCTACATGAATCCTCTTTCTCTATTTTGTCCTCTTAGGTGTCAAATTTTCATTTAATTCTAATATATTAAGATCATTTTTATACAATACGCCTAATTTTTTAGGTCTCGCTCTGCCTTTCTTAGCTTAAGTTGAATCTAAAACATCTACTATCCTAACCGGATCATCAGATGGTCAACGTTTAATGTGGCAAAGTCATCTAAGACGACTCTCTCTAATCTTGTTCGCCGTTGGAGCTACACCAAGCCTATCACGGATATATTCATTTTGCATTTTATCTCTAAGTGTCAAGCCACTCATCCACCTAAGCATTCTCATCTCAGAACACTTGAGCCTTATCTGGGATTACTTTTTGCATTTTGTTTTTGTTTTTATTTTTAGTCTGTTTTGTTTTCTGTTTTAAGTTTCTAGTAAACGTGCTTGGTACTGTTTGGATTAATTTATTTTTAAAAACAAAAAATGTAAAACATATTTGATTGTGTATTTTCTATTTTTTAAATAAAAATCTATATAAAATATCACCTATTCTAATTATGTAAATATGTCATACTCATATGTATAGAAATTGTAATAATATTACAACAATAATATCAAACTTGGCATATCCAATATTAAACATACCCTTTATCTGCCATATTAACATATGTCAACACCATTGTCACTAGCTCCGTGCATCATGATCAGAAAATGAAATGAAGATATCTATTATGTGTTTATCAAAGTAAAGAACCTGAAATCTGCTAATTTGAATGATAACGTGGAATGTTACTGTTTAAATCACGGTTGGATCCAACACTCTTTATGTCTTCATGGTGTGACATCATGCTCCATCAATGTTGGTAGTGAAAAAATTAATATATTGTAAGGCATACCTGACATTTCTGCGAGGAACAGGAACGTGAGGCTTTGCATCTGTTCATCCTCCCTAGATTCTTAGTTTGCATTTAAGTAACAAAAATTGTGCATTTTAGAATAATTTCTTCAAAGAAGGATTGTTTTACAGTTTCTACTAGCAAAATGCTCTCTTGCTAAACTTAACTTTTCTTTGTACAAATTTATCACTGAATCATTTTTTTCGTTCAAATAATAATAATAACAAAATAAGCAACTTTTTGTAGCTACGGGATTCCATAATTACCATTCCATTCTAAGACGCATCACTTTTAAATAGTAATAGAAGTTATTTGCCATTCCTTATGCGTGCTATATACTTGTGATATAAGTTTATAGTTTGTGTACTTGAAAAAGCATTATCTGAAGAAAATTGCTTGCTCTTCTTCATCTTGACTTTTGTCAAATGACTCAAATGTTTCTCACTCCTATTCACGTGTCTGTTTTACTTATAATTTAACACAAATAAAGAAAAATCGCATTGCCCACTGCATGCGCTCTTTTAGACTTCTATTCTTCTTTTGCACAATAAAACTGGAGTTGACTGTTTTGGTGTGATTCCTTTTTGTGTTGCCTTGATGTTTCATTTTGTTTTTTGTACAAAGATCCAAATATGCAGCATAAAGAAAATCAAATCATCCCTTGCGTTGCTAGTGTTTTGCATTTCTTCTCTTCAAATTTTTTTAGAAAGATTCATTTGTTCTGAAATAATATTAAATGAAGCTGTCAAGAGTAATTGGTCATCAATCATATATATATATGTGTGTGCGCGCGCGCGCATACATATTATTTAATGTAGAAGTCACTTTCTTAAATTTGCTTAATCATAATAGAAGGCGATTAAAACCCATGGAAGCTATCAATCACATTCACGTCTTAATCTCAACCAAATGATCTCTCTAAGGCCACTTCATAGGGCGCGAGAACCATAGGGAATCAATATTGGGCTGCACACACCAATTATCAAAACAGTATTCAACTTAAATGCTTTAGGTGCTGGCTTTCAACCAACTATTTGTTGTGGGACTAACCCAACACTTTCACGTACCTTAACAAATTAGCATAGTTAGTGCGGCATATTTTCAACATTTATTATGCATGTTGAAGAGGTGTCCACGAAGTGAGAATTCTTTTAGAAAATTGTCAAAGGAGTTGTCAGTGAAATGTCTAACATGTTATGTTTCATGATTTTGACTTTTATTTTCTTAGGGCCCATTTCGGATCACTTCCTGTTTTTCATTTCTTATTATTATTTTTAGTTTGTTTTCTTTTTGTTTTATTTTGTTTTCTATTAACATAAAAGAAAAACTCGGTTGGTAACACACATGATTTTTCTGTTTTAAAAAATAAAAAAAATATAATTCTTCCCTCCTCCTCCTCCATCCACCTGACTATAAAGAAAGAAACCAGCGATCTTAGTCAACTTGGACAAGATTTTTTGAGGAGAGCAGTGATTTTTGGTGCGTGCATGTGTGTTGTGTGTGGGGTGGGGTGGGGTGAAGTCGGTCGTGTTGAAGAAGTTGAGGATGCTGACTAAGTTGCAGTGGTAGCGGGAAATGAGTTCAGAGGAGAGGACGAAGGCGGTGGTGTCGATGTTGGCATTGGTGAAGCGGAGCCCGGCATATGCAGTGATGTTGGGGGAGATGGCATCGACGTTGGCGTCGTTAGGATTGAATGCACAGAGTCAGCGCCGGAGAAGGCACCCCGCGGGGGGGGGGGGGGGTGGTGAAGTCGATGGTGTTGAAGAAGTTGAGGATGCTAACTAAGTCGCAGTGGTGGCGGGAAATGAGGGGATGAAGGCGGTGGTGTCGATGTTGGTGCGGGCGAAGCGGAGGCCGGCATATGCAGTGATGTTGGGGGAGATGACATCGACGTTGGTGTCGTTAGCATTGAATGCACAGTTTCAGCGTCGGAGAAGGCACTGGGGTCTGTACTGAGATGTTGGGAGTTGTTTTGAAAACACAAAAAATAGGGTTTTCCTATTTTGTGTTCTTTAAAAACAAAAATACTTTTGTTTAGAAACAAAATAAAAAAAAAAAGATATAACAAACACATATTTTTTGTTTTATTTTCTATTTTTTTAAAACAAAAACAAAAAATAAGAAATAAAAAGTGATCACAGACAACCCCTTACGATATACTCAAAATTTGAGATTTTGGTTTGCTATGATTAAAACAAATTACTATTTATTTTGTATGAAATTAGGTATAAAATTAAGTTGGAATAATTTGTTATTTTAGATACCATTGGGTTGAAATTAAACTGTTTATTTTTTTAAATCACTTATTCTCATCTCTATAAGCATTGATACACCACAACAAATTTTCATCATCCGACATAAATATAGAGGATGAAACAAATCTCAATGCATTTGTTTGAGCAAGAAACATTCAAACTTCAATTAATAGTCATCCAGAGTTCTGATTTTAGTAAATTTATAGGATGCTGACTAAGTCGCAATGTTGGCGGGAAATGAGTTCGGTGGAGAGGACGAAGGCAGTGGTGTCAATTTTGGCGTAGGTGAAGCGGAGGCCGGCATATGCAGTGATGTTGGGGGAGATGGCATCAAAGTTGGCGTCGTTAGCATTGAATGTATAGTGTCGGCGTCGGAGAAGGCACTAGGGTCGGGGGGGGGGGGGTGGGGGGAAGGGTAGGGGTGAAGTCGATGGTGTTGAAGAAGTTGGGTAGGGGTGAAGTCGCAGTGGTGGCGAGAAATGAGTTCAAAGGAGAGCACAAAGGCGGTGGTGTCGATGTTGGCGCGGGTGAAGCGGAGGCCGACATATGCAGTGATGTTGGGTGAGATGGCATTGACGTTGTTGTCATTAGCATTGAATGCACAGTGTCGGCATCACAGAAGGCACGGGGTCGGTATTGAGATGTTGGGAGTTGTTTTGAAAACACAAAAAATAGGTTTTTCCTCTTTTATGTTTCTTAAAAACAAAAATACTTTTGTTTAAAAACAAAATAAAAAAAATTGATATGGCAAACACATATTTTTGTTCTATTTTCTATTTTTTGAAAACAAAAGCAAAAAATAAGAAATAAAAAGTGATCACAGGCAACCCCTTAGGATATGCACAAAATTTGAGATTTTGGTTTGCTATGATTAAAACATATTACTATTTATTTTTGGATGAAATTAGGTATAAAATTAAGTTGGAATAATCTGTTATTTTAGATAACATTGGGTCGAAATTTGAACTGTTTATTTTTTTAAATCACTTATTCTAATCTCTATGAGCATTGATACACCACAAACAAATTTTCATCAGCCGACATGAATATAGAGGCATGTCACGAATGTCAATGCACCTGTTTGAGCAAGAAACATTCAAATTTCAATTAATGGTCATCCAAAGCTCTGATTTTAATAAATTTATAGTCAAACTGACTGGCTCGATGAGACGGACCTGATGATACAAAAACTGATTTAATCCAGTCAAATCCAGCTCACATTAAGCCACTAAATAGCTTTTGGAAGCTTTCAGAACATATTTGGAAGGTCAAATAGATGTTGAATCTGGCTAGTTCATAGTCAAATCAAGCGTATCGATAAGAAAAATTCAACAAGCTTAAGATCACTCAATTCTGACATTGTTAATGTCCTCCAATGTCTATCAAACACCGTCTGATCGAGAGAACTTCTCAGGATCGTCCGATCAAAGTTGTTCACATTATTGCATTAATTATGTCCAAAACTCTATAAATAGAGCTCCACCCTTTTCATGATGAGGGAGAGCTCGAGACTTGAGGAAGAACTTGAAGTTTTAAGAATGAGCTGAAGTTCAACATCACTCTCATTACTACCGACCACGGTCGACCGTCGGTGACCGCCAAGGACCAACACCAATCACCGTCGACCACCATTTGCCGACCTCTGCTGATGACTATCGGTCGCCGCCCGTTCCTGGCAACAAATTTATCCGAACGTCAACATTATAATTTGGGAGATCTTCTAACTCATCCTCGTCTGTGGGAGATGTGTTTTGCTGTAATCATCAAATTATAGTGGCTTTTTACAACAGGGCCAGACCCCGTGACTTTTTTTCCTTTACGGGTTTGCCACGTAAAAACTTTTGGTGTCTTTACTGGTTGTTTTCTTTTATTTGAGTTTGTGCTGAATTCTCGTGCAATGCTAAGATAGTAATATGTTACTCTACTGTCACGAATTTTCTAGCACGCATCAAACATGAGGCCAAAAAGTTGCTTTATGCGGTGTGTGTACTCATTGAATGACTAGGCAGCTTAGGTTACTTCATTATATTCCTTTCCATGGATCATTGCGATTCAGCGAAAGAGTTTTGTAGTTAGAGAGTGATTAGATTGGAGGAAGACAATTATTCTCAGAGAAACTGTAGTAAAAGTACGGTTGTGCCAAAATTTTTGGAGCAGTTTGATGGAGTTTGTAAAGATGCCTATTCGAGGAACTTTTAAATGGGTAATATTTGTTATAGTTTTGTCGTTTTTCTTTATTTTTTCTATCTAGTTATTTCGCCATTTGTAATTATGCTGCGAATAGGTGTACTTTATTTTGGGGAAGACTATTTTCTTGTGCTCCTTTTATTTGTCTGTATGCATGATGTTAGGCTTATTTTAGTTAAAACATTACAATGTTCGCATCTTCTTATTATATTACATTCTCATGCACATATTTAAATTTTCGAAACGATATAAATCTGAATATCAAACTTTAGGCGTTAAACATGTAAATACATAGGAAGAGTGTGGTATGTAATGTAAATTTCCCTAATTCAAAATTACACTTTGTCTCATCTTTACATCTCTAACTTCTAACATTTCTCATTTGAAGGCGCACACGCTCCATCTTTGATGTCGTAATCAAGGTTCACCAGAACATACAACATAGGGACATCGAAGCCGGCAGGAACATCGGAAACTGGGTTCTCCGATGGCTCGACCGCATGAAACCATCTGCGGAAATTCGTTCCGTCTCGACAAACCGGTGCCTCACCCCCCCACTTCCCATACGAGGATCGAGCAACCACAAACAGTCCGTTGCTCGGAAACCATATGCGAAGCTTGCAGATAGGGTGTCGAAAGGGAGACTGCTGTTCGCTCAATGGAATTTGATGGCGAAGTACTCGCCAACCGTTGCCATGATGATGATGCAGCCGATGAAATCACTGGGCATGAATGGGCAGCTCAGGCAGCTCACTGGCAATGCATATCAAAAACCTGTGAATGGATACAACAGATACGAAGGTGTTTTCCGTCAGGATATTGCTATCCTGATGCAGCGAAATTAGTGGGTGCTTTGTTTGTTTTTTGGGATAGTTACTTACATACACACCACCCGAAGCATTGATATTTACAAATTAAAATCGACGTACTTACCGTCCGCGATCAAACTATTGAGAATTTGATAAAATGGCAAATATGAGTTGGGGTTTACCATGAATTTTGATATTTGAGTGAGAGTTTGAACAGTGGATGAATAAGGGTGGTTGATTTGTAAATAGCAAGTTTTTGGGTGGTCTGTATGTAATAGCCCCTTTTCTCTGTGGATGTATTGGTGTATATTCTTCTTTTGGTCTTGTTCTGTCTGACAAATTTTCTCTGCAATAAAACTTCTCCACTTTTCTTGAGTAGGACATGAATGAGAATGATAAATGGATATGTGATAAAATTCGGAATTGTGCATTAATTACTAGTTATATTTGAAGAAGAGTTTGGAGAATATCCATTGAAAATTAGATGATTGAAGAGATTTAGATAGTATGAATTTATGTAATAAGATGCAATTCTTATATTTTTTACAAATATAATGATTAAATTTAGGGATAATTTAATATAGAGCACCTGAAACATTCATTGTTATAAATTAACCACTTATAGATCAATGTGTTTAACCGTCACGATTAAGCTGTTGAGAATATGATAAAAATGTAAAATATGGATTAGTTGTTTATTATTGACGCGTGCTAGAATATTCATGGCGGTAGAGTAGCGGATTATTATTTTAGCGTTATACAAAAAATCAACACACACATAAATGAAAAATAAATAAGTGGTGGCGACTCTAGAAGTTTTTACGTGGAAAACCCGTAAAGGGGAAAACCACGGGGTCTGGTCTAGTTGCGAAAATTCACTATTGATTGATGTTTACAAAAATCTCGTCCTGCAGACAGGAAAATGTAACTATATTTTTCATACTACAAGTTCAACTGACGGTGTCTGGCTGTTGGTGAATTACGATGATTGGTGGAAGTCGACGAAGGTCGGTGGTAGTTGGCGAAGGTAGGCAGTAGTTGACGGAGGTCTGCGGTGGTTGACGGTGGTCGACGGTGAAGGAGGTTGACGATGACGGAGGTTGACGGTGACGAAGGTCGACGATGACGGAGGTCGGCGGTGGTCGACGGCAGTTGACGGTGGTGCTAAGCAACAGCCTTCTTCAAGGCTTCAGGCTCTCTCTAGGCTTCAACTCCATTTCATGTGAGGGTTGGGGTTTATTTATAGTGTTTTGGGTGCAATTAATGCAACCAGTTTGATCGGATGGTCCAGAGGGATCCTCTTAATCAGACGGTGTTTAAGAGGTATTTGATGGCCATAACAATGTTATAATTGAGTGATCTTGGGTTCGTTAGATTCTGCTTGTCGAGACGCTCGATTGGAGTATAGGCTTGCTAGTGTCGGCATTTGTTTGAGCTTCCAAATGTGTCTGAAAATCCTCTAAGAATGGGTTAATGACTTGATCTGAGTTTGATTTGAATCAGATTGGACTAGTTTTTATATCATTAGGTTCGTCTCATCGAGTCAGTCAGTCTGACTATAAATTTGCTGAAATCGGAGCTTTGGATGACTTTTTATCAAAATTTGAACGTTTTTTGCTCAAAAAATTATTTGTGTCATGTCTAGAGATTAATGATGAATAATGAAAATTTGTTGTTGTCTTATGACTTTGATATTTGAGTGAGAATTTTAAAAAAAATGGATGAAAGAGAGGGTTTGATTTGTAAGTAAGAAATTTTGGGTAGAGCGTACGTAGTTGCCCCTAAATTTTAATATTAAATCGTATAAACTTTTAATTTTTAATGTCACATCAAAAATATTATTACTATTAATCTTTTAACTTAAAAAATATATATGTTCTTTGTTTCTACGTTGTTGTAAATCTGATATATAAAAAGATTAAATATAAGACGATAGATATATAAATATATAAAAATTACAAATAATCTATAAAAATTCCACTTGTTCTGGATGAAAATTTTTCCTATTTTATAACCTTCGCTATTGTTTTTATTTTCACACGTGTCGACAAACTATTGATCGGACGAAGTCATGGAAGGGATGAGTAGTTAGTTAATTTATTTATTTATTATTTTTAGAACTCCGAATTCCGCCCAATTATTTTAGCCGGCGGCGAAAAGGGAACGAGATCATCAAACCCTAATCCTAACCTCATTTATCTCCCTTCTGCTTCCTCCCGATCCGATTGAACTGCTGGGATCTGGGAGCTCCTTTCCTACGAAGCAGGCGACCGACCAAACTTCAATCGATTCTTCTTCTCGATCACCTCACCTATAGTTTCGGATCCTCAATTCAATTCTGAGCAAATCGATCTAATCCATGCTGGAAAGGGAGGATGAGAGACAATTCTAGCATCAACATTTTCTAGATTGAATCAGACAGATCGGATATACAGGAAGACATAGAAAAGGCCGACAAATGAGCGGCGGTGGGGAAGGCGATGCTCCGAAGCTGGATGACGAGCAGCTTTCGGAACTAAGGGAGATCTTTCGCTCCTTCGACCGGAACAACGACGGGAGCCTGACGCCGCTGGAACTAGGCTCCCTTCTTCGATCTCTTGGCATAAAGCCAAGCCCCGATCAGCTCGATGCTCTGATGCAGACGGCGGACAAGAATAACAATGGCCTGGTAGAGTTTTCAGAGTTCGTTGCCCTTGTGGAGCCTGATCTCGTAACGAAAAAGTCTCCCTACACGGAAGAACAGCTCCAGCATCTCTTTCGGATCTTCGATCGGGACGGGAACGGATTCATCACGGCTGCTGATCTCGCCCACTCGATGGCGAAACTCGGCCATGCCCTCACCGCCAATGAGCTCACAGGGATGATCAGAGAGGCTGACTCCGATGGCGACGGCCGCATTAGTTTTAAAGAGTTTTCACACGTGATCATATCCGCTGCTTTTGATAGTGCTTGGGCTTAAGAATTGGCGGGTAGGCTCTTAATCCATTCCTCTACTTCTTTCACAAGATTTCTGCTTTTGAAAGATCTTTTTTCCTTTTTGTTTTTGATATTTTGTTCTGCATTTCTCCGTTTCGGAGATCACCGCATTAAAGTTTTACATAAATTCTCGTTTAAAATTGATGAATTATTGATCTAATCTGTGATTAATGGAGTTTGAATGGCCTCTTTTTGGTCCTTATTGTTGATAGTTTGAAAAAATTTTATCTTTGTACAGAACAAAAAAGTTGTTGATTGTGGGCCGATTTTCGTTTCGTGGTTTTCTGCAAACTATTTCTTTTTTTGCATGAGACTTTCAATCAGAATCTGTCACGTGTATAAATAAGTTCAGATATGTATTAAATTAATTAGTTTTTACTAAGAGAGATTTGCCTATACGTGGTAGGCCATAATAGAGTCTTGATGCATACTACATCAAAACTCCTGATACTATTATTGAGTTGTGGTTTGTAAATTTATTTGCATTATGTGTAGTTCGTAGAATACCTATTTAGATTTCAGCTGTGCTCCATATCACCACCAATTAATTTGGATATAAATTAAAAAAAGGAAGATTTACATGCAAATCACTAAATTTCTTTATGTATTTACATATCTAAGATCTTTACTTTAATTTTTACATATATATGCCATTCTATACATGTAAACTTTTCTTTTTACGTATATATGCAGCCATATCTATGTATGAAAAAAGATGTATTTCATCTTTTTTTAGTTAAAATAATGACATATTCTGGGTGAGGTATAGTGGTACAAATTAAAGTTTTGGTGTTGGATATGCAAATACATGAGAATTGGGCGGTATGTAACGTATGTTTGTAAATGCCCCATAAGAAATAAAAGAAAAAAAATTATATGCCCAAAAGTAATCCAATATATTTGCTGCACATTCTATTGGGAAATACATCCGAAAGTTTTCTTTTTTATCAAAAGATCCCATTTACAGAAATAGAAATCGTGGTGGGGGCGTTTGAAATCAGGACTCCGATGGTGGGTCGCCACGTGGCAAGTGGGCCCTGCCACCTCATACACTGGCCAATGGCAGTGCATAGTAGCGGGTCCCACTTGTCACGTGGCGCCCCGCTATTGACCTCCGCACCCACAGAGTTCTGATGCAATATTTTTTCTTTGCATCTTCCCTTTTGTCTCTGGTGGTGATTTATTATTCACATTTATCAATGAGGCTAAGTTTTCTTCTTAAAGTTTTTTAGTCTTTATTTTTAAGGAAATTGAATTTTAATATCAACTAGGTTATAAATTAGTGGTTAGGATGTAATTTGAACTTGAGTCTTCTAGTCGGGAGAAAATATTGCATACTTTGTAAGTATGTACTTATAAGGATAGATGGAGCGATCACATCACCATAATTTCACTTATATGTGATGTGATCATTTTATCCACCCTTATAATTACTTACTTTATAAGTATGCAATATTCCCTACTTGAAGAGAAAACTCTCTACCAACTCCTCCACGAAACTTACACATGTGGCGAAGCTTTTAATGGAAAGCTTCATTTTAGTCGATAACCCAAATGACATTAGATATCGCAATGCCGGTTTCAAACATTAATCTAAACTTGATTTAAACCGCACTCAAATTTAATTATTTTCTCTCATTATTATACAAAATAAGAAGGCTATGGTAAAAATCAGATTGGTAGCACATTTATTAGTTTGGCAAAGGATTTATCATCATGATGCAAATATGAAAGAAAATGACATACATTATTCTCATTATTTATTTGTGCAAATTTATAAAAAAATTATATTTCATAAATTATAGTATTGCCATCATCATTGTGAAATAAAATGGATCACAATCATGATCATCCCATCTTTAAAAAGAATTCAACTCAATTATATTATTTCAATAGGGAAGGAAATAAATTTACCTTTCTTTTTAAATTATATTATTAATATCTTAAAATAATAGTGGAAGTAACCCAAAAAATATATTGATCATCATAAAATTAATTATTAAATTTTATTCTTGAAAATTTAGGCAATAAGTTGAGCATGGGCCATCCTTTTTTGTATTTCAACATTCCATTAAAGTTTAAATACAACATCAACAACAACGACAAAACCTTTATCCCACTAAGTGGGGTTGGTTACATGAATTCTTTTTCTCCATTGCGTCCTATTTAGTATCATATTTTCATTTAATTCAAATAAATTAAGATCACTTTTGGTACAATATGCATAAGACTTCTTAGGTCTATCTTTGCCTTTATTAACACAAGTCGAATATAAAACATCTACTCTTCTAATCAGATCATCAGATGGTCGACATTTAATGTGACCAAACTATCTAAGTCGACTCTTTCTAATTTTGTCCATCACGGGGGCTACACAAACCCTATCACAGATAGATTCATTTCAAATTTTGTCTCTAAGTGTAAAGTCACTCATCCACTTAATCATTCTCATCTCGATAACACTTAACTTAGTTGTATGCTTCTCTTTTAAAGGCCAACATTCATCGTCATAAAGCATTGCAGGTCTCACCATTATCTTATAACATTTTCCTTTTAGTCAGAGCATTATGCCCAAAGTATTCCTCCACTTCAACCAACCAACTTGAATTCTATTAATAACAAACAAAAAAGTTTTGAATATTCTATAATTAATGACCTCTTCAATTAAGCAAGATGTGCGTTAATTATGTAATCAAATAATTAAGTATTTGGAACTTTTATATGTTCACTTTATAAAACTATGCAAATTTTGGTTTCTTAGTATTTACAAATGTGAAATGAGTTATATTAAAATATTATATGAGGTTGAAATAAATTAGACTTTTTCTCATTTAAGATATTTTGATAAATTGCCTAAAAACATTATTTATATCTTTATTTGCATTATTATTTTTGTTTAGATGATTGGTACATCGAGAAAAAGTTATCTTTAATTATGCACAAATCTCGATTCACATTAGAATCAAGAACTCCAAAGATTTAATTACTTATACTTGAGTTCAAAGAGTGTTCGAGTCCAAGTGAGTTTAGATCATGCACTTAAATATATTTTGGGGGCTAAATGGTCTCTAAATCTGATAAGTTTATCATCAAATTGAGCGTCTCGTCTAGACAAATCCAACAAACCATAGATTGCTTAAATCTTACATCACTAAGGCAATTAAATGCCTCTAAAACATCATCTGATCAAGTAAAATATTTTAGACCGTCTGATGGAACAATCTAGATTATAACGGTATTTATAGTGGATGCCACTCTCAAAATTTATAAATAAGTCCCCACTCTCTCATTAGCTTGGATGCAGAAGAAGGCTAAAGGAGCTCCAAGCTCTTATGAGTAAATGAGATTTATCGTCGTCTGACCGCCGCTGTTAAGACACCACTCTCATCACCATCAGGCCACCATCATCCAGCCTCCACCATCGTCAAACCACAATTGCATGATTTCCAGCATCTCTGTTGCCGGACCAATGCCATCCGGTCATCGCCATCAATGTCTGGCTACCTCCGTTGCCACTACTGGACCGCTACCACCACCTAACCACTTCCATCAGTCATGGCCTCCCCCAAACCATCGTTTCCCGAACACCAATTTCGCCACCATCGGACCACAGCCGTCGTGTCATCGCCATTATCGCACCACAGTTGCCCGGGCACCACTATCTTTGACATTGGACAACCACTGTCATTTTCAATGGATCACCGCAGCATGGCCACACCACAATCATCGGAGCACTATTGCCCGACCACCACCGTTGCTATTGCATGATCGTCGACGTCTGGTCACCACCATCGTTGAACCATAACTGACAGGTTATCCTTTTCAGATCACCACGTATGGCTGCTGCTACCTATGAAACTGGCATCAAATTTTATGAAATGTGGTGCGAATTTTTTAATTTGCCAAATATTATGAACTCAGATTTATATATATTAATTTAGTTTTCTATTGAGTCACTCAATTAAACACAAGTATACGTATCGCTCAAGTAATACAGGGCTCTAGTGGAGTCCTAGATATCGATCCCACATAGTGGCAATGAATTTTATGGTGTAGCACAGAAATCACTTCTTGAATCACAACACAATCGCAAATAATTACAATTCTTAAAATAGAGACAAACAATTGTAGTTACTATTTCTACCAAAGTACGTTCTAATTTTCTAGCAAGTTAAACTAACACAAGACTAAATTTATAAAAAAGTTCAATTGTAAGAAAGAATCTTCCTCCTCTCCAATTATAATATGATGATTTTTTTTATATAGATCAGTGACGCAAATGTATTGTGTCAAATATGAGCATTCATATTATTTACCATTTTCCATGCGCATAAAGAACATTGGCTAATCATAAGTTCAGTCCCCAAATTCATGGTTAGACTAGGAGGATACTGGCTCTCACTCTAGAGCTCCCACTTCCCTTCCCCTGAAGGCTAACTCTCGCTTTGGTTTTCAAACCCTAGGAGAAAATTGAGGATTTCAGCCTGTCACTCTGAAATCTTCAATTCTATGTCAAACAAAGTATATTTCCCTATTTATTTGCACTAAACCCCCATAAACTACGTCACTCATTCATGGACATTGAATATGACCTTTACTTTTGTTGTGGAACTCATAATCCTTTCAGAACATATGTTTCCGAATAGGTTTTAACAATTTAATTGGTCAGATAAAAAAGTAAATGAAGTATGAAGTGAAAATATCATCACAAATTCTCCATAATAGATTGACACATCATTTCCATATCATAACATCATCACATCACATGAAAAGGAGGAAGACAAAAATCTACTCAAGACTCATGAGGAAAAGATGACAAAACATAGATTTTATATATAAAAACAACGTCATATAAACAAAATAAAGAAAAGACAACTTATCTCAAACTCTTCCCCAAGCGAATCTCAAGAAATTCCTTTGACTACTATTCTTTCTTCACAATAACACACAATCCTCTCTTTAGATAAGTAAGGAAGAAGAAATCTCTCACTTTCCCTCTTCTCCTACATTCATTAGAAGAGAACACACAAACCCTAGATTTCCTAAACAAAATGAAAAGGCACACTCACTCTTTACTCTCTAAATTCTCTCCCCCCTCTTTAAATTTGGCTCCAAAGTAGTTTAAATCCGGCCATAACTGATTTCCCAAGAGTTTTTTCAAGCATCTCTCTAAAATCCGGCCAAATACATTGAATCTAGTTTGAATTCGGGATAGGTCGCGGTCCGGCGCAGGATAGGGCGCCGTCCGACGCTAATTTTCACCGTTTGGGTCCAAAGTCTCTATAAATTAGCGCGGTCCAGCGCTGGTGACAGCGCCGTTCAGTACTAGTTCAAAAAATGCACTTTTCCCTATTTTGCTCCAAATTTGCTCCTTTTTTGCTTCCTTTTGTTCCAAAGGCCTAAAATCATTGTACCTGCAAGAAATCATGAAAAATACATTTCTTTAAAGATATCATCAAAAATAGGTATGAAATGAGCATTAAAAGGTTATCAAATTCTCAGTGGATCAAGATCCCCCAAACTTAACTAGTACTTGTCCTCAAGTAATTTTAGTTAATACATAAAATAATGATCCAATGCAATGAATTTTCTTTCTAGAAGACCATAATTTTGACTTAGATAAGTATAATAATAAAATTTTCAGAAAGATCTTTGAATAATTCAAGTAATTTCTGCAGGTGTTAGACTATCTAGTAATCAAGCCTAAGAGTTCCAGCCTTCTATTCATTTCAAAAATGATTGTAGATTGTCCTATTAAGGCACTTAAAAGGATTACATGAAAAGAAGTTTATGAGAACACTATTAGTAAAGATGCTAATCCACACATATAAGTTCAGGAAAGTAATTAAGTTCTTCCCTTTAGGTAGGTCGAAGTGAAGCCAATTTTTTATTAGGCATCTCCTCAAGCTTCTTCTCACTTTTTTATTTTCTTTTTCTTCTTTTCTCTTTTTCTTTTTTCCTTTGTTTTTTATTTTTTGCTTTTTTCAAGTGATGATCACTGTATCTGGATAGCCTTTAATAATTTTGAACTTCACCCTTCTCACCCTAAATTTGAAACTTACCACAATCTTTTACCTTATAGGCATTTCTTTAGGTTATTATTGATTAATCATAGAGTCTCAATCCTTTCATTTCACGTAAAGTTTTAGGATTTTTAATACTCCAAACATACAGTTTTTCATACTTTGAATAGTTGACTATAGTCCTATTCTCTTATACTAAATATCTCAGCCTACAAAATTACTTTTCAATACCAAATACTTTCATTCAATTTCACTAACTACTTAAAAAAAATTAAAATGCAGTTATCTGAAATTGAATTCTATCACAGGAAATCATGTTAATAATTTTGAAAATACTTTTAAATGAGAACAATTAAAAGTTAATTATTTCCCTCCCCCAAACTTAAATTTTTGAATATCAATACAATTAACATGAGAAGAAAGAAAATATATAAACATATATAACTCATACCTCAATATGTTGGGCTTTTCATACCTTTGAGTTTAGGCATGTTTTCTTCATAAATTAGAACAGTAGACCTGAAATAATTAAGAGAATTTCTATACACAAATATGGGTTAGAAATTTGTAAGGGAAGAAGTTTAAAAACATAAAAAATAAAACATCACTTATGCACATAACATTAACATCCGACTATTACTATCACCGATTAAACTAACAAACTAAACCACATGCAAACTCCACTATCACATCACATTCATCAAAATTAACATAAAGTTTGTTACAAACACAACCAAATACAAATTACATCACAAATACAAATCAGAAAGAGTCTCACGTACATCACAAATACATCGAAAAATACAAAATAAAATAAAAATAAATTACATAAACTATCAATCATCATTTGTAGGAGCTCCACCATCATCAGGTTCATCAGGCTGGTATGGAGTGTACTCAGGGAATGTAGGAAATACAATACTAGTGTCTCCCCTAAAAAATCTCATCTGTGCGTCATGATAAGCTATCTCATATTCTCGCCACCACACTTGATAATCATCATTTATCTTATTCCTTGCTTCTAGTCCTTCTACTTTGGTGTTCAACTTCTCTAGCTGATCCATAACATCATGCAGAGTGGTTCCCTAGATGTAGACGGTCTCTCATGACTAGAAGAAGGTTCAACGACTTTCTTACTCTATTTTCATTCTACATGGCATAGGTTTTCAGATTTAGTTTACTAATGAGCTTCAGGGGATGGACCACCTCATCATTATCTTCAGTTGCTACACCTAACTGAATACAAAAGACATGAATCAGGTTGGGGTGTCCTAGTCCACATGTAGTCTCTCCTTTTAAACTTGTCAAAAAAATCATATGAATAATAACCTCAATATTGATATTCTTCATGTTCTAATTACAACAATTCAAAATAGCTCTATCTACAGTAACCTCACTGTGATGGCTGGTAGGCAAAAATATTATAGAAATGAAATAATGCCAGGTTTTCGATACATGATTCAATGTAGAAAGTGGGAAGTTAACTTTCTGTTTCTGTTTAATCTTCCATTCCACTTTTCCATCATTCAAATAGTTCATAATCATATCTAATGTTTCATTAGTAACAAGAAAATTTTCGTATTCACATAAAAAGGGTTATCTCAACTGATAAAATGCATTGATGCGAGCGGGGGTAAATTCAACCATTTGTCCTCTAACAAGGATATATTCTCTCTCAGAATAATACAAATTTACATGAAATTCTCTTACAATCCCCAGCATCGCATCAGTAGTAAAATAACAAAATATTTCTCATTGACGATTTGCAATAAGTTCTTCAATCACACCTCCAAGACTTTCAAAGGCTTTCTCTTGAATACACTTCTTATTGCTAATAAATGTACTGAAGGGGGAATAAGCTTTGAAATTCACAAATTTACTCTCATCATAATCAAATTTTATCTTCCCCTTAGCCATTCTTGGAGCCATTTGTCTAAAAATATCAAATTTATCCAAAACAATTTCAAAATTACAATGTAATGGGCTCCAAAGTAAATTTAAATAGATAATAACTCCAATACTATGGAAAATCTCTAAATTTTCTCTAAAAACCTCAAAATTCAAATCTTCCTAATGCATGAGATTTTGACGGTCAAAATAAAAAAAATTTAGTTTAAAGTGTAGCTCTTACCAAGAGAAAATAAAATCTAAACTTTTCCGGCCACGAAATCGCTTCAAATCCAAATGCAAGTGAGCCCTAGGTGTGAAAATCGGCCTTGGCTGGAGGTAGAAGATGTTGGTTTGGGCAAAAAATGACGGGTCCCAGGGTTAAATCGCGAAATTTTGGGGTTTAAGGCCTTTTTCTGGTCTAGCGCGGTCCAGCGCTGGTGAAAGCGTCGTTTGGCGCTATTTTCTGCTCTTATGGCTAGACTCTCTGTCTTTCAGCACGGTCCGACGCTAGCGACAGCGCCGTTCGGAGCCATTTCAAAAACTAGGCTTCCAACTTTCTTTTGCAATTTTAATCTTTTCAAGCCCACTCCGACGTCTAATTAGTCTAATTAAGCATTAAATGACATACTAAAGCCATGAAAAATGATATTTTTGAACACAAACAACACAAACCATTACTTTGATATATAAAATCCAAGTTACAAACATAAACAAATAACACTAAACACTACATATCGTCAAGCCATAAAATTCTAAAATCCAGCGTCTGTCACAACCACAACACAATAACGTTGAAAACTAAACACGAAAGCAAGTACAAATATAACATCCAAGCAAAGCTAGTAAATACATAAACACATAAATAGAATAAGTAAGTCTTCATTCTTCCTCAGCACTATCATCAAGTCTTAAATCTCCAATTGATTGAGCGTGAACGGATAGATGGTAGAATGGACGAAACGGGAATTATTCAGTAGAATCCTCCTTAGTCCAACTTTAATTTTCATCATTCGCATCAAACTTCCTTCGAGATACCCAGAATGATCAAAGTGTTCCTTCATTCTCCAATCCAGATGATCAAAAAAGTCAGATAGATTGTTGATTGCATTCATCATGTGTTGAAATTCCTTCTCCAATTTCTTAATTTTCTTCAAGATGATATGTGAACTTTCAGGAAATTAAGGAGGAATAGGTGTCGAACTCTGAGATGGTTGATCTTCAATGATACTCATGTCATTCATATCACCTACCTGGTTACTATGTTCATTTGTTGGGTTTATAGGCTTCCAAGGTAGAAGTACTCTTTCCTAATTCTCATATGGTACTTGTGAATGACTGCAAAGGAGAAATATGGTGGAAGAATGTTTAAGCCCATACTTTGATCTATGAAAGATCAATCCCAAAGCAGACTTAACAATTATTGAACCAACATCAACATGCATCTCCATTTGAATATAATAGTTCAAAATAACACACTCCTTAGTTACTTTACTGATTTTCATAGTTGGGAGCAATTTTGCACATATAAAATAATGTAAGTGCTTCGACGTAGGATTTAACTGTGTGGTCGAAAAACTTACATATCTGCTATCTCTTATCTCCCATTTATCTCTTTCATCCGTTAAATATCTGTATATATAATTCATGTTGTCCTTTATTGAAGCAAAGTTGGAATAATGACAGATCGACACATTCTCAATCATATATAAATCATTAATCTTTTCAAGCTCTGTCAGTTTTTTTATTTATTTTTTCTTTTTTCTAACTCGGGATCATAAGACACATGTACTGCAAATCTTTTAGTTCGCATACATAACACAACATACAACACATTAATAATTAAACAAAAAATATTTTCAACACAAGAAAACATTTTCACAAACACCTTGTTTTTTACACAAATAATTTCTTCACAACACTTTTTCATACAAAAAACACTTTTCACACAAAATAGTTTTTACGACACTACAATATTCCAAGTCTAAGACTAAAAACTTCAACTAAAATCCTCCTAAAAGTCAATATCAACCGTTGCGATCCTCGGCAACGGCACAAAAAACTTGATCCCGACTTACAATATACGTGAGTTTAATCCTTTAATTCTTTTGTTTAAATTTCTTTCTTTACAACAACACCAAAAACTTGACCCCAAAGCAAAGTAAGGTTTCAATTATATCTTTAAATAGTAGGGATTTTATGCAAGTATACGTATCATTATCAAGTAACATAGGGTTTTCTGATTAAGCCCCGAATATCGATCCCACGGAGATCGCGGTTAATCACGACAGTTCTCAAGAGAAGTTTTAGTCTACAATAACATGACCTAGCTTGGAAGGTCGATAAATGTTTGGTTTAATTTAATCCTACATTTATCACTTCAATACTACTTCTACTCCTAAACTAAAGTACTTAGTGAAAATAAGAAAGTAGGATTTATATATATTAAAAATACTCTTTCTCATACAATGAAATTAGTTGCATGTGTAAAAGTATAACAAGTAGAGAGAGAGATTATGATAAATAGGAGCAATTATACTCTTTACCCTTACTTGGTTCTATAAAGAACATATGTTAATTTGATGATTTGAAATTTTGTAGATGGGTTAGGCAGGGAAGATACTAGCTCTCACTCTAGAGTTCTTTTTTCTCCCTTCAACTGGGGAAACTTTTCACATCAAACCAAATTAGGGGCTTTAGTCTGTCACCCTAAAGTCTTCTAATTCTACACTTCTTAAATATGCATATCTCCCTATTTATTTGCACTCAACCATATGGACTACATTCTCACCCATATAATCTCATGTGATTTTTACCAATAGTTGACAGAGACAATACTGCATTAGTTCTTACATGTTCTCACAACATATTTTAACATGCAAGTTGATCAAGTTTAAGTGTAAATGAAGATCAAAGTAAAATCATCACAATATATTCTAATTCTACTCGATTCTATATCCTACACATGCATACTAATTCAATGTAAGAGGGAAGAGTAAAGAAAACTACTCACTACAAATGGAGAAACAATAACTTTTTATTGAACAACACTTTGAATCCATACAAACAACATACCAAATTCAAACCAAAATACAATGGAAATACTTATCTTTGATGGAAATCAAACTCTCCTTGTATAGAAAAAGCAATCTCTTTGTAATCCTCTCCAAGAACAAAGTGAAAAGAAAAGAAAAAAGTCTCTCACACTCTCTCTTTCTCTCTCACCTTGTCGCCCCACTTGGGCTCCTGCCCAAGCTTTCACTTCTTCTCCAAGTCTTCTTCTCCTTTTTAATCTTCTCCTCCTAATTATCCTCTTCTCCAAGAGTTCAAGTGTATTTTTATAATTTTCCAAGAGATGCTTAAGCGTCTCTTCAAAAAGAGTCCACATTCAATGAATCTTCCAAAGGGTGTCTTAAGTGTCTTTTCACTCCAAGAGACACGTATCTTCCATAATAACTCATCCTAATTGGCCCAAAATCTTCTAGAAAGTTTATTTTATCATTCCCAATGAATTCCCTAAGAGACACACTTCACAACGCTTGAAAAATCGTCCAAACTCGACGTTTCTTCTAGAAGTTATGCCAAACACTGTCACAGGCGCCTGTGCGCCAATTTCTGGCGTATAGGCACCACTTCCTGGCATCTATGCAACAACTGGTGGTGCCTAGGCTCCAGACACAGGTATAAAAGTGTCCAGTTTGACCCGTTTTGCTCCGGTATGACCTGTTTTGCTCCGGTATGAACCATTTTGGTCCATTTTTGTTTCATTTGCTTCAATCACTCCAAATTCTTCAATTTGATGTACCTACAACCAAAAACACAAGAAAAAATACCTTTAAAGTGCAATATCATTATAAAATTTAGCATAAAAATTAGTACATTTTTAGGTTGATCATCCATATCCTTGATCATATTAATGAAGCCACCATATTTAAGGATCTTGGGTAACTGCATTCATATTATATATACCGAGGAGGCGTATCATTGTTTTTCCAATATGATTGGCCCAACATAAGCTTTTCTCACTACAATGATTGCCTAGTGTGCTTAGGATGTTAGATGCTTTTTTGACTCAGATATGAGTGTAAGTTATTTGTGGGCTGATTTGGCTTTCTAGCCAAGTCATTCATTACATTCTACTCCTTAGGCTTTGTTATCACACCCTTGACAAGTATAATTTTTACTCTTATCTTTTTGTCCATATAGAGACATAAGAGCACAAACATCTCTTTCCAGTGACTTTATGCTTATTAAATTACTTTGGACGATGCAACACATATCTTGTTGATAGATAATTCATCGTCGTGTTGGGTCGACTAACTCGACGACTCAGACTTAAGTTCTAAATATTTGAGGATGACCAATCCATAGAATCTTGAACATGCTATATCTACCCATTTTGGATTTCTTTACCTACGTATTGACACTCACTTTTGTCCCTTTGTACACCTTATCAAATCTTTAGTAGTCATTTCGTATGCCCTCTTTTGTTGGGAGACAAAATATCTATCAGTTTATGATACTTCACCATCTACCCAATAGCTTACTTTCTTTTTTGACAGTAGGAGATTACTGCAATGTCTAAATCCTTTGTGGCACCTTGTTGTTAAGGTTATTTACAAAAGCAAACACAATACCTTTTCTTGAGTCTTTTTGGGTATCTCCCTGAATGTAATTGACCACAATGATTCATTATCGTGGGAGTTCTCTTTGAACCTAGAATAAAATAAGCTTGATTTTGCTTTGAATTTACATTTAAGTATTCTTGTAAATCATTTCTTATATATTTTTTGGGATGAATAAGATCTAATTTACTTTGGATCGTTCTTCTTGGTTTATGCTCTGAGAATTATTTTACAGGACAAATTTGTATCCATTCTATTGTTGTTTTATAGTATTTTTTAAAATCTTATTTATTTTCTTCTCTCGCTCTATCTCCTTCAGAATAGAGAGAGTTGGAGAAGAGAGATCTAAAAAAGCTAAAATGAAGAAATTTCCAACAGTATGAGCACAATAACATCAACGGATGAAAAATATTTTAACTTAGAGGGTGGATTTTTTTTTAATGTGATATAATCTACGACAGAATAATAAATAATGAAAAAACAAATATTCATAGGAATGAAGCATATTTATTAGTTTAGTAAGACTTTTAATCATCTTTCAAATGAAATCATTGTTCTAGAAGGAATTAGTATCATGATTCAAATATGAAAAATATATGATATGTATTATCCTTGCTATCTGTTTATGGAAACAATACAATTATCATCAATCTTTGTAAAGTTTTCTATTTTGGAAATTATTATATTGCTATTAACATTTTGGAAGAAGTTAATTACCATTATGAATGTCCATTAAGTTTAAAAAAAAATTATTTAATTAATTATTTAAATATGGAAAAAATTTTCATTTTCGGAAAAATGATATGCTATATATATTCAACTTAAGGTGGAGCAATTAGAAAATATATTGATCATCATACAAATAATTATTGAAATTTATCATGTTCTAACAACGGATGGTCACAAATTTAAATCTGGAATCAAGCAGGGGATATTTAATCATCTCTCTTCACCTTTCATTAAGGTTTCAATGCAATGAGAAAAATTTTTAGAGTATAATGAATACAAAATCAATTAAGCAAGATGAATATCAAGTATGTTTTCAAATCATGAAGATCTTAAAAATTTTTTTATTCAACTTCATACGATTATGTAATAATATATACCATAGTTCATATAAATATGCAGTGAGTTGCATTAGTAAATTATAATAGTTGAACAATGTAAGATATTATTAATATGCAATGAAATATAAAGCTTGGTGGCTTTCTTCCATTATTGTTCTACTGTGAATTCTATAAAAATAGGATTTATATATTTCTTATGTTATTTTTCTCTTTTTAAGTTGTAATATAGGTTCTTTATTGATGTTATCTTTATGTTGTAATGGGTAGCGATATTTTTATAGAAAAATACGATGTTGTCTAAGTCACATATAATTTTGAGGATGTAATAGAGAAAAATGTTAACAATTAGATACTAAAAAGTTCATCGTGTTTAAATTACATGTAATGACAAATATTTTCTATTTTTAAAATTTGCACAAGCTAATGTTTAACAGCTATGAAGATCATTCTAAAGATGAGCTTTTCTAACAAGTTTTTTATACTAGTAGACATATTTACTCTCATGTCTTCCTTCACAAGAATAGTTAGATAATTTTCTTAAAGAAATTACACATTCATGTTTTTAATTGTATAAGTTTATAGCAAGTATTAAATTTTATGGATCTTGTTTGAATGTGATATTAATTTTTGTTTTTTTAATGACAATGTCACGAATCAAATAAGTAAAATTACATTTCTTCTAAAAGTTAAAACTAATTCCATAAAATTTTGTAGAGATGCTTTTAATTATTTCCCAATTTATATCTTTGATGTTATTGATGGTTTGTTATCTCTTGAATCATACTCTATTATCTTATGGGTGTTATGTTATTCTTGAATTATAATCTCTTGTGTTATGACTATTATCTCCTATGTTTTAGTTTATAATGTTATAAATATTTGTTATATATGTTCAGTATAATATGTTTTTTCATAGATTTTTGTTATATATCTTTATTAAATTTTACTTAATCCCTATGTAAACCTTATTCAAAATTTTCACAAAAGCTTAATTGATAATGTTCCAACTTTATTTAATCCCTATTTAAACCTTATTCAATTCTTCTTCATACCATATGCAAACCTTTGTGGAAAATTGTTCAAATCATATTTAATTTTTATTTAAATATTTTTCAAATTAATGTTAATTATGATAGGCTCTAAATAGGCACCCCATCATTAAATGAAATAATATTTTGCTTCAAATTAATATTCAGGCATATTTTCTGATAAAATAAAAAGGAGAGCATATTTATGTAATTTTTCTATTATAGGGCATATAAAGTCAAATTTTTGTACAGACTGCATCTCACACCCCATGATAAATATAAAAATGGTGCATAAATTCACAAAACTTATCCTCAATATTTCATACATAACTACTTACAATGAAAATGTCGAATGATGGTGATATTAAAAGATCAATATGGCATTTATACTATTATACTAGGCTATTATAGTTCTAGTAGTTCAATTTATTCAACAGTGTTCATTAAATCCTCAATTATGATCTAAAATAAATTTTATTGGTTTATGTTGGATTGGGATTAATATATTGAGATGCTACTTTGGATTATATTTGATAGGTTAATCGATTAAATTAAGCACATCAAGTACTATGCAATTGAAATGATCCTTCCTAAATAGAACATGAATTGTTTTTATTTTTTTCAAAATTCACAAGTTTAATTATTATTTATAATTTTATTATAATTATTTTTACTAATACGCAAGAACATTTAGTGCCCTTAATGTTTCTATCGTGTTGAGGTGTGAACTTGATTTGAAATCATTCTTCATCTAACAAAATATGCATGTAATTTGATGTCTTTGAAAATAAGGGTTGATATAATTTCTTATTTGAAAGCAAGATATTTATCTTTCATTTAATAAATGGAGTAATGCAAGTACTGAAGAAAATATTTCTTTCTCGATCTCTTTTCAAGTACTGAAGAAAATATTTCTTTCTCGATCTCTTTTCTCAGACATGCATCTATGCATTTCCCATGCTAATCCCTAAGATCATGCTTTAACAAACCTATGATATCTCTCTTATTTAAAAAGGGAAAATATTAGTTTTGAACATTTTCAAAAGAACACTTTATAAAAAAAGTGGTCAATTATAAATAATCATGAGTTAGTTATAAAAATGTGACAAACTGAGACAGTTAGCACTATGTTTATATTTGATTACTTAGCAACAAACCATCCAATGAGAGGACTTCGTAACTTATAGCTAATGAGTTTCATGTGAATCTTGACTTCTCTTGATCCATGTAACCTTTACTGGGTATCTTGAAACTCTTTTAAATGTCTTCACGTTGACATCATTTTTTGTGAGGTCTAATTTTTTTCTTAGAATTTATGATCTAGCCATAGGACTTCTCTGTTAACTGTCCTAGAAGAGTAGTGGCAGAACCCACCTCACTTAGAAACTAAAACCACTTCCAAGCTTTTTTGAGAAGTCATACATGGGCAGTCTCAAACCCTTAACATTTGGTTGAGTTGGTTAAGACCAACATGTAAAGACTAAAAAATGAGCTCCCATAGGATCATGAGGCATTAGGATGACCTGGGATGACTTGGCCCCTAAATTTCCAAAAATACCTAAAATTTTCTAAATACTCAATTTTCCACCAAAATCATTTAAAACACCTCTAAATTACCCAATTGCCCCAAAATTTCCTAAATTTCTTAAAATTGACCAAAATCCCCCAAATTGCCCAAAATATTAAGGTATCTAATTTTCAATAAAATTCCAAAATTGCCCCCAATTTTCACTAAATTCACTCCAAGTCGACTCAATTCCAAAGATAAACCCAACTCCACTAAAATTCAAGCTCAAATCAAAACTACCCAAATTCAAATCCAAGACAACCCTAAATCTAATTTCCACCAAAATTAAACCCATAATTCAAATCAAATTTCACCAAGCATATGCCCCAAATCTTATCATGATAATTTCAAAATCAAGCCCAACCATTATGATCAATTTTAAAAATTCCATCATGCCTAATTTCTAACCTAAATTCAATTCTTCATGATAAATTTTAAAAGCACATTAATGAAGCCCAAAATTAAAATTCAAATAAAATGAAAAGGCTCACATGACAAAATCAATCCCTCCCCTCATCATAATTTAATCAAACCTAAGGTCCAACATTTCATGATTAATTAAACCAAAGCAAACTTTATGGAAATCATTTTAAGATTTATTTCTCATCCCTATTTAATGCATGCCATGTAGGTCATGCTAGAGCTATGAGCAAGACATGTGGCTTCATCGAAGCCACATGGAAGCCATGAAGCCATGCATGGACCACATGTGAGCCATCATGCCAAAAATAAGAAAAGGAGGAGCCTCTTTCAAGATCCCGAAAAGATTGTTTAACCATAACTTTGACTCACCTAAACCTAAAATTAATCTAAATTCACTTGATGGGGACTTGACTACAACAATCAAGTTGAGCCTCTTCAGCCCAAGCCACCTTGGGAGTGAGCCTAACCCTCCTACATGAACAAAACCCATGATTAACCCAAAAGCACTCCTTCCCCTTGTCGGCATATTTTTAGGTTATGTGTTTTATTTTTTAAAAGGGGTCGCCTACAGAAGTTGTCGGCGAATTTTAATTTAATTTAAATATAGATATAATTTAGAAAGTAGTATTTGATTTTGAAAATAATTTTAAATTTGAAAATTTTAAGATATGAAATCAAACCGATCTCACATCCCAAATAGTTTATATAAACGAGCACCGCATCACAAACCATGTATCTATCCCTAAGGATAGACACACTGCTTGATGATGGGGCTCGGTTAAATAAACTAGAAGATTTGTGACATCCGTTTGGTCTGCGAACCAATTTTATAAGCCGACAAATTCCCCTGCTTAATATGAAAACATCAAACAGGGTTTATATTACACAGGTTCTTTAAAATTCCTATAAGGGCAAGCCCACTATAGTTAATTACATCTTAGGTGACGGGAATCACCTAAGAAAACTCTCGATAATAACCGATAATTCGCTCTCAAGAATTTCAAAGTTTAAGTTTTCGAAGAATTGAATTTTTGAATCTCGATAGGGAATGGATCGAGTTTGGAACATTTTATTTTGGGAATTCAAAGGAAGAAAAGTAGGAGAAATTATGGATTCGAAGTGAACTTCGATAATCTCCGACTATCCTATTGTTTGGCTTGAATTTAGGAAGGTCCTAATGTTTATTTAGTATTTTGATCCTGCCGATTTTAATTAATTAGGACTTATATTCGTATGATAAAATCATACAAATAGCCTGGAAGATATGAGGGTTTATATCGTATCGGACGACTACCTCGGAGTCCTAAGACCGGTTAGGGCTTAATTTGCGATGCAAATGCCTAACGAAGAGTTGAGGATTTACGTTGCACTGGGCAAACTACCTCGAAGTCCTATGGCTTTGTTGTTTAATTCTAGGAAAGTTTTGCTGAAGTGGGTTCGAGTTTCTTGCGACGATGATGGCCGTCTTGCCCACCATGCTCCGAGCTCCTTGTTGTTGCAGAGGTTTAGTTTTAGAAGTCATAAATCGGGAGATGAGAGAAGTGTTTGGTTTAAGAAAAGTCTTAATTTCCATGTGTTTTTAACATTTTAATTAAAACGAGATCTTAAAGTTGATTAAACGAACCGATTAAGATCCCGCGGTTCCGTCATCCCGACACCGTTATTTTCATCGAATTCACTTAGTCCAGATGAATTTGCTAAACTCAACTAAATGAGTTCCGCACTTTCATTTAGACCGTGGGAAATCCCGTTAGCAACACGTGGGTTACATCATCCGAGGTATTCCCGATCATTCAATGAGAAGTTTTAATTTAGTTGTAATTGTAGTTTCGTGTTCTGTTTGTGATTAAATTTTGAGTTGTCTTATATTTTGAAATGTTGTGGAGGTGAATTTTATCTTGTAGTGTCTTTTAATTTAGTTATGGGTTTCGGTTTTGGTTTACGTCCTAAAGGTGTAGGTTTTCATGCAACTATTGTTTATCATGCAAGAAAAGTAAGTGCGATGCGATTAAATAAATTGCCGTAAAGTAAATCACAATAAAATAAAAGCGTACATGGAGGGTCTTCCCGTCATCCAAGCTGCACTTAAAACACGGTTAGAATATTTAAGCAAGTTCCTAGGTAAAGCTAAGGTAAGGGTTATGGTTTTCTACCAAATTCCTAATCCTATAGCTAGTCATCTCCTATGACGTCTAGGTTCCTTGTGTTTTTGGTTTGAAGACGATTTTCTTCATCAAAGAACAATTAAGTTCAATTGTTCTTATAAATATCCTATCATATTGAGGAAGTGCTTAAGAAGAATCCTAAACATCTTTTCAATATGTCTAGGATTGTTTTAAGTCCAAGAGAATTTAATTATGTAAATGAATCGATCGTCAGAGGTTTTCAAGTTTTGTTAACTTGCTCGGTGAACTAGGACATTTGAATGTCTTATAAGTGAAGTAACATTTCATTTAATACTCCATTTAGGAGTTACTGATAGTAAAAGCTCCTAAGGGCAAAATGATATTTAATGATTTGTGATTCAAATTTAAGTTCAAATTAATGATTTAAGTTTGGAATAGTGTTCAAGTCATTTTAGATTTATTTTTGAGTTCTTTATGTCTTATGTGATGTTATTTAATTCAACTTAATTTAATTTAAATTTTTTTTTAATTTAATTTTTAATTTGATTTAATTTAATTCAATTTAGTTTGGTTTGATGTTTCATTAAATTAATTTGATTTAGTTTAATTTTTAATTTAATTTGATTTAATTTAATTTAATTTAATTTAATTTATTTAATTTAATTTAATTTTTTAATTTAATTTTATTTAATTTAATTCTTAATTTAATTTAATTTTTTTTAATTTAATTTTTAATTTGATTTAATTTTTAATTTAACTTTTAATTTGATTTAATTTAATTTAATTTAATTTTTAATTTAATTTAATTTAATTTAATTCATTTTAATTTTAATTAAAGAGTTCGATTATTTAATTTTAGTTTAATGATTAAGTCTTTCAATGTTTTAAATTTGAATTATCATTTTAATTAGGAATTAAACATTAATGAAATGATTAATTTAGGGATTTTTAAATTAAAGAATGAATCTCTTCCTAATAATATCCCTATTTTAATAATTCCAATTTTATTATTCTTCCAAATTTAATCAATTATTTAATTAAAGTTTAATCATTTTAAATTGCTTAATGGGTTTCTACCCTTCAATTATTTAAATTTCAATCATCCAAATCAGATTAGGATCAGATATTTTACTTGTTAATTTTTTATTAAACCTAAAGTTTTAATTAAAGGGTTAAGATTTTAATTAACATTTTGCCCTTCAAGCCTAATAATTTCATAACTCACTAAATTGAGCTCAAATGAACTTGAAATTTTTATGTGACTTCACTCATATGTCAATAAAGACAAGAGAGGAGAAAATGTGATTTTTCTGTATTTAATTTATTTATATAATTATTTTTGGTAGAAAATAGAGATTTCCAAGGAAAATTTAATAACATGACCAAGGAAAAGTTTCTGTCCTTAGGAAAATTATGGGACATTCCTAATGACCAGAGGACCACTTGGACCAAATTCTGTGATTTTTTGAATTATATTTTATTTATTAGAATTATTTTAATTTCTCGAGTATTAATTAATTTAAAAAATAAAATAAATGTTGAAAAATGAATTTTATGTTTTTCAAAAATCTCTCTGATATCAAGGAAACCAGAGAAGCAAATTTTGCAATTTTCTGATTTTTGTATGATTTATTACAATTATTTTAGTGAAAATGCTAGAAAATACTTTTTTTTAATTTTAAAATTACCCTAGGGCTTTAAAAATTAATATCTCACCAAATAGGCCTAAGAAAAATATGGGGTTTGTTCCTAAGTGATTAAAATTCAAAATGTGACATTTTGGTGAATTTTATTATTTTTGTGATTTTTATTATTTTTTAATTATTAAAAATATTAAAATAATATTAAAAATCAACTTTTTTAGAAAATTGAAATTTTAATTTTCTTAAATTCCCCTGATATCAGAGAGGCTCTAAAACCAATTTGGTGAATTTTTGAAAAGTATTTTGAAAGTTATGAATTTTTAAAGTTTAAAATGACTAAATGAGCTTAATCAACCCAATTAATAGGGCTAACCAAGTCCAATTGACTTCAAACTTTTATGCTGGGTTCCTCTGATCCTAAAGGTCAGTGGAGAATTGATTTCAAGTCAATTTGATCTATGGTTAACTCTAATTAATTAGAGACCTATTTTGAGTGTTTAAGCCAATTAGGGTTGTCTAAAATGAACTAACTCAAAACCTATTTTTCCTAGGGTTATCTGGTCATAAGGAACATCACCAAATTTTCCTAGAATTTATTTCACAACATGCTATTTATTGGAATTAAAATACTCAAAACAGTGACATGAATTTGAAAAATCAATAACTCTTCATAGGGATGGCCTCGACTTTGGAAAATTCGGGGAATGTTCCCAAATTCGGAGGCTTCAAAAGCCCTATGGTCTCATGCCATGGTGAATTGTATACATGCATGGAGAATTAAATGTATGCGAGAGAGTAAATAAATTATAAAAAATAAAATACTTGATGAAATTAAATGATTTCTTTTCCACATTATTCTCCTCCGTTCAGTCGAGCAAGAGGGTATTTTTATTTTATTTTTACAATTTTCCTACACAAAGTTATGAATTTTTGAAGTTTAGGGAATTAAATAAATAGAAAATACCCCTAATTTTCTACTTATCCACGCGGCGCCGCGTCATCCTTAACATCTCCGAAGGCACACGCGTCGCGATCTCATTCGACGCCGCCATCCGCGTCGGCGCTCCGGGACCCGCCTGTATCGCTCCGTCTTCGATCCGACGCGATCCTGGCCGTCCGTCCGCATGTGTATTAAATGGACGGCATCCGTTCATCGTCCCCAAGTGTCCTCGCCGAGAGCCGTTCACACTAAATCCCTAATATCTCACTCGATACTCGATGGATTTTCATGATCTTATGCTACTATGGATTCGTCTTGAAGAGACGAACACATCTATACGGTTATCATGCATTGAAATTAAAGCATTTGAAATGGAGAATCTCCAGAGGCTCGGGATGAAGAATTAGTTCATACCTTTGCTCTGAGAGGTGAAGCCTCGATCAGAGATGCTCGGCACGTTCGTTGGAGCTGCAGGAGGCTAGGGATGAAGCACAGGGATGTGGTGAATTGCACTAAGTGTGATTTCCACCAAGGCCGATCACAACCTTTGGAGTCCGGAACAAGCTGGGTGGCACTGGAGATGGGGCTTTTGCTTGGTGGACACCTTCTCTTGGTCCGGTGAAGGTGTAAGACCAATCGATTTGAGGATTGATCCTTGTGGAGAAGTGTCCTGGTTTTGGGCTTGGATTTCAGCTACGAAATTGAGCTCGCGGAGAGGAAATGGCGGGGGATTTCGGTGGGGATCAAGTGCTGCGTGTATGGGGAGTAGTACGGAACAATTTTGGCGAGTTTCCTTAAGGTTTGTTTCGGCTCTTCCTCATGGCCGTGAGGTGGGGAGTTTAAATAGGCAGGGCTGGAGGGCCTCCCAGGGGGAGTTGAGGGCTGGGATCAGCTGCTCATGGCAAGTGAAGAACAGTTGCAATGGCCACTGGGCATGGGGCAGCTCAGCAGGTGAGAATTCCAAGCTTGGATTGACTTGGACCTCTCGGCCATGGAGTTTTCCGGCGGCGGGGTGGTGGCCGGCAGGCGAGGGTCACCCTCGGGGTCGGGTGGGTCGGGGTTGGGTGTTTGTGCAAGCGATTGGCAAATGCCGAGTGTAAAGGCTTTGATCCAAAGTAGAATGGGGCATGGCTAGTTTTGGGTCTAAATGGGTCAACTCACCCATTTGGGCTTGGTGCACCCTTCGAGGTGGCTTTGGGTCTTGTGGGGGATCAAAGGGATCGACTTGGTTTGGCATGGAGAAGTCTCCATCCAAATATATTTGGATTAAATTTAGGTTTAGGTGAATCATGATTAAGGTCTAATGAGCTTTAGGGATTAAGGAAAGGGGCCCTCCTTCCTACCCAATATGGTATGGTGACATGTAAAGAAGCTCTCATGGCTTCCATGTGGCTCATGCATGGCTTCATGGCTCACCTTTGGCTTGGGAAAAGTCGAAGTCGATTTCATGTAAATGGATTTAAGAAAAATTTTGATATTTTGATGTGAATTTGTATGGGGCTTGATTTGGAATTGTTTGATGATGGAATCATAACTTAGGGAATGGCTTTGATTAAATGGATGGCAAATGGAAATGTCATATGGGCTTTAGGGCCAATTTTGGGCTTTTGTATTTGGTGGAAATGGGCTTTTAGGAAGGTTTAGGGAAGTGGGCTTTTGAATTTTAAAATGGATTTTGGGATGAAATTTTGGTAAAGGCTTGGGCCAAATAATTGTTGGGTTTAGCTTATGGATGTGTCATGAGTGATTTGAAACAAATTTGAGGTGATTTGGGTTTGAATTGGGTTGGACATGGGCCTTTTTGGTAAAGAGGCTAAGGTGGGCCAAAGTTGGGTTAGAGTTGAAATTGATGTAAAATTAATGTTGGGAAATATTTATGGGAGTGTTTCAAAGAGGTTTTGGCTTTGGTTAGGTTTTGATTTTGGGATTTGGGCTCATTTGGGTTAGGTTTGGGTTTAGGTTAAAAATGGGCTTTTTGATTTTGGGTTGAATTTGAGTGGGGTTTGGATCAAAATCTTGGGCAAATCATGTTAGTGTTTTGTTTATGGGGATGTTGAGGAAGGTTTAGAAAAGATTTGGGGTCAATTAGAGTTGAATTGGGTGAGTTTGGGTCATGGGTCCAAATTGGGCTTTAAGGCCCAAAGTGAAATTGGATCCAAATGCCAATCAAATTGGGCTTGGATTTGGTCTAGATTGGTGTTGGGGATGTTGAATTGAAGTTTAGAATTGAATTGGACCAGAATTTGGGTCAATTGGGTAGGTTAGGTTTGACATTGGGTTCACTTTGGGTTAAAATGGGTCGAATTGGGGGTTTTGATAAAAGTGGGGTAAATTGACAAAATTGGCCCATGGTGTAGTTGAACAAAATGAAATTGGGAATATTTGGGATTTTCTGGAATTTTCTGGGAATTTTCTGAATTTTTGGATTTTTTGGCTAAGAGGGGTATTTTGGGTATTTGGAGGGTATTGGGGGGTATTTTTGGAATTTTTGGTATTTTTGGTTATGGATGATCAGTTTGAGTGATGTGGAAATGTTTGGGAATTATTTTGGAGAATTTTGGGTGATTTGGAATTTTTTTTGAGAAATTTGGGCTATTCAGGGCTTTGGGTAGGTTGGCGGGTGTAGGGTCCCGGGGGTCAAAAATTGAAAATTTGGAAAATTGAATATTGGGTGAATATAAGTGGAATAAAATCATTTTGGTTGAGCCATGAAGCCATATCAAGCTCACATGAGCCATGAAGGGACTCATTTGAGGCATTCAGCTATGTTGTTCCTAACCTCTTAGCGAGGGCTTAGGGGTTAAGGACCATCCATGTGAATCACTTACATGAGTCGGGAGGTCGAGTTAGGTATAGGTGTGGTTTTAGGAGGTGTATGGAAGTGTAGTGTATGAGTGTAGTGTGTGTGTAAGTCGGCCCCTCACTGGAGCCGAGGCCGCCTGGGGCGATCCTAAGGCCGAAGAGTCCCATAGGAACTCATCCTTTAAACTTCCACACTTGATTTCAACCCTCTAGGTGATTAGGGGTCTACGATCAAGTTTGTGGAGTTTGCGGGGAGTTAAGAAGTGGTTTGAAATTCTAGGTGGTGGGTCCCGATTCTAGTCCTCTAAGATAGTCGAAAGGAAAAGCTGAAGGCTAGATCCTAAGCACTAAAAGAAGAAGAGAAGACCTCATCGAAAATGAGGTCGACAAATGGACCCCCGATAGGTGTGGTGAGTGACGGAGCACACCGCGCGTATTGGTGTTGACCGAAGCGATCAACAAAACCAACACGGATGTCCAAGTAACAAACTTGGGACGAAGTAGAAGAGCTTCGGTGGGGAGTGTCAAGTATATCTGCGGGCTCGGAGATTCTTGAACTCTCGCTAGGGAAAGGAAAAGGAGGTGAATCCCAAATCACATGATTTGGGAGAATTTCAATTTAGATTTTATTTTGTTTCATGTTCAAGTCATGATGTGTGAGTTTAGATTTCAATTTGGAGTTTTAATTTAGATTGAAGTTTGTCAAGATTAATTTGAAGGGATTTGATTTGAAATGAAAATTGGAATTTTGAAGTTTTAGATGTAACATCTTGACCCAAAAGAAGATCGAATCGATTGGATTGGATCATTACAATGAGGAAAGATCTCGGAGTAATGCGGTATTGGATGTAAAATCCTTAACCTCGAAGTTTGATTTTGATGTATTTCGGTGCGATAGGGAAAGAATCCTAAAGCGAGTGCGATCTTGGATGTAAAATCCTTAACCCAAAAGTTTGAATTTGATGTATTTCGGTGCAATAGGGAAAGAATCCTAAAGCGAGTGCGGTCTTGGATGTAAAATCCTCGACCCAAAAGTTTGAATTTGATGTATTTCGGTGCGATAGGGAAAGAATCCTAAAGCGGTGCGATCTTGGATGTAAAATCCTCGACCCAAAAGTTTGAATTTGATGTATTTCGGTGCGATAGGGAAAGAATCCTAAAGCGGTGCGGTCTTGGATGTAAAATCCTCGACCCAAAAGTTTGAATTTGATGTATTTCGGTGCGATAGGGAAAGGATCCTAAAGCGGTGCGGTCTTGGATGTAAAATCCTCGACCCGAGAGTTTGAATTTGATGTATTTCGGTGCGATAGGGAAAGGATCCTAAAGCGAGTGCGGTCTTGGATGTAAAATCCTCGACCCAAAAGTTTGAATTTGATGTATTTCGGTGCGATAGGGAAAGGATCCTAAAGCGGTGCGGTCTTGGATGTAAAATCCTCGACCCAAGAGTTTGAATTTGATGTATTTCGGTGCGATAGGGAAATGATCCTAAAGCGATGCGGTCTTGGATGTAAAATCCTCGACCCAAAAGTTTGAATTTGATGTATTTCGAGTGCAATAGGGAAATGATCCTAAAGCGGTGCGGTCTTGGATGTAAAATCCTCGACCCAAAAGTTTGAATTTGATGTATTTCGGTGCGATAGGGAAAGAATCCTAAAGCGGTGCGGTATCGGATGTAAAATCCTCGGCCTCGAAAAGTTGATTTTGATGTATTTCATTGCGATAGGGAAAGAATCCTAAAGCGGTGCGGTATCGGATGTAAAATCCTCGACCTCAAAAAGTTGATTTTGATGTATTTCGGTGCAATAGGGAAAGAATCTAAAGCGGTGCGGTATCGGATGTAAAATCCTCGACCTCAAAGTTTGAATTTGATGTATTTCGGTGCAATAGGGAAAGAATCCTAAAGCGAGTGCGGTATCGGATGTAAAATCCTCGACCTCGAAAAGTTGATTTTGGCGAGGTTTGATGTGAGATCTGGAAAGATCGAATTTGAGATTTGAAATTTGGTCGAGATTTGATTTAAGATACGGAAAGATCGAATTTGAGATTTGAAATTTGGTGAGATTTGATTTAAGATCTGGAAGATCGAATTTGAGATTTGATAGAGATTTGGAATCTGGAAAGATTGAATTTGAAATTTGGAAGGATGAGTTTGAACTCGGTTGAAATTTGATTTAAGATTTGATTTGAAATTTGGAAGATCACATTTGAAATTTGATTGAGAATTTGATTTAACATTTATGTTGATTTTGTTTATCTTTTAATGATTCAAATTTTATTTTATCGTTTATTTAATGTTCATGTGAATTTGGTGTTTGTCATTTTTTTAGATTTTATTTTATTATTTTTTTTTAAGGAAAGTTTTCTTTTATTATTTTTTTTTATTCCTTTTACGTTCTTTGTTCGAAGTTCATTTAACTTTAACGGCGTTTCCCAATCAATTTGCACAAAAGAGGTGAAGGCGAAAAATGTGACATGGTCACTTTCATTCCAATCATGTAGAAGATACATCATACATCTTGATGCGGAATATATTTCATACAATCCATGTAAACTCAAAACGGATGTGTGTATGATCTTTGTTGATCCATCCGAAGAAGCATACGTCGAAAATCCATGTCTGAATAGTGGGGTACATGGTCGATAACATCACCTTCCAAGTCATCCTTGGCAAAGATGCCGTATGGATGTACATTGGAGGTGTGATATTTTCCATGTAACTCGCGGCTCGTAAGGCCGGAGGCTCTCCAGCTCCGGGTACAGTTTGGAAATGGTAAGGTGTCTTTCTGTCGTCCATCCTTCGAAAGTGGCGAGATCCGCTTCATTGGTACTCCTGGTATGCAATGCTTAGCGATATCTGCTCCGTTGCCCTTCGGTATCATGACGGAACCTATCGGTAATGGTATCTTTCGCGGCCCTCGTAACTCACTCGGACCTGCTTATCCGGAGGGTCGGATCCGAACATGATGTTACACTCGCTCGGGAAAGAGGCGTGCAGAAAGGTCGACAAAGTCGTGGTGATCTATGTGTGGGGGTATGCGGTCACCTGTTTGTAGATGTTGATAATGCGAGTATTGGGTATGCGATACTGCGCGGTACCCTCCATGTTATCAATCTCTTTACCATTCTCTTGATGACCAATGGCATCGGATCCACTTGCCCATGACGGAGTATTCCGGTGGGTTTCCCTTCTGTCCTCCGCAAAGTTGTAACGACATCCACATTGTATTGTGATTCTTCCCTTCCACGGCATCCATCTCGGGGTTCGAGTATGTGTTTTCCCTTAGGCGGCCTGCTCGGCCCATTCTTTTCAAATCCCGGATGCAATCCACGATTTCTTCCTTGTTCATACTACGAGAATACGTACGTATGTAGCTCGAGGCCCTCTAGTATATTGATTCTTCTGCCTTTAATTCTCTCGAAGTATTCAAAGGTTTTCTTTTCAACATTCGCATTCTCTCCGAGCTCGTATTCCGGAATGATCTGCGAGATGGCGAGGCACAGTGACATATTGTGGAATATACGGTTCAATCCCTTCACGTTCTCCCGCATACCTTGGCTCCTCGGGGATGATGCACGTCGGGACATCCCGGGGTTGCTTCGCAACAAGGTCATGCATCATTGGTGGTTCTATCCGGTGGCGTGGTAGCCTTCTTTCTTCGATCTTCGGAGATTTCCACAGTTCTTTACTGTTATCCTAGGAGCTGGCCTCCTTTCTTCAGGTTCCTGGTGAACCGGTGTCCTTGAAGTGTATGCACTGACATTAGCAACTGTCTCGTCGCGCTGGTCCGCAGCTAGTTTTGTTAACATCTTACGGATACGGCGATTCTTATTTCTTCGTTGCGTTGTTGTGAGAGTAGCTCTTCGAACTTCTTGAATCTCGTAGGCGCGCGCGATAAGCCCGCCTTCTACTGTAGCGACTACGGACTTCATTTTCTTATCTTCTTCAATGTTTGTCTTTCTTTTCTTGTTCTTGGATTGGTGGCTTGGGCCACCCACTTTCATCACTTTGTCACGTCCGGGCGGTTCTTCTCGGTCAGCCGGGACCCGGTCACTTTCCTCGTCTCGTAGGCCTGCTTGGTGCGAAATCCGAGTCAATCTCGATTATCGCTCCATCCTTCACCCTCTTTTCATCGAGTGCGAGGCTTACGCCATTCTTAAAGTTCGGGACCAACCGCCGTTCGACATTTCCCTGCGAAAAGACAAGGAAAAGGATCGGGGGTCATACTAAGAACAAGAACATTAAGAAAATGTTTATTAAAGACATTTTTTTTATTATTCTTATATTTTTAAACTTAGCAGGAATGAAGTGGGATAAGATCAGGAAAGAGATTTTGATTTGGAAGAGAGAAAACAAAGAAAACTTTATTATCATGATTTTATTTATTTTAGCACATTTTTTGTTATTTTTGGGTTCGGACCCGGTCATAAGTAATTACTTCGCCCGTGTTTCTTAGGGATTGAAGAATTCATTCCTTCGAAACATCGGGTAGCGTAATACTTTTTCAAGTATCGTCCATTGATCGGAAGCATATGTCGTTCTCCCTGGCAATTCACTAGTTGGTAGGAACCTCCCGAGTATACTTGCTTCGACCATGAAACGGTCCTTCCCAGTGGGTTCGAATTTTCCTCCTATCTTGCGGTGTGCAAGAATAGGTCTTTTGAGAACGAGAACTAAATCACCAACTTTGAAGGTTCTTGGGCGGACCCGGTTGTCATGGGCTTGAACCATCTTAGCTTGGTATAGTTCTAAATTCCGTTGCGGCTGCAAGTCTTTTCCCTTCGAGGCTCTCTAATTCTTCGAGTCGTAATTTGGCGTTCTCTTCATGTTGTGATTTTATTTGCAAGCTGCAATTACGAGTGAAGGAAGGCTGAACCTCTAAAGGTAACACTTGCCTCGGACCCATACACCGGAGCGTAAGGTGTAGCTTGAGTAGGTGTTACGAAGGTTGTCCGGTAGGCCCGTAAGGCTTCTAACAACTTCTCGTGCCAATTTCTCTTATTATCGTCCAAGTTTTTCTTTAAGATTTGAACGAGAGTTTTATTAAAAGCCTCGAGCTGAGGCCGTTTGCTCTTGGGTAGTAAATTGTTGAGTATCGCCGGTCGATTCCGTGTCTCACGACAAAATTGTTGATTTGTGTGCTTCGAATGCTGACCCATTATACGAGATGATTCACGCGGCACTCCGAAACGGTAAACAACTTGGTTCTTGAAAAATTATAGTACGTGATGTGCTTTCACTTCTCTAAGTGGAGCCGCCTCTGCCACTTGGAAAAGTAATGCAGCAGCGCAAGAATGAAGCGATGTCCTTTTGACGACGGTGGTTCTATTGGACCCACTATATCCGTGCCCCAACATTCGAATGGCCACGATGCGATTGTCGGATGTAGCACATTTGGAGGTTGGTGTAGAACCACTCCGTGCACTTGGCATTGGTGACGACTCTTGGCGATTTTCATGCGGTCGGTCATCATCGAGGGCCGGTAGTACCCTAGTCTTTTAATTTTCATTTTCATCTTTGGACCCGTCGATGAGCGCCACGGAGTCCGAATGTACCTCTTTAACAATTTCACGGGCCTCGGACCCGCTTAGGCACCTTAGCCACATTTGATCGAAAGACCTTCACGTATAACGTATTGTTTACTAATGCGTAGGACGAGTTCTTTTCTTGATACGATGGGCTAGCGACCTATCGTCCGGTAGCTTTCTGTTTGCGGGTAGTTCATCGATGGTCGTCGCCTGATCTTCCGTGTTTTACGTCACTGTTGCAGCTGATCCTTTTTCCTTTTTGATTTATGTATTGTGTCATGTCGAGTTTGTGATAGGACTCGACGTCAGTGAACTCGACACTTCTACTGATTCATCTTGCAAACGAGCAAATTCTTTTGCGAGACGGGCTAGCGCATCTGCTAAAGCGTTTTCTTTTACGGAATTTTGTAGATTGTCACATTTGGAATCTGTTCCAGCAATATTGTATGGCATACTTGGAAGTATTGCTCGAGTCTTGGTTTTAAAATTCTGTATTGTCCGGCGATCCGTTGAATGATTAACTTGTGAATCCCCGTAGATGTTGATGTCTGTTATCCCCATTTGAATGGTTAATTCCGGTCCGTTATGAGGGCTTCGTATTCCGCTTCGTTGTTTGTACACGGCTACGTCGAGTGGTAGGAGTATCTTAACATCCCCGCTCCGGTGTTATAAAGATTAGCCCGATTTCTGCCTTACCGGGCACTATCACTTGCGATTCTTCGTCTTTGTGTGCTGAAGATGCTCCGTCGAAATATAATTCCCAACGTCGATCATCGAGGTCTTCTAGGTTCATTATTTGTTCATCTGGCAAATCGTCATTGAGAGGAGATTCTGCCGGCAAGGGGTGTCTTTGCAAGGAAGTCTGCTAAGACTTGTCCCTTTACGGCACGAAGAGGCACGAAAGTTATATCGAATTGCGATAATATCATTGACCATCCGGCAAGTCTGCCGGAAAGCGTTGGACGAGTCATCGAGTATTGCAATGGATTAAACTTCGAGATCGGGTTGACCTTATGAGAAAGCATGTAATGCACGAGCTTTTGAGCGGCGAAGATCGGGGCCAAACAATGCTTTTCGATTGCGGGATACCTTATTTACGTCGGCGGTAGACGACGGCTTAAGTAGTAAAGAGCATTTTCTTTACCCTCATCATTGACACTAGGCTAACGAGGCTCCGAGAGAGTCGTCTAAAGCCGCGGTATAAAGTATTAGCGGTCTACACGAGGCCAGAGGCTGCTAAGACGGGAGGTGTCATTAAGTATTGTTTAATGTCCTCGAAGGTCCTACGGCATTTCTCTTCCCAAATAAATTTGGCGTCCTTTTTAACTAGTGCCGAGAAAGGCTGACACCTACCGACGGGTTTGAGATAAAGCGTCGAAGATATGCCGGCTTCCCTTGAAAAGATCGTAGTTGTTTTAAGGTTTTGGGAGGCGGCATTTCTAAGATAGCTTTAATCTTTTCCGGGTCGATTTCAATTCCACGATGTCGGACAACGAATCCTAAGAATTTCCGGAGGTGACGCCGAAGGCGCATTTAAGGGATTCATCTTAAGGTTAAATTGTCTTAATCGTTCGAAAACAATTCTCAAATCATACAAGTGGTTGTCCTTTACTTTGCTTTTGATGACCACATCGTCCACGTAGCATTCGACTTGATTATGGATGAGATCATCAAAAATTCTTGTCATTGCTCTTTGGTAGGTTGCTCTGCGTTCTTCGATCCGAATGGCATCATCTGTGTAGCAAAATACTCCGATCGGCGTTACGAATCGCTGTAAGCTTTTCATCTTACGGAGCCATTTTTATCTGGTTGTATCCTGAAGATCCATCCATGAATGAGAATATTTCATGTGTTGAAGCAATGTCGATCATTAATTCTGGGATCGGTAGATGGAATTCATCTTTCGGGCATGCCTTGTTTAAATCTCTGAAATCCACACAAATTCTGATCTGACCATTCTTCTTCCTGACTGGTACCACGTTGGCTAACCAAGTCGGGTATTGTTCTTCACGGACAAATTTAGCGTCTATTAGCTTTTTAACTTCGGCTATGACTTGTTGTTCGATTTCTAGACGCATTCTTCGGGACCTTGTCGTCAGGACCGGACGAGGATCCACCCCTAGCTTATGGACTGCGACCTCCGGAGCTAAACACGGCATCTCATCGTAGCTCCGAAGCAAAACGGTCTTTGAATTCCATTAATAACTTGATTATTTCTTCGAGTCTTCTTTATTGAGTAAAGAGCTAACAAAGGTAGGTCTAGGCTCTTCGCTAGTACCTAAGTTAACTTCTGTTAACTCATCTATTGTAGATTTGATTTCTTCTTCGAACTCTGGTGGAGCATCTCCAATTTGTAAATCTTCGAGCTCTTCTGTAGTTTCCATGCAGTTTTCATTAGATTCGCAGGTGACAACCAAGCAAAATTCAGTATCATCGACTGATCCTACTGTGCCGAATCCGAGACCATGCTTCGAATTGGGTGGACGACCGGAATTATTCCATAATTTTTCAAAATTTTGAGATTGACCTTTTGTCCACTGTCGAGGTAAGAAACCACGTTGAATTAAATTTTGAACACAGGGAGAGTACCATTCAAAAGGCAATTCCATTAATTCGATGAAGTAGCATCTTCAAGTTGTACATTATTTTCGGTTTTGGAGGAAGAAGCACCACGGTAGAATTTGATTGGTTTTGCACCACCGCTACGTACCTCTTTGACCTCCATACCCTCAATCTTATTAGAATGGATCGTGGTCAGGGTCATAGTATGTACGTAGTGGTTAATCTTCTCGTACATCGATTTATATTCTTCGTTTCTTTCATCTTCAATAGGGATTTTGAATTGCGGCTTCTTTCGACTTATTGTCGCTGCTTCTTGTTTGATTTCTTTTTCTTCTTCGAAGTATCTTCCCGATCGACATTGATGGTCGGTTTCCTCATCTCGATCGTCCTAACGTCTCTACCACGACCTCGTCCCCGGCCTCGACCTCGGATGCGAGTTGTGGAGAAACCTTCACCATCTCGCCGTAAGGGAGTGGTGAGTGGCTGATTGGACTAGAACTTCGGGTTCTTTGTTGTCCGAACTTTCTTTGCTTCATTTGTTATGGTATCTGCGGAGAAGATCGTTTTCTTCGGTGGTGCATAATAAGTCGCATCCTCGTGGATTCCAATTTCATGTACGGAGAATGGTTGTAAGTCACCTTTAATACACTTGTTCCCCTCCATCGTAGTATTTGATGCAGCGATGTAGAGATGATGGTACCATCCTGTTTTCATGTATCCATGGTCGGCCCGGTAGAGCGTTGAATGACGTTTCGAATCGATTATGTGAAATTTCGCGGTTGTCTTTGCTAAGTCACCGGTCTTCATTAGCGGTGTTATTGAGCCGAGGGCTCTTTCTCCTTTACGGTTGAATCCTCTTAATAACATTTTGTCCGCCTCGAGCTCGCGGGCATCAATTTCCAAGTATGCTAGCGTTCGAAGATTCATTATATTGATTGATGCTCCTGGATCCACCAATACTCTGGAGAGTGTAAATTTTCCGATTGTAACTGAAATGTACAATGGTCGGTTGTGGTCTGCTGTTCCAAGTAGTAGGTCATTGTCCGTGAAGGTAACACCTCGTTGTTCCTTTAACGAGCAAACCTCATCTAAGGAATCTCCGGCCATTTGAGCTAAGCAAATTTCCGGATCAAGTAAGGCCTTGATCGAGCTTCTCTCATCTCCTTTGATAAGATGAGAGCATCGTAGATGCTCAGTTTGGCTGGTAGTTTCGTAAGATGGGCTAGCACGTTGTAGTCCACTTTATTTTCATGTGTCTCTGCTTCTTCTCGAATGAGTATTTCTTCTGCTGGGGTTGGTTCTTCTTGAACAACCACCTGCTTTCCTTTGTCTTTTGGACTCATTCTCGGAGGTAGAACTTTTCCACTTCTTAAGTTGACTTCTGTAATTTCCTCTGAATCTATTGTTGAGCTTGCAGGTGTCTCTTCTTGAATCGGAATGACGAGGCTCTTCGGATTAGCTTCGAGTACGAAGGCTCTAACTCTATCGTGACTGGAGCTCCTCGAAACTCGCAAATAGATTCGTTGCTTGTTGAACTCTCGTAGCCTCCTTGATGGATGTCTTCTTCGTTATTATGATCGTCGAGATCGTGTATGATTTGAGAATTGTCGTTGGTATCGAAATCGATATCCGGATTATCGTTAGTTACGTAATCGTTAGAAACAGTCAAAACGTAGCCAACGCCATCACCCTTATCATTATATGATCCCACCGAAGTGAGCGAGATAATCATACGAGTCGGGGGTTCGAGGATTTCTCCCCGAATCGGAAACAACTATCCTAGGATAAGCGGCCCCTAGTCCTAGCCTTAGGTGCCTCGGTCTTCTCTTCTTCGTCGATTTTCTTCTTTTCTTGATCGTCTCTGTTGAGGTGGTTCTTCCATCGCAAGTGATAGTACCGGCTTAACGGGTTTCAACTACGAATTGAAGCTCGCACCGAAGCGGTTTGGATCGTTGTCTAAAATCTTTTCGAAGACCTCGTCCAAGCGGTAGTCCATCCATCTTCGGTCGTATAGGGATCTATCGGAATGATGGGATCGATCGAGACAACATTGACGGAACCTCCTTTACGGGGTTCCTTCATGTACTCCTTCGGGATCGTTATATTCCCTTTCCGAAGGTTGTCATTGAGCCAACTTTTGAAGGTAATGCAATCTTCTATTTTGTGCCCAAGCATCCGGTGGTAAGGGCAAAAGTTGGGATCACCTTTCTTGTTGACTTCCTCCGGTCTTTTAGGCTCTAGCAGTTGGAAATCACGGAGTCTTCATCAAACTACGGAACATTTTCGACGCGCCTCATTCTTGAACGGATATTCTCGCTCAAAGCTCTCTTAATGTACGTTGCGGACGAGGTGGTTGTTCATACTTGCGGAGATGAGTGATACATTGGGCAGGGTTACTTGGTAATTTTGTTGTGGTTCGTTGCGGCCGTTACGGTGGTATTTGCATCGGTTGCTTGCCTTTGTCAACTGCTGCAACGATCCGGATTTCTTTTCAAAAGTCTTCTACGGGCTTTTGTTTGTCCGTCTTGTCGGCGAAACTTAATTGCTTCGCCTCTTCTTGCAAGCTTCCGGCCTTGCTTAACAACTTCTCGAAAGTCTTAATAGTGAATCCCTTGAGGAGAAGTGCTATCGGGCCATGGATGCTTTTTAGTAAAATGCCGACTGCATGCTGTTCTTGCAGTTGTGGTTCACATTTCATGCTTAAGTTCCTCCATCGAAGTATGTAATCCACTAAGGTTTCATTCGGCTTTTGTTTCTCTACCACTAAATCACCTATAGTGATGTGGTGCTTGAGCTCCGACGAATCGCTTGATGAAGAGGTTCTCTAGCTGCGAGAACGTCTTCACCGAACCATTTGGTAATTCGCATACCGGTCGAAGGCGATTCCGACGAGGCTGACGACGAGCTGTCGGAAGAGTAATGCATCGCTCCCGCCGGCATTGCAACAAGCGGCACGAAAGTGTGCCACATGCTTCGTCGAGGGTTTCCGGTTCCGTCGAAGGTCTTGAACGAGAGGTGGTACGAAGCCTTTCGGGTATTGGACGGCGTCGAATTCTTACAGGTAAGGTCTACCCGTCCGAATGGATGTCCCGCTCTTCGATTGTGCTAAGGCTTCTCGCACTGCTTGTTCCACCAAGTTCTTGATATCCTTTTCGAGAATCATACTTTGTGTTGCATCCTTCTTTAATTGATCATCCCCGTTGACGGATGTAATCTCCTTTCCTCCGTCTACGATGTGAATGACTTCCGGGGTGTTTCCCTTTGTGGTTGTACTTGACTCTGGAGAGTGGCCAGAGCTACGGCCATTTCTTCCATCCTTTTCGCCATTTGAGCGATCGTGTCGTCTTTTTCCTGAAGCTGCCTTCTCATCAGTTCTGGCTCCTCTCTTTCTGCGGCTGCAGGAGCACCTTGCGAAGCTGCTGAAGCTCGTGTCTCAACCATGTTGATTTCTGCGTATTCGTCGTCCATGAATTCCGATGAATCAATCTCGTCTCCGAACTTTTCTTCTCTTTCTTTTGCCAATCGTCGGATATCGGTTCTCGACTTTTCCATGGCATCTTCTAGCGGGGCTTTCTGTGTGTCTTCGTGGTTGTCGTGCGATAGGCTGCCGGGTCCCCTTCTCACGAGTCCCCTTCATCGCGGTAGCACTTTCTTCGATTCGAGTCTCTCGGCGAGACTTTCTTTCTCGAGCTGTCTGTTTCGATCTCAGCCGCCCGGTGGTGGGACGCCATGCCATCCTTCCGGCGGCGAAGGTCTAGGACCGAGATGGTACGTCGGCCAAATGCTTTGGAAGGTGGTATCCTCCCTAATCTGTAATCTCGAGACGACAACGGGTGGACTAGCCTTCATTCTTTTACTTGGCTTTTACGTCATGATGGCGGGTTCTACTCGGGGCCCGAGACGGGATTTGACTAGCACCCGCCCTATCCTTCGTAGAATTTCGATACGGGGCGGTTTTCCTTCTTTCTTAACTTTTCTGCCAAAGTTTGCGGTCGAGCAAACGGCGTAGTTCTAGTTCTTTTCTTGCGGCTATCGTTATAATATGCGGGTACAGTGGTAATGTGGCGACAATCTTGCGAATGTTTTCTTCATCTTCTGCGGCGGAGAGGGGATGAAACACTGCTTCCTCCCAAGAGTGGTATGTATTCGAGCGCGGTGTATATTACGGCGAGTTCGGAATTTCCTGCAGGAAAGCAATTTCGGCGGCTACGGCTTCTCTAGCGATCCTTCTACTTCGTTTCTTCTTTGGGTCCTTGTCGGTGACGGAATCTTTGAAGCTCGGACCCGATTTCGAAAACGAAGGTCTTACGAGAAGATGCTGTACCCTCCACGGTAACGAGTCCATCATAATTACGGATTTCTTTCCCCTTTGATTTGGCAAAAGTCGGGGTAGGTGCGAAACAACTAGACCGGTGGGGGTAGAGATAACGGTCCTTCTATGGACATCGGTACTTCTCTTAGTCGGGATCCTTTGCGAGAGGAGGAATTCTTGGGTCGACCTGAGGTTGAACTCGACGACGGCTCCTCGGCTTCGGACACCTTGTTCATCGGTGCAAAGAGGAGACGTCGGTGATCTTGACGTTCGTGTTTTCAAATCCTTGTCCAAATCGGATGATTCCATTGTCGGGCGGCTCATCCTTATAGACGGCGAGGTCCGATCCATTGGTAAAAGAGAAAATCGGTTTCGGGGCTTCCATTTGCGGGGTAGATTATGGTTGTCGGTCCCGAAGCTATGCTTCTTTTCTTTAGGACGAAAAGAAAGGAATTGAAAAGAGTCCGAACTCATTCTTGTTCATGTATTTATAAGAAGGAATCACTTATTAAAAGAATCACTTATTAGAGGGTTTGTTTATTTAGAACGGAGTGTTGAAAGGTGTAGAGAAGGTAACGAATGCGATTCGGAGTTGGAAAGGAAAAGAGAGTCTTAAGCAAGACTTCTCGACTCGAAGGATCACTCCTAAACTAACACTTATTGGGGTCCACCCCACCTCGGAAATGAGGTAAAAGGATCTCGGAACCTCTCTGTTTAGGGGTGTCTAAACGAGTGGCTCCTAAATCCGAGAGAATGTTGGTTATACTTGTTCGAGGTAGAAATGAACATAGTATCCCAACGGAAAGAAGGGTAGTTTGATCCATAAGGGACATGGATGCACTACCGATTTTTGAAAGCAGAATTGTCTGATTAGAATGGAGAGAGGAATTGTCCCCAGCGGAGTCGCCAGAAGTTGTCGGCATATTTTTAGGTTATGTGTTTTATTTTTTAAAAGGGGTCGCCTACAGAAGTTGTCGGCGAATTTTAATTTAATTTAAATATAGATATAATTTAGAAAGTAGTATTTGATTTTGAAAATAATTTTAAATTTGAAAATTTTAAGATATGAAATCAAACCGATCTCACATCCCAAATAGTTTATATAAACGAGCACCGCATCACAAACCATGTATCTATCCACAAGGATAGACACATCGCTATGATGATGGGGCTCGGTTAAATAAACTAGAAGATTTGTGACATCCGTTTGGTCCGCGAACCAATTTTATAAGCCGACAAATTCCACAGCTTAATATGAAAACATCAAACGGGGTTTATATTACATCGGGTTCTTTAAAATTCCCTATAAGGGCAAGCCCACTATAGTTAATTACATCTTAGGTGACGGGAATCACCTAAGAAAACTCTCGATAATAACCAATAATTACGCTCTCGAGAATTTAAAGTTTAAGTTTTCGAAGAATTGAATTTTTGAATCTCGATAGGGAATGGATCAAGTTTGGAACATTTTATTTTGGGAATTCAAAGGAAGAAAAATAGGAGAAATTATGGATTCGAAGTGAACTTCGATAATCTCCCGACTATCCTATTGTTTGGCTTGAATTTAGGAAGGTCCTAATGTTTATTTAGTATTTTGATCCTGCCAATTTTAATTAATTAGGACTTATATTCGTATGATAAAATCATACAAATAGCCTCGAAGATGTGAGGGTTTATATCGTATCGGACGACTACCTCGGAGTCCTAAGACCGGTTAGGGCTTAATTTGCAATTTAAATGCCTAACGAAGAGTTGAGGATTTATGTTGCACTAGGCAAACTACCTCGAAGTCCTATGGCTTTGTTGTTTAATTCTAGGAAAGTTTTGCTGAAGTAGGTTCAAGTTTTCTTGACGACGATGACCGTGCTTGCCCACCATGCTCCGAGCTCCTTGTTGTTGCGAGAGGTTTAGTTTTAGAAGTCATAAATCGGGAGATGAGAGAAGTGTTTGGTTTAAGAAAAGTCTTAATTTCCATGTGTTTTTAACATTTTAATTAAAACGAATCTTAAAGTTGATTAAACGGAACCGATTAAGATCCCACGGTTCCGTCATCCCGGCACCGTTATTTTCATCGAATTCACTTAGTCCAGATGAATTTGCTAAACTCAACTGAATGAGTTCCGCACTTTCATTTAGACCGTGGGAAATCCCGTTAGCAACACGTGGGTTACATCATCCGAGGTATTCACGATCATTCAATGAGACGTTTTAATTTAGTTGTAATTGTAGTTTCGTGTTACGTTTGTGATTAAATTTTGAGTTGTCTTATATTTTGAAATGTTGTGGAGGTGAATTTTATCTTGTAGTGTCTTTTAATTTAGTTATGGGTTTCAGTTTTGGTTTCAGTCCTAAAGGTGTAGGTTTTCATGCAACTGTTGTTTATCATGCAAGAAAAGTAAGTGCGATGTGATTAAATAAATTGCCAGTAAAGTAAATCGCAATAAAATAAAAGCGTACTGGAGGGTCTTCCCGTCATCCCAAGTTGCACTTAAAACACGGTTAGAATATTTAAGCAAGTTCCTAGGTAAAGCTAAGGTAAGGGTTATGGTTTTCTACCAAATTCCTAATCCTATAGCTAGTCATCTCTATGACGTCTCAGGTTCCTTGTGTTTTTGGTTTGAAGACGATTTTCTTCATCGAAGAACAATTAAGTTCAATTGTTCTTATAAATATCCTATCATATTGAGGAAGTGCTTAAGAAGAATCCTAAACATCTTTTCAATATGTCTAGGATTGTTTTAAGTCCAAGAGAATTTAATTATGTAAATGAATCGATCGTCCGAGGTTTTCAAGTTTTGTTAACTTGCTCAGTGAACTAGGACATTTGAATGTCTTATAAGTGAAGTAACATTTCATTTAATACTCCATTTAGGAGTTATGATAGTAAAAGCTCTAAGAGGCGAAATGATATTTAATGATTTGTGATTCAAATTTAAGTTCAAATTAATGATTTAAGTTTGGAATAGTGTTCGAGTCATTTTAGATTTATTTTTGAGTTCTTTATGTCTTATGTGATGTTATTTAATTCAACTTAATTTAATTTAAATTTTTTTTTAATTTAATTTTTAATTTGATTTAATTTAATTCAATTTAGTTTGGTTTGATGTTTCATTAAATTAATTTGATTTAGTTTAATTTTTAATTTAATTTGATTTAATTTAATTTGATTTAATTTAATTTTATTTAATTTAATTTAATTTTTCAATTTAATTTTATTTAATTTAATTCTTAATTTAATTTAATTTTTTTTAATTTAATTTTTAATTTGATTTAATTTTTAATTTAATTTTTAATTTGATTTAATTTAATTTAATTTAATTTTTAATTTAATTTAATTTAATTTTATTCATTTTAATTTTAATTAAAGAGTTCGATTATTTAATTTTAGTTTAATGATTAAGTCTTTCAATGTTTTAAATTTGAATTATCATTTTAATTAGGAATTAAACATTAATGAAATGATTAATTTAGGGATTTTTAAATTAAAGAATGAATCTCTTCCTAATAATATCCCTATTTTAATAATTCCAATTTTATTATTCTTCCAAATTTAATCAATTATTTAATTAAAGTTTAATCATTTTAAATTGCTTAATGGGTTTCTACCCTTCAATTATTTAAATTTCAATCATCCAAATCAGATTAGGATCAGATATTTTACTTGTTAATTTTTTATTAAACCTAAAGTTTTAATTAAAGGGTTAAGATTTTAATTACCATTTTGCCCTTCAAGCCTAATAATTTCATAACTCACTAAATTGAGATCAAATGAACTTGAAATTTTTATGTGACTTCACTCATATGTTAATAAAGACATGAGAGGAGAAAATGTGATTTTTCTGTATTTAATTTATTTATATAATTATTTTTGGTAGAAAATAGAGATTTCCAAGGAAAATTTAATAACATGACCAAGGAAAAGTTTCTGTCCTTAGGAAAATTATGGGACATTCCTAATGACCAGAGGACCACTTGGACCAAATTTTGTGATTTTTTGAATTATATTTTATTTATTAGAATTATTTTAAGTTCTGGAGTATTAATTAATTTAAAAAATAAAATAAATGTTGAAAAATGAATTTTATGTTTTTCAAAAATCTCTCTGATATCAAGGAAACCAGAGAAGCAAATTTTGCAATTTTTTGATTTCTGTATGATTTATTACAATTATTTTAGTGAAAATGCTAGAAAATACATTTTTTTAATTTTAAAATTACCCTAGGGCTTTAAAAATTAATATCTCACCAAATAGGCCTAAGAAAAATATGGGGTTTGTTCCTAAGTGATTAAAATTCAAAATGTGACATTTTGGTGAATTTTATTATTTTTGTGATTTTTATTATTTTTTAATTATTAAAAATATTAAAATAATATTAAAAATCAACTTTTTTAGAAAATTGAAATTTTAATTTTCTTAAATTCCCCTGATATCAGAGAGGCTCTAAAACCAATTTGGTGAATTTTTGAAAAGTATTTTGAAAGTTATGAATTTTTAAAGTTTAAAATGACTAAATGGCTTAATCGACCCAATTAATAGGGCTAACCAAGTCCAATTGACTTCAAACTTTTATGGTGGGTTCCTCTGATCCTAAAGGTCAGTGGAGAATTGATTTCAAGTCAATTTGATCTATGGTTAACTCTAATTAATTAGAGACCTATTTTGAGTGTTTAAGCCAATTAGGGTTGTCTAAAATGAACTAACTCAAAACTTATTTTTCCTAGGGTTCTCTTGTCATAAGGAACATCACCAAATTTTCCTAGAATTTATTTCACAACATGCTATTTATTGGAATTAAAATACTCAAAACAGTGACATGAATTTGAAAAATCAATAACTCTTCATAGGGATGGCCTCGACTTTGGAAAATTCAGGGAATGTTCCCAAATTCGGAGGCTTCAAAAGCCCTATGGTCTCATGCCATGGTGAATTGTATACATGCATGGAGAATTAAATGTATGCAGAGAGTAAATAAATTATAAAAAATAAAATACTTGATGAAATTAAATGATTTCTTTTCGCATTATTCTCCTCACGTTCAGCTGAGCAAGAGGGTATTTTATTTTATTTTTATGATTTTCCTACACAAAGTTATGAATTTTTGAAGTTTAGGGAATTAAATAAATAGAAAATACCCCTAATTTTCTACTTATCCACGCGGCGCCGCGTCATCCTTAACATCTCCGAAGGCACACGCGTCGCGATCTCATTCGACGCCGCCATCCGCGTCGGCGCTCCGGGACCCGCTGTATCGCTCCGTCTTCGATCCGACGCGATCCGGCGCGTCCGTCCGCATGTGTATTAAATGGACGGCATCCGTTCATCGTCCCCAAGTGTCCTCACCCGAGAGCCGTTCACACTAAATCCCTAATATCTCACTCGATACTCAATGGATTTTCATGATCTTATGCTCTATGGATTCGTCTTGAAGAGACGAACACATCTATACGGTTATCATGCATTGAAATTAAAGCATTTGAAATGGAGAATCTCCAGAGGCTCGGGATGAAGAATTAGTTCATACCTTTGCTCTGAGAGGTGAAGCCTCGATCAGAGATGCTCGGCACGTTCGTTGGAGCTGCAGGAGGCTAGGGATGAAGCCTGGGGATGTGGTGAATTGCCTAGGTGTGATTTCCACCAAGGCTGATCACAACCTTTGGAGTCCGGAACAAGCTGGGTGGCTCTGGAGATGGGGCTTTCTTTGGTGGACACCTTCTCTTGGTACGGTGAAGGTGTAAGACCAATCAATTTGAGGATTGATCCTTTGTGGAGAAGTGTCCTGGTTTTGGGCTTGGATTTCGACTGCGAAATTGAGCTCGCGAGAGAGGAAATGGCGGGGGATTTCGGTGGGGATCAAGTGCTCATGTGTATGGGGAGTAGTCTGGAACAATTTTGGCGGAGTTTCCTTAAGGTTTGTTTCGGCTCTTCCTCATGGCCGTGAGGTGGGGAGTTTAAATAGGCGAGGGCTGGAGGGCCTCCGGGGGAGTTGAGGGTCGGGATCGAGCTGCTCATGGCAAGTGAAGAACAGTTGCAATGGCCATTGGGCATGGGGCGGCTCGGCGGGTGAGAATTCCAAGCTTGGATTGACTTGGACCTCTCGGCCATGGAGTTTTCCGGCGGCTGGGGTGGGCGGCGGCGAGCGAGGGTCACCCTCGGGGTCGGGTGGGTCGGGGTTGGGTGTTTGTGCAAGCGATTGGCAAATGCCAAGTGTAAAGGCTTTGATCCAAAGTAGAATGGGGCATGGCTAGTTTTGGGTCTAAATGGGTCGACTCACCCATTTGGGCTTGGTGCACCCTTGAGGTGGCTTTAGGTCTTGTGGGGGATCAAAGGGATCGATTTGGTTTGGCATGGAGAAGTCTCCATCCAAATATATTTGGATTAAATTTAGGTTTAGGTGAATCATGATTAAGGCTAATGAGCTTTAGGGATTAAGGAAAGGGGCCCTCCTTCCTACCCAATATGGTATGGTGACATGTAAAGAAGCTCTCATGGCTTCCATGTGGCTCATGCATGGCTTCATGGCTCACCTTTGGCTTGGGAAAAGTCGAAGTCGATTTCATGTAAATGGATTTAAGAAAAATTTTGATATTTTGATGTGAATTTGTATGGGGCTTGATTTGGAATTGTTTGATGATGGAATCATAACTTAGGGAATGGCTTTGATTAAATGGATGGCAAATGGAAATGTCATATGGGCTTTAGGGCCAATTTTGGGCTTTTGTATTTGGTGGAAATGGGCTTTTAGGAAGGTTTAGGGAAGTGGGCTTTTGAATTTTAAAATGGATTTTGGGATGAAATTTTGGTAAAGGCTTGGGCCAAATAATTGTTGGGTTTAGCTTATGGATGTGTCATGAGTGATTTGAAACAAATTTGAGGTGATTTGGGTTTGAATTGGGTTGGACATGGGCCTTTTTGGTAAAGAGGCTAAGGTGGGCCAAAGTTGGGTTAGAGTTGAAATTGATGTAAAATTAATGTTGGGAAATATTTATGGGAGTGTTTCAAAGAGGTTTTGGCTTTGGTTAGGTTTTGATTTTGGGATTTGGGCTCATTTGGGTTAGGTTTGGGTTTAGGTTAAAAATGGGCTTTTTGATTTTGGGTTGAATTTGAGTGGGGTTTGGATCAAAATCTTGGGCAAATCATGTTAGTGTTTTGTTTATGGGGATGTTGAGGAAGGTTTAGAAAAGATTTGGGGTCAATTAGAGTTGAATTGGGTGAGTTTGGGTCATGGGTCCAAATTGGGCTTTAAGGCCCAAAGTGAAATTGGATCCAAATGCCAATCAAATTGGGCTTGGATTTGGTCTAGATTGGTGTTGGGGATGTTGAATTGAAGTTTAAAATTGAATTGGACCAGAATTTGGGTCAATTGGGTAGGTTAGGTTTGACATTGGGTTCACATTGGGTTAAAATGGGTCAAATTGGGGGTTTTGATAAAAGTGGGGTAAATTGACAAAATTGGCCCATGGTGTAGTTGAACAAAATGAAATTGGGAATATTTGGGATTTTCTGGAATTTTCTGGGAATTTTCTGAATTTTTGGATTTTTGGCTAAGAGGGGTATTTTGGGTATTTGGAGGGTATTGGGGGGTATTTTTGGAATTTTTGGTATTTTTGGTTATGGATGATCAGTTTGAGTGATGTGGAAATGTTTGGGAATTATTTTGGAGAATTTTGGGTGATTTGGAATTTTTTTTGAGAAATTTGGGCTATTCAGGGCTTTGGGTAGGTTGGCGGGTGTAGGGTCCCGGGGGTCAAAAATTGAAAATTTGAAAAATTGAAAATTTGGAAAATTGAAGATTGGGTGAATATAAGTGGAATAAAATCATTTTGGTTGAGCCATGAAGCCATATCAAGCTCACATGAGCCATGAAGGGACTCATTTGAGGCATTCACTATGTTGTTCCTAACCCTCTTAGCCAAGGGCTTAGGGGTTAAGGACCATCCATGTGAATCACTTACATGAGTCGGGAGGTCGAGTTAGGTATAGGTGTGGTTTTAGGAGGTGTATGGAAGTGTAGTGTATGAGTGTAGTGTGTGTGTAAGTCGGCCCCTCACCGGACCAGGGCCGCCCGGGGCGATCCTAGGCCGAAGAGTCTATAGGAACTCATCCTTTAAACTTCCACACTTGATTTCAACCCTCTAGGTGATTAGGGGTCTACAGTCGAGTTTGTGGAGTTTGCAGGGAGTTAAGAAGTGGTTTGAAATTCTAGGTGGTGGGTCCCAATTCTAGTCCTCTAAGATAGTCAAAGGAAAAGCCTAAGGCTAGATCCTAAGCACTAAAAGAAGAAGAGAAGACCTCATCAAAAATGAGGTCAACACCCCTTTCCAATTCTATTCAACTCATGTACACATTTCACAAGCCAATTCAATTGAATGATTTAGGGTCTGTTTGGGGCAGTTGCAGCTTATTGATGCACCAAAAATATATACTATTTTTGCTATATAAATTTACTCATTTTTTGTGATATTGCACTTTAAAGAAAGGTATTTTTCATGATTTGTTGGAGGTATGATGATTTTAGGTGATTGGAGCGAAAAGAAGCGAAAAGGAACAAATTCAGAGCGAAAAGGAGCAAAATTGAGGAAAACAGCTTCTGGCGCCGCCGACGCCATTTTCTCGAGAGCCCAGAAAATATTCGGACGATAGAGCGTCGTCGGCGCTCAATGTCGGTGCAATTCAAATTTGAAGAGTTTTGGCGACTTTTTCAAGGGATGCTTAAGGAAATTCTTGGGATTTCGTTTCTAACTTATAAATAACTGTTTTTGGACGAAAAGTGGAGATTTTAGTGAGGTTCTAGGAGAGTTTTAGAGAGGGAGTGTGTGTGTTGAGTGTTAGGGTTTAGAAGAGAAAAGTGTAGAAGTGAGAATTTCAAAGGGATTCTTCTCTAAGGAGTGAAGGAGGAGTAAAGTGAGAGATTGCTTCGTTCTTTCCATTCTAAAGAGGGAGTTGAGTGTTGCAAAGAAGAGAGAAAAGGATTCAAAGGAACTTCAAGGGATTTGCATTGGGGAAGAGAAAGAGATAAGTTGTATTTTCTTTTGTGGTTTGTATGACTTTTCTTTTATATATAAAATCCATGTTTTATTGTGTTTTCTCTATGAATTCTGAGTAGTCTCCTTTGTCTTTCTTCTTGCATAGAGATGTGATGATGTGATGATGTGGATTTAAAGTGCTTTTAAAGTATTGAAGAAATTGTGATGACTTTTCATTTCAAACTTAATTTACTTTTCGATCTGGCTAATTGAATTGTTAAAATTTGTTGTTGAACATTAACTCTGAAAAGATTTAGTGTCCTACAACAATAATGAAGAATCCATTCAATGTCCCTGGACGAATTGAGTAGTTCATGGGAATTGAGTGCAAATAAATAGGGAAATGTGTTTTGATGGACTTGAATCGGAGGTTTCGGGGTGACGGTCGAGATCCCCGATTTGGTCCTAAGATTAGTAACTAAACTCGAAGGTTAGCTTTCAAGTGAAGGGTGAGTGGGAGCTTCGTAGTGACAGCCGGTATCCTCCTAGCCTAGCCTTAGATTTAGTGACTGAACTTAGAATATGTCAATGTTTTTTTCATGCTTAGAAGAGGGGATACTCTTTTGAGGGTAAAGAAACATTTATGCTCCTATTCGACACAATACAATAAATAATCATTCTATATCATTCACACATCATATACTCGTTGCAAGAGGAAAGATACTTTTCTTATATATCAAAACATTTCAAATACATAGCTTAGTGTGTGTGTGTTAGTTAATTCTGTTTTAAAGATATTAGAAGTAATTGTAGTATGCTTAATTGTTACTGTTTTTTACATCTTGTTAGTAGAAGTAAAAATTAAACTTTAATTGTAATTTGAGTATTGGATTTCAGTATTACGTTATCTATTGTAAGAATCGTGTGGGATAGATAACCAGGAATCCATTAAAGCCTTGTATTACTTGATAAAATACATATACTTGCGTTGAATGTTTGGACTTTACAAAATCATTATAAATATATATAAAATTGAGTTCATAAGTTTTTGCAATATTAAAAGCCCGCATTACTTATCAATAATCTGCTGATAAGTAGCTGATCTAGATAAGCTGCTGATAAGCAGCTAGTTCAGATAAGTTGGAAAACTGTTTGGTTTATGCGTTTGAAAAACAACTAATATACGACTATTTTTAGATAAATGACCATTCTGCCCTTGTGTAGTAGTGTTGTTGCAAGAGAAATATCATTGATATATATTTGACAGTTTAGAAGCAAAAAACCACTTCTTAACAACATAAAAAAAGATATACACCTCACTTAAGATGAGTATCAAGATTCCTACAAAAAAGAAAAACAAATTAAAATTATAATTAAAAAATACGATAATATTAACTTTAAAATGCAAACAAAGCTTGTCACGAGTAACGTCGTCCTCCAGGGATACCATCAAACCTCGATCACTAACAACAGTGGAATTTGTCAGACTTTCTGCCCACCTGAAGAAGTCACACTTCTCCTTGATGTCTGTAGGTACCTATAGAATAGTCTCCCGTAGCTATGTGCCCGATGTAACGTTAATAGTGCAAGATATTAATTAAATAAAAGGAAAAAAAAGAAAAATAATAATATTTCAGCACAACCAGAGATGAGACACAACCACAAATCCCAACAACCCACTACAACCATCACACACACACACCTAAGAGCCACCACAAACACCCACAACCACAACTAGCACATACAATCACTAAGCGCAACAACCACATCTAGCACCCTCCACTCAAAGTGGTCTGATTGAATGAATCTCTCCAGACCGTCCGCTCAAAGTGGTTTATGTTCTTGCATTAACTGCACATATAACACTATAAATCGAGCTCCATCACTCTCATGAGGGTGAGGCTTGAAGATTGCGAGAGAACTTAAAACTTTAAGGAGCTGAAATCCAACACCACTTCTGTCACCGTCAATCGCCGCTGGCCGCCGTCAACCACTGCCGACTGTCGTCGAGCACTATAGTAGTCGTCAACCACCATCGACCTTCATCGACCACCACTGATCGTCGTCGATCTCCACCAATCACCGTCGACCACTACCAACTCGAAGCCTCCAGTCGACATTGCAACTCAGAAAACCTAATTACTCTTTCACGTTTATGGGATAAGGGTTCTCTACAAACTAAGGCCAAAACTCGTGGTTTTTTCCCTTTACGGTTTTTCCACGGAAAAATTTTTAGTATCATTACTGTTTTTTTTTTACCTGTGTGTGTTAAATTCTCGTGCAATGTTAATACAACAATCCATGAGTCCACCGCCACAAATTTTCTAAAGCACATCATATTTATATTTATTTGTATAATTTTATTCAATTAACTAAGCATATGAATATTTTACGAAGCAATTTGTGCCAAAGAAATAAAGTTAAAAATAGTTTACATATTTACTTTTTATTTGGTTTGCTTTTGCGAAATAAATGCGACAGTACATATAATCTTTTGATTGCAATTAAAAATGGCGCTCAAAAATTAATTCGACAAATGATTTCTATCTTATAAACTAAAAGTTGTTATTAATAATAATAACTATTAATTTCCTCCTCCTTAATCCAGTCGGCCTTCAAATAGTAAAACTAGATTAAACTATTAATTAAATCCAGATATATATTAATTAATTAAAGTGCTTATTAAAATAAAAAGATTTAATAATATTTCCTCGCCAGTTGACCACTTTTTCGTTGACAATAACGTATACTTTACCGTACTCCAATTTTGACCGTCAGATCTTTTTCTTTGAAGGAAGGGAGTAGGATCAGACAAACCCGAACCGTCTGATCTGTAGATCCAGATTTTTCTTCGTGGAAACGATCGACCAGGGTTTGACTTTGAAGGCCCGTTTTTCAACTCGAAACGCACCCAGGACTCCGCCGCCTCCACCATTGACGTTTTGGACACGTGGCGTTACTGCACTGCATTAGTGTTAAAGTTCGTAATTACCCACACTGCTAATTCAATAAAATCGAAACCGTGCCCCGGAGAGCGAGGGTAAAAGCGGAATGAGGAGTAGTGAGGTGAGATACAGGAATTGAATTATAAGGCTGGAGAGCTGAAGGGGGATCGAACCCCAAGAAGAAAATAGGACAAAAGAAGTCCGCTTTCTCATCCTCGCCAGCGAGAAACAGTCCACCGTATTTACTGCCCCCGTATCTCCTTCCTCTTCACTCTACTCTTCGACTTCTTCGGGAAGATCTCATCAGGCTTTCTCTGCAATTTTTTTTTCGGATAATTTTCTACTATGATGTGAAAGAGAGAAGTAGCGTAGTTTTGTTTGGATATTTACGCAAGGCGAGGATGTTTGGGGATTGTCAAGTGCTGCCGTCGATGATAGGCGGCGGGGGAGGAAGCGGCGGAGGGAACGTGGTATCTTCTGATCCATTCTTCTCCTCTCAGATCCAAAACCCTAATATTGGAAGCGTAGCCGGTTTCATGGCCGGCGTTGTGCCCTTCTCTTCCTTCCCTCCCACGGTGCCGGTATGCAAAAATCGTTTTTTTAATTTTTTTTTAACAAAAAAGAAAAAGAAAAAAGTACTGTAACTATTCCAGTTGCAGAAGGAGGAGCAGGCCCGGAAGGAGGAAGAGATGGAGAGCGTCTCCGGGAGCGCCCATCTGGAAGGTCTAAGCTGCGGCGAGGAGAACGACGACGGAACGCCGCCACCTCTAGCTTTGCCGTCAAACTCTGCTCCGGCGAAGAAGAAACGTTACCACCGTCACACTTCACGGCAGATCCAGGAGATGGAAGCGTAAGACTAAAATTGAAAATCTTCGGATGCATCTAATTTTTCTAGAAAAGGTAAATAATATTTTCATTTCGGGTAAAAAATCAGATTGTTTAAGGAATGCCCGCACCCGGACGATAAACAGCGGCTCAGGTTAAGCCAGGAGCTTGGCCTGAAACCTCGCCAGGTGAAGTTCTGGTTCCAGAATCGCCGGACGCAGATGAAGGTGCGCATGTTAATCCGCCGTCCTATTACGCGTTTCTTAATTTGTTTTGCACGTGTGGAAAATAATACTATATAATTATAAAAAAAAGGAAAAAAATATACTTTTACTGGTTTCCAATTATAAAAAAAAAATAAAAAATAAAAAAAGATATGCTTGAGAGAAGCCAAGGAGATGTATCAGTCTCATGGATGTATATTGGTTGTGGTGCTCCGCAGGCGCAGCAGGACAGGTCGGATAACGTGATCCTACGGGCTGAGAACGATAGCCTGAAGAACGAGAACTACCGGCTGCAAGCGGCGATCCGCAACGTTATATGCCCTAACTGCGGCGGGCCCGCGATGCTAGGCGAAATGTCGTTTGACGAGCACCACCTCCGCATAGAGAACGCTCGCTTGAAGGAAGAGGTGAGTCCCCAAACCCTCAAACAAGAAGCAAAACCCTAAACCTTTAGTTCCCTACGTGTTAATTTTAAAATATGATTTTTTAATATATTTTTACATATGATTTTAAATTAAGTATCTAAAATTTTATTTTATAGCCAATGAATTAAATTCAAAAGGCCAAAAATGAACAATATTAAAATCAAGGTGCTTATTTTATTATTATTAATTGATGTATACATCAAAACTCTTTACAGCTCGATAGATTATCATGCATTGCCGGAAGGTTCGGCGGCGGCCGATCCATGATACCTTCATCACCTAATCTGCTTCTTCCACCATCACTGGACCTCGACATGGGAGCTTACTCAAGGCAATTCCACGATCTTACCCCACCCCCTGCAGTGTCATGCTGCGATATGCTTCTCGCCTCCGGGCTTGTCGAGGAGGACTCCGCTTTCGCTGGCATGCTAATAATGGAAGGGAAGAAGCCTCTGGCTCTCGAGCTCGCCATGGCTGCCGCCGAACAGATGCTGAGAATGTCTCGGGTGAATGAGCCTCTTTGGTTGAAGAAAGGCGGCAATGGTGTTGGTGAGGGAGCGGTGGAGGTTCTTGATGAAGAAGAACATGCGAGGCTGTTTCCATGGCCGATGGACTTGAAGCAGATGGGTGGGGGTGGGTATAGGGTGGAGGGGACCAGAGATACCGGGCTTGTTATCATGAATGGAATAACTCTGGTGGATGCATTCATGGACGCTGTAAGTTTTTGATAACAGTAGTAGACTGTGAATCTGCGTTTATCAATAGGAGTTGACTTTTTAGTTATTTCTCATGTCAGATGATTTTAATGTTGGTGCTGAAAATTTATGTGAGGCGTAGCAGTCATGAATTTCTCGTTGTAGGCATCATGATTATTGTTATCCTAGTTTTTTTAGATGTTTTAAAATTATTTTTTAATTAATACTTTTAAATGCTAGCTAAATGAAGTTTAAGTGTTTATTAAAACAAAGTTTTTGTTTTTTAAAAACTAATATATGAAAATACACTAAGGGTGTGTTTGGGACAGCTTATGCTTATCCAGATAAGACGTTTATCTGGAAATGTGGATCGCAGAGCTCAATCTGCGTTGCGCGATTAGTGTAAAAAATTAACTATGTTTTCTGATAAGCTATGCAAACGCAGTTTTCAAACGGTGAGCAGGTGTTTTCAAAACGTCACCGCAGCGAATAAACTGCCCTAAACGCACTGTAAATGGAAATATTTGTAAACATAAAAATTGACCCAAACAGCCTGCCAATCTTTTTAATGGAATCTTATTTTTTACAGGTTTTTGTATCTAATGCTTAAATATATGATCATTTATCTTTACAATTTCTTAATTTTATGACATTTTTGCTTACATTAAATCATGGATGAACTTAGGGAACTATATTTATGATGATGATTCATGCATTTTGTTTATCACAAACTGAAGAAATTATTTTTCAATGGTCTTTGTGACATGTACAGAATCAATGGTTGGAAATGTTCCCCTCCATTGTATCCAAGGCAAAAACTATTCAAATTATTACATCCGGCCTCCCTGGTAATGGCAGCGGCTCTCTTCACCTGGTAATTGACCAAACCTATAAACTCTCCTCAATTTTAAGCCCCATCACAAGCACTAACTCATCAGCTTAATTATTTGTTTCTGGTGGCTAGATGTATGCAGAGTTTCAGGTTCTTTCACCTCTGGTGCCTACACGAGAGGCATATTTTCTTCGATATTGCCAGCAAAATGTGGAAGAAGGTACGTGGACAATTGTTGATTTTCCAGTGGACAATCTTCAGGATGTTATGCAAATGCCCCAAATGCGGTATAGGAGAAGGCCTTCCGGCTGCGTTATCCAAAACATGCCTAATGGATACTCAAAGGTGTGTATTTTTTCTCTACAAAATTGCTTTTTTATTCTTTTTTTTTTAATAAATTGTTGCAGCGTTAATCTTATTGAGCATATGCTTATTTATTAAGAGTTCCAACAAATGTTAAGTCGTGAATAGACCTATTTTTCTTGGCTTCACCAAAGCCGGTCTTTTTATTAAAGTGCATGGAAAGTTGAATAATAGGGGCATTTGTATACCTACCACTCAATTCTTATGTATTTACATCTCTAACACTAGTGAAGTGAAAAAAACAAAAATCGTAAGAAGATTGAAGAACACGAGATTTACGAGGTTCGGCAATGTGCTTAGGTCCTCGAGAGCAGAGCGGTTGTTTTTATTCCAGAAGTGAATTATGTTCTCATAGGATTACAAATACTATACATATATATAAATACAACCCTTAGTGAAATTACAAAAATACACTTGTACCGTACCGCTACCCGCAATTATACGCCCTTGGCACCCCAACCCACTTAAAGGAACTCCTCTATTTGGACAAATGCTTCCTCCGCTCTAGCATCTGTCTCTTATCTCATATATGAGCCATACCTAACAACTAGCTAAAAACTTCTTTTTATATTTATACAACTCAAATCTTTCATGTCACATAAATATCATTATTTTAACTTTTGATAACTGAAATACATCTTTTTAGGAAAGGTAACATATATGTAAAAGTTGATGTTTTAGTCTTAGATATGCAAATATACGTTTTAGATATTTAAATAAAGAAGAATTAAGCGGTATCTTTTTGTAAATGCTGCTATATATATATATATATATATATATATCTTGATTTGAACGAGAAAACAGCTTTATTTTTAGATATCTAATTAACTGCAATCATTCAACTGTTTGATTGAATCTGACAGCACTTATTTTGTAATACGCTTTTCCTATCTAAAAGTAACCAATACGTCCTTAGAGGAAGGGAGGCAGAAGTACATGCCTTAACCCTTAGGATTTGTTTCAGGGAGGTTGTAGCTCTTTGTAGAAGTAGCTGTGGAGGACCTATTGTAAGAAAATCACTTTTCAAACTGTTGTTGCAAGTAATATAATTCGTTTCTCTTTTTGTTTTTTTTTTAAGCCAAATAAAAACTTTGTTAATAGCTACCACATTTAAATAGATATTTTTGTATAGTTGTTTCTTGAGGTGAAAGAAACAAAAAATCACAAGAAGTTTAAGAACACGAGATTTATGAGGTTCGGCAACATGGCTATGTCCTCGGGAGTAGAGCGGTGATTTCACTATTCTAGAAAAGTTTAGTACAATATCTATAGGGTTACACATCAAATATATAGATAAAACTCACAGATAAAATTACTAAAATACCCCTGCACCGTACTGCTGGGGTGTTGTCTCCGCACCCCCAATCCACTTACAAAACGTACTCGATTGGATAGATGCTTCCGCTCCACTCCGGTCCGTTGGCTCGCTCCGTTCCGCTTTAGCATCTGTCCCTTATATGGTATATGAGTCACAACTAACATTTCTCTTCACAAAAATCTACAGATCAAGATTAAAAAGAAAAAAAAAACCAAACAAATAATGTGATAACATTCTAAAAAAATAAAATGGCAAAAAAGAGCTATCCTAAAGAAAAATTGTGTTTTGTTTCTACTGTTATTCTCTGCAGATGCAATTTATTATACTCTATGCTAAGTGTTGGACAACTCAAACATGCATGAAGAACCACAAAACAATTAATTTAATTAAACAGCATAACTTTCTTCTCTTTTTCATGTCTCTTAGCATAAGATCAGCTTTTATAATCTATATATTTATATATAGGTTTGAACTTATATTCTAAAAAATTGGGAGTATATTATTTGACCAGTGCACATTAATGCCTTTACATTCATATTTACTGCGTACTGAGCATGTCTTTAGTGAGGCCTATAATGGCTTGGGTCGGAATGCAACACTTGTACCCTCCATGAACCACAAGCTGTTGAATTTAGCATTAACTCCTCTTATCTCCAACATTCAATTCGCTGCAATCCTAGCTCAAACAGTTTTGTTTAGTAATGTTTTTACTGCTTTTGTTCTAGATAACCTCTCATCTTCATCTTTAATCTCAACATAATCATTTAAAATCAACTCTTTAAACAACCTTTAGGTCCTCAACACAGTAATGCTCTTGCAGAAAAAGAACAGTACAATGTTTATCAAACGAAGCTTGATGCATGGCCATTTTAACCTTTTTATGTAGGTTACTTGGGTAGAACAAGCAGAGGTGGAAGATAAGCCAATACACCAAATGTTTTCTCAGTTCATTAACAGTGGAATGGGATTTGGAGCCACTCGCTGGCTATCGGTTTTACAGCTACAATGCGAACGGTTAGCGGCTTTAATGGCCACAAATATTTCAGATCTGGGAGGTATTATTCCGCTATCTGACATTTCGTCGTGTATCAAAAATCAATCTGATAAAAAAAATTTAAATTTTTTCCTGATTTTGCATTATCAGTAATCTCCACACCAGAGGGAAGGAAGAACATAATAAAGCTATCATACAGAATGGTGAGGACCTTCTTTGCTAGTATTACCTCCTCCGGAGGACAATCATGGACTGCGCTTTCCGATTCACCTGATGATACAATTAGAGTAACAACCAGAAAAAATACTCTGCCGGGGCAGCCTAATGGTGTTATTCTGTCAGCAGTATCCACCGCTTGGCTTCCATTTTCTTACCATCAAGTCTTCGATCTCTTGACTGATCAGCACAGAAGGTCTCAGGTATATCTAAGGATCAATCAATCTCTTGTTTTTACAGTTAAAATTAGGAGATTTATATTACAAAAGGGGGCATTTTGCATACATACTGCCTAATTTTTATGTCTTTACATATCTAACACATAAACCTTATACTTTACATTTATATCATCTAATGCGGAAGGCTTCGTTGATGATTGTCCATCTATGAAATAATTTCTGTTTGAACTACTTGTTTTGTGTTGTTAACAGAAGGCTAATTAGGGGTTAAAAATTGTAGCTTTTGTATATTTAAATTAAACATTTTTCATATATTGATTAACGTGCAGCTGGATGCTTTGTCGAGTGGAAACTCTCTTCACGAGATTGATCATATTGCAAATGGCTCGCATCCTAAGAACTGCGTTTCTCTTCTACGCGTAAATGTGAGTTTTCTATTTTCATGATTTTAAGGTTAATTTTCATCAGAAAATTAAGGTTTTGAATGAAATTATGAAATTATTACCCTTAGAACTCAGACCCTGAAAATGCAGTGTGCCTATATGACCTGCAATTAATGTTGTGTGGAAAACATTAAAGGAAGAATCATGCTTCAGTGGAATTTTTTTATACTGAATCATAATATCAAGTTGTACCATCATTGGCTTCTAAACATAAACTAGAAATTTTGAGTTGTTCTCTTAGTTTCATTCGCCATTGCTTCTTAATTACCTATAGTTCCTGGAAATATCATCTACAGTGTAAGCACAAAGATGAAAACTTTCTGCATTATTACCTATTGATAGAAAACAGGCATCCAAATAGAAGCTATTAAAGTCATAATAACTGCTTTCTTTAGATGGTAATTAATGTTTCACCAATAAATAGTAGACAAAAATGAGGATGGCGCAGCAGACTTGTTAATGATGCCATATTAAATGAGCTCTTGATTGATTTCTAGAGTCCAACCTAGCTCTGTTGCACTTCTTCCTTTTGGGGTTCAGAAACCCTAGCCCTTGGCCTCTTTTATTTTAGGGTTACCAACTTACCATTCATCTTAAAGACTGAAACCAAACGCTTTTATTTCTGGAAGAAGCCAAAGTGTACTTACTAATTTTTAAAATGCATTGTTTTGTTAAAAAATATAAAATATAGAATATATACATGTCATCTTATCCATGCATGGAATGGTCCAATGGTTCATTTCAGTTTTTAAAAATTAATTTTTTAAAAGTTAAAATGATGATATTTTTCATAATTTCGGTGTTTACAAAAGATTATAAAAATTTTGACTTGATATGAATGTTTAAAGCCAATCTTCTGATAAAAAACCCAACTTTTTTTCATGCGTGGCACGCAGGCCGCCAGCAACTCCTCCCAGAAGGTGGAGCTCCTTCTACAGGAGAGCTGCACCCACCCTACGGGCGGCAGCCATATCGTCTACGCTACGATCGACGTCGGAGCCGTTCAACTAGTGACGAACGGTGAGGATACTTCCTACATTCCCCTTCTCCCCACTGGTTTCGTCCTCTTCCCCGCAGAACAACCGGCCTCTGTATCATGCTCCACCGCCGCCACAAACAACTCCGTCCCCGTCGGCTGTCTCCTCACAGTCGGGATGCAGGTGCTGGCGAGCGCCGTCCCCTCTGCCAAACTCAATCTTTCCAGCGTCACCGCCGTCAACCACCATCTTTTATCCGCAGTGCACCAGATCAGCAACGCTCTCGCCGGTGGTGTGTCCCCCGTTGCTCCCCCATGTCTTGAACAACAGTAGTACCGCCCCCCGCCCCCCGCCCCTTCACCGGGCCATGTTTCAAAATGACCAAAATACCCTTACTACCATATCTCCATTGCTATGATGTGAGGGCATTTTGATCATTTTGATTCTTTTGGTAAAAAAAAAAAATTATGTTACAATAAATTAGTTTTCGAGTAGTGTTTAATTAAAATTTAAAGATTAGTGTAATGGATTAAGAGAAGAAGAAGAGATAGAGAGAGGGGGGCAGTCAAGAGCGCACCAGATGCGATCCATGAGGCTTCTAAAGGGGGCTTCAGGGCGAATCGGTTCGGGTATTGACTTCTTCTGATTGTCAGAACTGTTCTAAACTAAGCCATTGTTGTTATGTACATTATTATCTCTTGAGTATGCAAACTTTTTAATTATAACTTTGTGCTTTCGGCTTTGTTTGTTACCATTTGATGAATTTGGCTTAACTGTTTTTATATTTTCTTTTTTGAAAATTTTGAAACATGACATACAATTCTGATATATTTAGATATCTAAGCCCGAAACTATGTTTTTACTTATAAAATATTGGTGTCATAAATGTATGCCATGCATGATGTTTAAAAAGAAACTGATGTTAAAATATTTGATGTGGTGTAGGGGTGTAAACGAACCGAACAGAGTTAGTGTTCGTGTTCGAAATGTTAGAACATCACTGTTCGTGTTTGGTTTGTTTAACAAATCGAACGAAAAAAAAATTGTGTGTTCGTCTTGTTTGCTTATGGAACAAATCGAACACAAACTTCTTGACGAACCGAACACGAACTGTTCACGAACGACGAGTTTTTTTGACAGCCTTAGCTTTGATAGCATATTTCCTCAAAATGAAATAAATTTATCAGATATTCTGTACACATCAGGTTATCCATTCTTTTTCAAAATGAAGCAAACCGAATAAGACGTTTAGGGTTTTATTTTAATATATAGTATAGTATATTAATTATAATATTATAATATTTATATTAATATAATTAATATTATAATATTATTATTGTTATTAATAATTTATCATATATTATAATTTATAGAAGTTTAATTATTTAAAATATGATAAAATTTTTATAATATATAATTATTTTTAAATTATCATAAATTTTTTATATGTAATTATTTTAAATTATTTTTTATTTCAAACAATAACGAATAAAATGCTAATCCATCACTGTTCGTGTTTGGTTCGTTTAACAAACCAAACGAAAAAAATTATTCGTGTTCGTCTCATTTGCTTATCGAACGAATCGAACACGAACTGTTCGCGAACTACGAGCTTCTTTGACAGCCCTAATGTGGTGTGAAAGATTTGGGTGATATGTTTGTGTAAATATGAATATTTAAGTTTTAGATAAGAAAATGCATGACAATCGTGTAGTGTGTATGCAAATGCTTCTTTTTTGTGCTTTTATATTTTGAATTAATTTCATTTGCAGGTTCTTTTGTTTTTCCCCCTCAGTGTTTTAATTTTGATTAATGGTGAGCTGTGATTAAAAAATGTGACAATATTTTTATCTGTAATAAAAAGTTAAAAATGTACAATTTCTACATCTAGTGTATACATTATGTCAGATTTAATTTATCTATTGGCAACCAAAATAAGTTATAGGCAAAAATAATAATAATAAATAAGAGATTATAAAAGAGAGTTGAATTGAGTGTTCTAATGTTTATATACATTGAGCAATGATTATAGGTGTTTTAAGATGAATATTTAGTTATATAGTGAATAGGGAACAAAAGTTGGGCCGAATATACTAAGTTTCTAAAGTTCAAGTTAAATAGTGAGGGTCAATTATTTGGTATTTGTAAGCTGATATTTATTTATTTATTTATTTATTTTTCATTAATGTTCTCTGTGGGACTGAATTTAAAGGCTTTCACATGCCTTTAAATGGAAACAGAAATTAATGGCATCAAATATCATGCACTTAAAAACCACTGTGATGAACTATTTAAGTCATTAGAGTTAAATTTTACACTACTATGGTAAAAATAGGCTAAAAACTAAGGTGAGCTCAAGAACAAATAGGAGAGATATTAGTGGAGTTATGGTTGGACATTAGGGGGGCCATGCTTGCATTGGTTTGGCTTTTTTTCTTGGTAAGCTTAATTAAATTACAATTTGATGTGTGCTAAATAATTAACGGCAGTGGAGTAACAAATTATTATCTCAGGTTGTACGAAAATTCAACGCACACTCAGGTAAAAGTAGATATCCAGGAAGGAGACACTAGGAAGTTTTTGCATGGAAAACTCAAAAATGGAAAAAATCATGTGGTCTTGCCTAGTTGAAACATTCCACTATGACTTTGATTACATGTACAACATTTTGTCCCGCATGCTGAAGAGGGATGTACTGTTTCTTGAGTTACAACATTCGTAGATAGAAAAACTCGTTACCCCAGAAGAGAAAACCGTCTTCAAGGGAGGCACTACGTTTGGGATGATGCATTGACTCGAGGGTTTCTACGTGATTCCACGGTGTCGGTGGTTGCTTTGAACATTGTTTTGCTGTAAGAAGCGCACAACTGCTGATAATGGTCCACGATGGTGGTAGAACGGCGGTTAGAGATGGCCGAAGGTGGCTGCCGAAGCTAGGAAGAGGCGGCAATCAAAGGAGGTGACGGTTGGAGTTGCTAGAGGCAACGGTGACAGAAGTTAACCAGACGACGGCGGCTGAAGTTGGCAAGCAGTGATGGCCGGAATTGTGGTGGAGATGTCGGGTATCTTTTTCGGGAGTAACACATCTGTTAGGTATGGCTCAAATACCGAAAATTTGGAGTCTCTTGGAATAAAGAGGTGTGTCTCCTGGTGAAAAGGAGTGTCTCTTAGAATTTAGTGGGTGAGAGCGAGGGCATTTTAGTAATTTATCTGTGGATTTTATCTATAAATAAATGTGTAACCCTATGGGTATGTAACCAAACTTGTAACTCCTCTGAAATAGTGAATTCGCCGCTCTGCTCCCGAGGATGTAGGCATCTCTGTCGAACCTCGTTAAATCTTTGTGTTGTTTCTCTGGATTTGTGTCGATTCTTGTTTTCTTCGCCCTAAATTTCTCAACAAGTGGTATTAGAGCGAGGTTTGAGGGCAGAGGAGAAAAATCAGCATAGGAAGGACTAGGATTTGTGTTCGACTAGAGATTGGTGCGGGATTGGCAGCTAGGGCTTCTTGGAACTTGAAGATTGCGATAGTTTCGACAAAGCAGATCGTTCGCGAGAAGATCAGGCAAATCGCTGTAGTAAGGAGCAGGCTTCACACAACATTCGGCCTAGCGAGGCTTCCAGGCGCGACAATACATTCACAAACAGGAGTTCGCATGAGGCGGGAAGAACCAGACGCGGAGGAGATCGGGACCTGTAGAAGAATTCGGTGCAGGAGGCGTTCGGGACGACATCCTTCTGGAGGCGAGAAGGATTGGCGACGCAAAAAAATCTGCAGCAGCTCGGAGTTGGCAGCAATCTTGTTGGGAATCAGTGCAAGTCGTGGCTTCTAGAAGTTCGCAGAAGAGGAGCCAGGGAATCAAAATTTAGGATTTACACCTGAGAGCATATTCCGGAGGCGGAGAGACGGGAAACATGGAAAGAATTTCGAGACAGCAAATTTGGAACGAAATATGGAATATTTAATTTGCACCAGAACAAGAAATTTGGATTCTTTTATTAATGTCAGGAGAAATATTCTTTCCTGATTGACAATTTTCTTGTTCTGATCTGTGGAGAAGAAATTCCTGGAGACTTAATTAAGGCAATACTTAATTAAGGAAACTCAATTGAGGTTGAGGGACTATGTTTTGAAATTCCAGGAGGCTTAATTAAGAAAACTCAATTGAGGGATTCTATTTTGAAATTCAGGGAGACTCAATTAAAGCAAACTTAATTAAGGGATTCTGTTTTGATATTCCAGGAAACATAATTAAGTCAAATACTTAATTAAGGGATTTTATTTTGAAACTCTGAGAAATTTAATTAAGGTAAACACTTAATTAAGGGGAAATTAATTAAGAAAACTTAATTAAGAGATTATGTATTGAGCATATCCAACCAAGGGAAATAATGATTTCCGGCTTCAGCAATTTAGCAACCGAGCGAAGAAGTTCGGCTCGAACAGAGGTGTTCGCGGCGTTTGGCGTGGAGGGGTTCGCACGACCAGGCGCGAAAGTTTCGCGAAGGTATTTTCTCGCATGCGACCAGGTGCGAAAATTTCGCAAAGGTGTTTCTCGCGTTCAAACAAACGCGAACAAGGGAATGATTGCGGGTCTTCTTCACAGCCGAGGAAGAGGCTTGCGAGAAGCAGTTCGCAATGTGTTCGCGCAACGTTTGCGATCAGGATCGTGAGGTGGAGTTCGGTTTCGCAAACAGGAGCCTCGTTTTATGAATATTGGAGTTTGGCTAGCGGAATTCGCAAGTTTGTCGCATGAGGGGTTGCGACAGGTGGAGTTCGGTTCCGCAAATAGGAGCCTCATTTTGCGAACAGAGGAGTTTTAACTAGCGGAGTTCGCAAGTTTGTCGCAGGAGAAGTTGCAACATGTAGAGTTCGGCTGAGGCTTTCCCGCGAACAGGAAAGGGCTTTGGATAAGGTGTTCGCAGTAATTCCACTGAATTTTCACGAACAGTAAAAAAGCTTCGTGTGAAAATTTTGATTCACCAATCACAGGAGAATCGCGGGAAAATTGCTGTAATTAACAAAGAAAATTTCAAGTTTCTTTGAATTTTTTTGTGATGTGTTTTTTGTTTCAACAAAATGCAGGAAAAGTTCACTGCAAGATTAATTTCAATTGGCAATGTCTTGAGCAAAATTCGAGATAGTGAAGTTCGATGGAACATGAAACTTCAGATTGTGGCAAACAAGGATGAAAGTTTTGTTGGCACAATAGAGAATTTTGAAAGCATTGCGAGCTACGAAACTTGTTAATATCTATAAATTGTTGAGGAGTACAGTTGTAAGTGGAGTTTACTTGCTCGGTTCATATGATGGAAATGCACAGGTACTATAACCAAGCCAGATATTATAAACAAGTTCTTAGATTGCTTGAATTTGTTAAATGATTGCAGTTGCTAGATGACATGATTGCCCAACCCACTTTGGCGTAAGAAACTTCAAGATGTATTTCTCTTAAGGGGCTGGATGCCAAGGTGGAAATTTGTTAGGTATGGCTCATATATCGAAAATTTGGAGTCTCTTGGAATAAAAAGGTGTGTCTCCTGGTGAAAATGATTGTCTCTTGGAATTAAGTGGGTTGAGGGAAGCGGGGGCGTTTTAGTAATTTATCTGTGGGTTTTATCTATAAATAGATGTGTAAGCCTATGGGTACGGAATTGAACTTGTAACTCCTTTGAAATATTGAATTCGCCGCTATGCTCCCGAGAATGTAATCATCTTTGTCGAATCTCGTTAAATCTATGTGTTCTTCTAGTTTTGTGTAGATTCTTACATTTATTTGCCCTAAATTTTTCAACAACATCTTTCGACATGATATGTCGCTTCGGTGGTTGCTTTGTGATTCATGGTGTATTGTCATGATAAGTATGCGATAGCCGATGGTGGTCGAAGGTGGTCGGAAACTGCGATCGACTCGAAAGAAATTTGAACCAAAATTAATTCTTGAGCGATTTTCATTGTTTGAGCTAAATTCACAGGCATACCATACATACCACATGTATAACATAAAACTTTAAAAGCCATGCTTAAACCCTAAATTCACATACCTACCCTACGTGTGAAATCGGACTGTGCATCGATCCTACTAAATTTTGATCCGATCTGGCGTTGATCTATTCGATTTCCGAGTCGACTAGAATTGTAAACAAGTAGGCTCGAATATAATTTTTTTTGCTCGTGAGCCAAATTGATCCAACCCGAACCCGCCTCGGTCTCGTTTATTTCTATCCCAATCTGATCCAAGCCCGATCCAGATCCGATCCTACTAAATGTTTAGTTGTTAAATATGTAAAAACAAAAGAATTGTTTAAGTGTTAAAAAATCATAAACATTAATCGAGGAACTGGATTTGGGCTGAGCTTAGTACTCCGATGCTCAAATAGAAAGGCGAACAATTCATTTAACTTTTAAAGCATTAAGTGGTTTTAAACTAATCCTAAATATCCCTTTAAAGGTCTTATAAATTGCTACCCAATTCAAAGTTGACTCAACCAAAAACAGGGAATTCAAAATCCTACTTCTTTAACATTTAAAAATTAACAAGGTCAAACAACCAAATTCAACCAAAATTCACCCAAACAAATTAAGGAAATTCTACTCTCAAGTTGATAAATGAATCTTATATTTTAATTTTGGCAACTATAAGGCTAGATAGCCTACCAGTGTCAAGTTATAGCCAGGAAATTCTACTCTCAATTCTTTTTTGCATACATACAACCTTATGTATACCTGGGAAGTTGTACAAAAATATAAAGTTCATGTGCTATGTATAGATACATAGGAATTTAGTGGTATGTATGTAGATCTTCACGTAGGAGCAAGCAAGCTTACTTTTCGAAACAAGTGTAGGATGAATGGCGAGCAAGCTTACTTCCCAGATAGGCTTCAGGTAGGAGATGAGCGGAAGGATGAGAAAGATGGTGGTCTCTGTAAGCTGCGATCCCGTAGTTGTCTACCCAACTAACTCGAATGGTGGCTGTATAATAATGAAAGAAAAAAGAACGAAATTTACATAACATTCAGTTCTAAAGCATTTACTTATCTCACAATTCAACTTTTTTACGAGTTAAGCACATACGAACATGTGGATTACACTTTTTCCTATAGGTAGGATGATTGTAAAAATTTATATGTATGTAAGATAAGTAAATGCATAAGAATTTGGTGCTATGTATGTAAACATCAAAAAAGAAAATAGTGTGAAAATGAGAGTAGGAATGATTGAAGAGGAAGAACTGCGCGAACAATCATACTTTACTCATTGGTTACTGTAAGGGCGAAGCGGAAGGATTAGGGTTTCGGTGCTTTCAGTAAGCTACGATCCCGTAGCTCAAGGTTTTTGGGGTCTTTGTAAGCAACGATGATGGAGAGTCGTGACCGGAAGAGGTGGAGTTAAGTTATCGGGAGAGGACGAGTTCAGTCGCGGAGAGAGGAGATGGAGAGGGATTTACGGTGAAACCGAGAGAGGGAGGAGTCGCATGAGGATGCTTTCCTATGGTTTAGTAATAATGGACAACCATTGGTTTTATTTTAGACTGTAATTACGAATTAGTGTTGGTAAGTCTAAACAAAACTGTCAAAATCTTTTTCTATTAAGAAGCGATAGGTCTAGGAGTAGTAATCCTGTCCAAAATTATAAGATTAATCATGTATCACTAAGTCGTGAGAGTTTTACACGATATTAGCGAGGCACAATAAGTCGTTTGTTATGTCCTCGATTATACTGCATTTTCCTGTAGTGTCTATCTGTAATAAAAAAATATATTTATTGACAAATATGACTAATAAATGATATAATATAAAGGAAAATTGAATTGACAGCTCTCAGGTTTCAATATATTGAGCAATGATTAGATGTGACTTGAGCTTGGGATTTGTTTATATAGTGCCCAATGTATAAGTGGTTAGATTCAATTTTAACACTAAAGTTCAAGGCAAATAGTAAGGGTCAATTATTTGGTATTTGTACACTAGTATTTAGTCATCCATTTTCCTGTGGGACTAAATTTAAATGCTTTGACATGTGGGACTAAATTTAAATGCTTTCACATGCCATTAAATGAATTTTTTTCAATGGCATCAAATATAATGCTCTTAAAATCCATTGAATTATAGTGATGAACTATCTAAGCCACTAATGTTAAACATTACACTAATATAGGAAAATTAGGCTAAAGATCAATGTGAATCTCAATAACAATTGACACATATATTAATGTGGTTATAATATATATGGACATTTGGGGGCCATGCTTGCTTTGATTTGACTAGATAATAGGAGTGAATTTAGTTTTCAATTTTTTTGATCTCAACTAAATTTCTGCTAAAGCATTTTCCTTGTTCATTTATCTCAATCATGTGGTCCACCTCTCGTTTGGACTTGATATTAATTGGTTGTGTGACCCAAATTTATGATTTAAGTCTCCTTTTTGCTTTTGATCCTATTCATGCTCAAGAGACAAAAGGATCGGGGAAGTGGTTAATTAAGAACAAAGATGCTAGTTTAGATCATGATGAGATTGTTTGAAATTAATAATTACGAAGGGGCCAATTAGTTGGCCTTTTTTTTTTTTATCACAAGCAATAAATATATTCTTGCTCTTAGTTGGCCTCTTTCTAACCCAATTTGGCTTATGTTTAATCTTAATTGACGATTGTTGATTCTTTTCTTCTTCCTAATCATAATTAGCCTCTTATACATGCATCTAATATTATCTAGTTATTTTTATTTAATGAGCGACTATTGAAATTAGTTTTTTTTTTCTTTAAGCATCACACAATATAAGAGTGCTAAGTGATGTAATTAGCAAAATTTTAAGTGTTTAATAAGCATATTTAAATATTTTTAGTTCTATGTAAGTAACTCCTAATTTTAAAAGGTTAAGTTTTAGGAGAGTCAAAAGTAATTGATATTATCAATATTTCAGAGAGAGAGAGAGAGAGAGAGAGAGAGAGAGAGAGAGAGAGAGAGAGAGAGAGAGAGAGAGAGAGAGAGAGAGAGAGATTATTATTTTTACAACCTTTTAATATTTTTTTTATTTTCTAAAATAACTATATGTTGACATGTTAAATTCTGTCTGAATATAATTTTATATTATTTGGTTGGAGCTTAAGAACTATTTTAAGAAAATGTAAAGGTTTAGGGTTTAGGGAATAAAATACTACCTGATTACTATACATAATTTAATCAGCTTTGATTGAGATGCCAACATAAAATTAAAATTGAGACAAATTTAACCTAAAATTAACCCGTGAATTTAAAATTGATTTAAAAATTCGATCTTGACTCAAATAGTTATTATGTTTTATCTTAAACCGGTTATTCATTTGAGTTTGGATAGCTAGGTTGGAAGCCAATTGGGTTCATGTCTAACTTTCTTTCCCATTCAATATTGATTGGGTTGGGTCTAGAATCAGGACCTGTTTAATGATACCTCAACATGGAATTGGGTCAAACTTTATTAGGTATTTTAATAGATTGGTAGGGTTTGGGTCGAGTTAAATTTGAGTTAGATTTGAACTCTACCGGTTGACTCCAAATGGCTTCCTAATATTTTCATTATTCGAAAACATTTATTAATATGCATAATTTAAAGCATATAAATTATTAGTAAACTTGATGCAAGAATATAAAAGATGTAAATAAATAAAATGAAGCCATTAAAATAGATATTTTATAATATTCTTCTCGAGTTATTTGCTAAATTACAAATTATGTTAATGAACATAACAAAAATAAGCAAATTAGTATTACACCATAGCTATAGTTAGAAATAAAATGAAAATTTTGAAGGGATAAAATTTGAACACTTAACCTGCCAGAATAAGAAGTTAGTTTTCAAAATTATTCATTTAAATAATTTGTTTTACAATTTATTCAAATTTGGAAGATTAACATAAATTCCACTCAATTCCACTGAATTTACACATCTAACACCTAACAAGAAAATGCGCATTTCAGTTTATAAAAGTTCAAATGATGATATTTTTGATGTGAAATGAAAGATTTCGATGTTATAAGTGTAAAAAGTAAAGTTTAGATGTTATATTTGTTGGTACACCGGAATTGGTTGGTATATGTTTGTGATTGCTCATATTCATATATAAAAAACTAACCACTCTTTTCTATTATATCTCATGTCAATGAAAATTAGAATTTACTTTTAACAGCAAGAACGAGAGGAGAGAAAGGTTGGGCGATGCAATGTCGTGTGACTAGGAAGCCCAACCTTGGAGCCAAAGGATAAGTAATTGAGATTCTTCAAATCATGATCTTAGATTGAAGATATTATACTTTTAACTTGTCATCTTGCTGCTAACTCTTTGATTTCTTCGCCTTCAAAGGAAGTTAAAATTTTCTTCACTCTTGGGTGGCCACATTTTTTTAATGTAAATTCTATCAATTTATTTCAATCAGAATGATGTCAGATTTGACAGCCATATTTTGTTTTTTGGTATGTCGTATATCTCCTTATGGATGTTTTCTTCTTGTGCTCTAAGGGAATTACTGGCTTCTATTGTTGGCTTTATTTTTCACCTTTATAGCCATGGCTTTTGAACTAGCCTTTGTAACAGTATTTGAGAAATGTTTGTTTGATGAGAAAGTTTCAATTTCCCCTAGGATCTACTTTCTGCAATGAAGTTCATGGCAAATGCTCTTTCTTGCAAGAGGCTTGTGGCCTAAACCATATATTGTGCTCCTGCAATGCCTCTATAATATTCTTTATTTTTTATTTGAATGGAAGAGAGACGGTGTGCAAAAGGTGTTGGCCTTATTCATCATTTTACCTTTATCTCCACTTTGCTTCTATCTATGAAATTATGCTTTCTTTTAAGGTGTGTAGAGATTGTGCTAGTGAAAATGTTCAACAAAAACATTCCACTATATAATCATATTTATTGGCTAAATGTATTAGTTAAGATTAAACTAATCGCAATTATTGATAACTTTGAAATTTAGCTGCTTAGTTATAAATCACTTTATCATAATGCCAATAAGATGGTTAATAAAGTACATACATAGCGTTCAATAATTTAATTTAGCCAGAAAATTGTGTGTTGATGAACTAAATCAAGTTTTACCCACGCCTTCTTCTGAAGAACTTTCATTAGGATTTATATTATATTCATTATAAGAGTTCTGCTCTTGATAATTGGACAATTATAATAGTGCAACTCAACTAGTGGAATAAACAAATATGCATAACTTAATACTTAATTTAATATTACAATCCTTTATATGGGATCCATAGTAAAGTGGCTCTGTTGTGAATTTGAAATGATGTAAAGTTGATAATTAATCACAACTTTAAGATGAAATAGCCCAGTTTCATAGAATAACACAAGTAGTAATAGAGACCAAAATTTAAGTCTATCCACGAAAGAAACATTTTGTACCACAAATTCTGTATTATTCTACAAAAATCGTCTTCTTTTAGTCTGCTTTGGTTTGGCACATAAAAACGTCAGTTAACACAGTTCTGGAGATTAGCATAGTACTCAGTAGTGACAGAGTCTGCATTCAGAAGAAAATAAATTTGATCATAAGTATATATATAATTAGTGAAAGAAAATGAAAGAAATTGGAGAGGGTTAACCTTGGCTTTATCAAGGCACACATCCTTCTCGACAAGATCGGAAATGGGATAGTTCATTTCATCAGGAATGACAGAGATGAATGAAAGAGGTGAAATGCGAAGATTGTCCGCAATCATAAACCTTATGGACCCAACCGCAAAGCTTCCGCCAATGTCCTTCATCAACTTTCTTGACTTGGGATTCTGCTCCGTATATTCTAATTGCCCCAATCCGTGTTGGCAATAAATAAATGAACTAGGATTCCGTAGTTTATCAGAATTGCATGTCATACATACATCCGACCCGTATAGTTTTTTTGGTGTAATTTCCTCCATGTTTAGTATTTGTTTTTCAATTCCATAGAAGGCTGCAAGTTTTGGAATCAACAACATATTTCTGGAGTTTTCTGATTTGAAACAGTCTAGTCCCATATTCTCCACTGATGAATACAAATTATTGATGCAACCTCCTAGCTTTGATTTGTTATTAGAAAGAAGTCGAAGCACAGAACCGAGTGGAAAGGTGAGAAAACTCAAAAGTTGATTGACAAAATCTGTCCCAACTTCGGCATATAGAACATTATTGGTTTTTTTGTTAAAGATGAGATTTAAGGTAATTTCACTCTCTGCTTCGTTCACCTTCAACTCATGTTTAATCGCTGAAGTGCAATTTAGATCTGCTTGCATACAAGCATCAGGGAAGCAAACCTCCGTTAATGGATTCTCGGATACTAAACAAGCACCAGGGAAGCAAATCTCGGTCAATGGATTCTTGGATACTAAAAGCTTTCCCAACAAGTCCAGTGTCTAAAAATAAAAGAAAAACAACATTTTAACTTTAAATTTTCAATGATTGATAGTTAAAAGCATTTTTTCCTCAAGTATTCAAAGTCAAGCTTACCTCTTCTGTGCCGAAATATATAACCTTCTTTTCCATTATACTTGAATCTTTAATTTGCAATTCTTTAAGAATTGAGCAGCCCCCCTTCAGAGAAGCAGGTATCACCCGTAGATTATCAGTTATAAAAAATCCTACTGTTTCATTAATAAAGATTCCTCCACATTCCGGTATCTTTTTTTGGTAGTAACTCGTTTTATCCATAAGTTCGCCACAGCTGGGGCATGGACATGTTCTTTGTTGCGAATGGTAAATTTTTCCATATGGTCTTTTCTTACGGGACATACGAGTTTCATCACAGTAGTAGAACACCCTCGGATTACCATCATGTATATTTTTAACCTTCAAGTCCTCACAAGTTATTGCTGCCGCACTTCGGGGATTGAGAAGCATTTCCTTGCATGCATCGGTCTGTAAGTGCTTGATATCCAACTGTTCAACGCTCTGGTACAAACTATCGAGAGATCCCAACCCAGATTGTTTACCCAAAAGTCGGACGATGCTTCCAAGTGGAAGGGTTAGAAAGCTGAATAACACATCAATGAAATCACTTCCAGCTTCGGCACATACAACACGCTTCTCTTCTCTATCAATCAAAAATGTTACCCTTACCTTGGACATGGTGTACTGCGACGTGGGTAATGCAGATAGAACACCTTTGCTTTTCAATATATAAGTGTGGAGAAGACTAGCGCCGATGACTGTAGAATTCAAAGAGTGTGTTTCATTAATTATGAGACACTTGAATGGTCGCCTCTGTCTCTATTACATAGTGTCGATTGGAGCTTTGGAATAGGAACGGTCCTGTTGCAAAATCGAGCCGGCCCGCTTTAAAAGCATTCAATAATGCGAACACTGAATTTGCATCTTGAAGATAGCGAAAGTTTCTTAAAAGAGGTTTATAAGCATTTTCTTCAATAATTTTGTCTTTACAGTCCTATAAGTGCACAGCGACAAAAGTATTTTTGGGCATTTCGGAGCATAAAATAATGGAAATGTATTCAGTTTCTTTCTTTTCTTATTATTACAGAATACTAGCGAAAGAACTTTTGATGTTCAATAATCTGTGATAACTGTATTTAAAAATGAAACTTCAAAAACATGTATGAATACCACACAAGACGTGAATAAGAAAATTCATTCATGTTGTGATGGATCAGTGTTGTGCGCATGAAACTTTATGATAATTAAATAAAAGATTAATCTTTTCATTTTATATGAATATGTCACAAACTGTGGACAGATGAAGGGTGATTTTATAAGAGTTATTAGTTTGTTTAGGTGAAACAATTCAAAAAGAAAAAAAAAACTATGGGGCCTGACTTAATTGAAGTGCCGACATTAATATAATTCACATGTTACAAATAATGCACTTTCCCTCTATTAGGAAAAGTAGATAATTTGAATGATATTTCATGATGTCACACTAAATTTATGTTTAATAAAAAGGAAAATTATCATCATGCACGAACCTCAAAACAGTTTGGGTAAGAATAATTACAAATATGAATTGATAATCCAAGCTCTGATATCATCAAACTTATAGTCAAACTAACTGTCTCAACATGGTGAGCCAAATGGAGCAAAAATTAATTTAATCTGATTTAGCCCAAATCAAGTTGTTTAAGTGCATTTGATAGTTTTGTATGAGCAATTAAATGGTCAAATGGATTCTAAGTCTGACAAATTTATAGTCAAATCAAACATTTCATCGAGCTTAAGATCACTCGATTATAACATTATTAAAATGCTCAAATGCTCATATAATGCTATCTGATCAAAAGGATTGCTCTGATACGTTCGATGGAGTGGTTCAGATTCATGTAGTATTTAAAGAGGATATCACTCACAAAATCTATAATTAGATTCTCCCTTCCTTCATGAAAGTGAATTTAGGATTTGAACTTGGAGAAGGTTGAAGGGAAATTCAAGCTTGTAAGGATTCTGAGCTCCATTACCACCAGATTGCCCGTATCAAACTCCACCACTACCAAACTGTCGTCAGACCACTACTATCTGGTCGCCGCCACCATTGAGCTCCACGATCACTAAACCATCACTGCCCGAAATTTTATGTTTTTACTTAGTTTCTAAAGTTTAAGGTAAATAGTGAGGGTCAATTATTTGGTATTTGTACACTGAGACATGAACATTAATTGAGGAACTTAACTTGGGCTGAGTTTAGTACTTGATGCTCAGATAGAAAGGCGAGCAACTCATTTAATCTTTAAAGCATTAAGTGGTTTTAAAATATTCCTAAATATCCCCTAAATAGTTTTATAAATTGGTATTCGATTCAACGTTGACTCGATCAAAAATAGGGAACTCAAAATCATAACTCTTAAACATTTAAAGATTTACAGGGTCAAACAACCAAATTCAACCTAAATTCACTTAAACAATTTAAGGAAATTCTAATCCCAAGTTGATAAATGAATCTTATATTTTAAGTTTGGCAACTATAAGACTATATAGTCCAACTGTCTTAGGCTATAGCCAGGAAATTCTACTCCCAATTCTTATGTAATTACATATATAACACCTAAACTTTCATTTTTTGCGTACATACCACCTTAAATATTCATAGAAAGTTGTATTAAAATATGAAGTTATAAACACATGAGAATGTAGTGGTATGCATGTAAATGTTCATGTAGGAGCAAGCAAGCTTACTTTTTGAAACAAGCGTATGAAGCATGGTGAGCAAGCTTACTTTCCTAATTGGTTTTAGGTAAGAGCGGAGCAGAAAGTAATTGAGATTCTTCAAATCATGATCTTAGTATGAAGATATTATACTTTTAATTGTCATCGGTGCAGGTCACCGGTGCTTTGGTTAGATAGGCTTGTTGCTAACTCTTTGACTTCTTCGCCTTCAATGAAAGTTAGAATTTGCCTCACTCTTGGGTGGCCACTTTTTTTCCGATGTAAATTTTATCAATTTTTTTCTAAATCGGAATGATATTTGATTTGACGGCAACATTTTGTTTTTGATACGTCATATATCTCCTTGTGGATGTTTTCTTCATTTGCTCCAAGGGAATTACTGGCTTCTATTGCTGGCTTTATTTTTCACCTTTATAGACATGGCTTTTGAACTAGCTTTTGTAATAGTATTTAAGAAATGTTCGTTTGATGAGAGAAGTTTCAATTCCCCCTAGGATCTACTTTTTGCAATAAAATTCATGGCAAATGCCCTTTCTTGCAAGAGGCTTGCGGCCTAAACCATATATTGTGCTCCTACAATGCCTCTATAATATTCTCTATTTTTTATTTGAATTGAGGAGAGACAGTGTGCAAAGGGTTCAAACAAGACTGATTGGAATGGAGGGGCGAGGGGGAGGGAGAGTGGCCTTACTAATCATTTTACCTTAATCTCTGCCTTGCTTCTATCGATGAAATTCTGCTTCTTTTATTTTAAGATGTCTAGCGATTGTGCTAGTGAAAAGTTCAACAAAAAATGCCACTGTATAATCATATTTATTGGCTAAATATAATTGTTAAGATTAAACAAATCACAGTTATTGATAACTTTGAAATACAGCTGCTTAGTTATAAATCACTTTATCATAATACCAATATAATGGTTAATAAAGTACATAGTGTTCGGAAATTTGATTTAGCTGGAAAATTGTGTGTGCTCATGAATTAAATCAAGTTTTACCCATGCCATCTGAAGAACTTTCATTAGGCGTTGTACTGTATTCATTAAAAGAATTGTGCACTTGATACTTGGACAATTATAATAGTGCAACTCAACCAGTGGAATAAATAGTTATGCATAACTTAATATTTAATTTAATATTACAATCATTTATATGGGATCATAATGGAGTGGTTTTGTGCAAAATTTGAAATGTTGCAAAGTTGATAATTAATCACAGTTTTAAGACAAACATTTGATTATGATGGAAAAATAGCCATGTTTCATAAAATTACACTAGTAATAGCGACCAAAATGCACGTCTACTCATGGAAGAGCTGTTCGTAACGCAAATTTTGTATTATTCTTCAAAACTTGTTTCTTTTGGTCAGCTTTGGTTTGGCACATAAAAACGTCAGTTAACACAGTGTTGAAGATTAGCATATTACCCAATAGCGATAGAGTCTGCATTTCAAAGAAAAGATATTTTATCATAAGTATATATAATATATATATAATTAATGAAAGAAAATGAAAGAAATTGGAGAGGGTTAACCTTGGCTTTATCAAGGCGCAATTTCTCCTCCACAAGATCGGAGATGGGAAGATTCATTTCATCAGGAATGACAGAGATGAATGATAGAGGCGAAATTTGAAGATTGTCCGCAATCATAAAACTTGTGGACTCAACCGCAAAACCTCCGCCAATGTTCGTCATCAACTTTCTTGATTTTGGATTCTGCTCCATTGATTCTAGTTGCCTCAATCCATATAGGTAAAAAATATCAGACACGCATAACATGTCGGGTGTAATTTCCTCCACGTTCAGTATTTGTTTTTCAATTCCATAGAAGGCTGCAAGTTTTGGAAACAACACCATATTTCTGCATTTTTCTGATTTGAAACAGTCTAATCTCATATTCTCAACTGATGAATACAAATTATTGACGCAACCTTTTAGCTTTGATATGTTATTAGAAAGAAGTCTAAGCACAGAACCGAGTGGAAATGTGAGAAAGCTCAAAAGTTGATTGACAAAATCTGCCCCAACATCGGCATATAGAACACTATTGGTTTTTTGGTTCAATATGAGATTTAAGATAATTTCACTGTCTTCTCCGTTCACGTTCAACTCTTGTTTAATCGCTGGAGAGCAATTTGCACCTACTTGCATGCAAGCATCAGAGATGCAAACCTCCGTCAATGGATTCTTAGATACTAAACAAGCATCAGGAAAGCAAACCTCTGTCAATGGATTCTTGGATACTAATAGCTTTCCCAATAAGTTCAGTGTCTAAAAATAAAAGAAAAAAAACTGCATTTTAGTATTAAATTTTCAACAATTGATGGTTAAATGCATTCTTTCCTCAAGTATTCTAAGTCGAGCTTACCTCTTCTGTGCCGAAATCCATTACCTTCTTCTCCATTATACTTGAATCTTTGATTTGCAATTCTTTAAGAAGTGAGGAGCCTCCCTTCAATGAAGTAGGTATCACCCGTAGATTATCAGTTATCAAAAATTTTACTGTTTCATTAACAAAGATTCCTCCACATTCTGATATCTTCTTTCTGTAGAAACTATTTCTATACATAGTTACTCCACAGCTGGGGCATCGACATGTTCTTTCCTGTGAATGGTAAATTTTTATATTTGTTGACTTATTTATGGACGCATTTTCATCACAGTAGTAGAACACCCTCGGATTACCATCATGTATATTTTTAACCTTCAAGTCCTCACAAGTTATTGCTGCCGCACTTCGGGGATTGAGAAGCATTTCCTTGCATGCATCGGTCTGTAAGTGCTTGATATCGAACTGTTCAACGCTCTGGTACAAACTATCGAGAGATCCCAACCCAGATTGTTTACCCAAAAGTCGGACGATGCTTCCAAGTGGAAGGGTTAGAAAGCTGAATAACACATCAACGAAATCACTTCCAGCTTCGGCACATACAATACGCTTCTCTTCTCTATCAATCAGAAATGTTACCTTTATCTTGGACATGGTGTACTGCGTGGTCTGTAAAGCAGATAGAACACCTTTGCCTTTCAATATATAGGTGTGGGGATGACTAGCGCCGATGGGTGGGGAATCAAAGGAGTGTGTTTTCATTAATTACGAGACACTTGAAGAGTCGCCTTTGGCTCTATTACATAGTGTCGATTGGAGCTTTGGAATAGGAACGGTTCTGTTGCAAAATCGAGCAGGCCCGTCTTTAAAGGCATTCAATAATGAGAACACTGAATTTGCATCTTGAAGATACTGAAAGTTTCTTAAAAGAGGTTTATAAGCATTTTCTTCAAAAAACATGTATAAAATTCATTGATGTTGTGATGGATCACTGTTGTGCGCATTAAACTTTATGATAATAAATTAAAAGATTAATCTTGTCATTTTATATGAATATTTCACACACGTGTGGATAGATGAAGGGTGATTTTATAAGTTATTAGTTTGTTTAGGTGAAACAATTCAAAAAGATTAAAAAAAAACTATGGGGCCTGTTTTATAAGAGTTAATTGAAGTGCCGACACTAATATAATTCACATGTTACAAATAAGGCACTTTCCCTCTAATTAGGAAAAGTAGATAATTTGAATGATATTTCATGATGTCGCGCTAAATTTTTGTTTAATGAAAATGATTCTTTTGAAGGGGTATCAATTCACTTAATATCCTTTGATACATCTTCAAAACTTATCATCATGCACGAACCTCAATACATTTTAGGTAAGAAGAATTACAAATATGAATTGATAATCCGAGCTCTGATATCATCAAACTTATAGTCAAACTAACTGTCTCAACATGGTGAACCAAATGAAGCAAAAATCGATTTATTCCGATCAAGCCCATATCAAGTTGTTTAAGTGCAATTGAAGGTTTTGTTTGAGCAATTAAATGTTCAAATACATTCTAAGTCTGACAAATTTACAGTCAAATCGAGCATCTCATCGACCAAATCCAACGACCCTAAGATCACTCGATTCTGACGTTATTAAGATGCTCAAATGCTCATATAACACTATTTGATAAAGGGTTTACTCTGAGACGTTTGATGGAGTGATTCAGATTCATGTGGTATTTATAGAGGATGTCACTCAAAAAATCTATAATTAGATTCTTACTCTCTTCATAAAATGGAACTTAGGATTTGGACTTGGAGAAGGTTGAAGGGAGTATCAAGCTCCACAATTACAGACCGCTAGTACTATGACATTGTCATCGATTTCCACCATTGTCAGACTGTTGCCATCAAGCTCCATCATTGCCTTATCGCCACTGTTAAGCATTAACACCATCGGGGCACCGCCACTTAACCACCATTTGCTCATCTGCCACCGCCACCGCAACACCACTACTTGGATCGATGAGTTGTCATTGGACCACCATTGTCAGGTTGTCGCCGTCACAACCACTGTAGTTATCGTTGGACAATTATCTCCAAGCCACCAACATTTCTCTAACGTGTTCTGCTACACCCCTATCGAAAGTGACATCACTTGTGTAATATTGCTCATGGTTAGTTAAAGCCTGACAAAGGCTTGTAACCTACATTGGTATGGTTAAATTATTTCCACTATGCCAAGTCCCATGATTTTTTCACTTTCGGGTTTTAAACGCAAAAACTCATTTTTTTTTCTCTATCAATCTCTCTTTTGTGTGTGTTGGATCATTGTTCAACGCTAAAGTATTAATATAACACTCTATCACCGCAAATTTATTAACACATAACAATTTGACATCGTCAATGAGAAATGAAGTTCCGTTGGGCACAGTCTTAAGATTCACGACACCAAGCCCCTGCTTCGGTTTCCAATGATATACATCACCATGCTGACAAAGGATTTGTCAATAACTCTTATTCTTCCAGGTTCATCAAAATAAGTGGAAGTTACTCAAAAATAATTTTGAATATTTCACCAACGAGGGGGGCAATCTTCACTACAATTTCAAAAGTTCATTCATGTTGACGTCCTAGGCATAGCTATGGCAGTATAGTCATCTAGTATCCCATTTAGACATAAATCTATGAGAGTTAATTCCAGGTAAGAGACAACCTTCCAGTCTTGAAAGGTCGTTTATATCATCATTCTAAGCAAGATTATGGTGGGGTAGTCATTCCGCATTTCGTTTTGATATCAAATATACGAGAACAAATTTCAGACTAAGGGATAATTTTCATAATAAATTCAAGATTACACTTATGTCATAATTTTAACGTGATAATAAGATTAACTACTAGTCAAAGTTGTCTAACTAAAAAATGTTATATCAACGCAACCTCATCTTGCTGGAGTTTCTCCTCAACTGGATCAAGAAACTAACATTCTCAAAAAAATTGGATACATGGACTATTTTATACAAATAACAAACTAGTGTAGATAATACCGTTATTGGGGGCAACAAATTCAATAGAACAATAAAAAAGTTATCAAATATTACAACCATACTTCAAAAAGTGGTTTGGTTCATCTCGAATTACACCCACAATTCAAGAAATACAAAAAATAATTGATACACTATTATGGGTTGAATTGGTCTCATTGAGACTAGACTTGACCCTTAAAAAAAGGACTATGATCATTAAACACAAGCTTCACCTAACGGTCTAGGAAGTGTAAGAAAATTTTTGGTCTATTTCGTAGTTCTCTTTTAAAACAGGCTATGTTTATCAAGCAGAAACTTCAATTAACAGCGTATGATAGGTCAAACATCCTTATGAATGTAATTCTACTTTGTCCAAAACAGGTCAGTGTCATCGAGCATCTCTAGCTATACAACCTAGAACGGTCTTACATTCTGGATGAATTTCATTTGACTTTATCCATAATAGGTTAGCATCGTCTTGCAACTTCGACTATACAACCTAGGACGACTCATGCATTCTTGGTGGATTTCATTCAACTTTATCCATAACAAATTAATGTTATCAAGCATCTTTAACCATACAATCTAGAACGGGGTCTTACATCATTGGTGTATTTCATTCATTTTTATCTATAATATGTTAAATTCATTTAGCATCTCTGACTGTACAACTTAGGATGAGTTTTATATCCTTCGTGGATTACTATCAATTTCTTCCATTACAGGATACAGTCATCAAGCAGACGCTCCGACTACAACCTAGGAAATGTTAAAAATTCTTAGTAACATATATAAGTCTCCACTTATTCCGCTGGAAAACATGTCCGTGAGATAGTCTAAATGATAAGCCAGTAGTACATACATTCATGACTAGGAGACATTTCTACTCGTCCTTAATCTGGGAGACATTTTACCCTTACGCTGACCTCATTCATCTTGCGTAAGCATAAATCACTATAGATGAGGCTATCAATGTGCACAAGGCATAATTAATCTTTTGGTCATAATAGGAGAAGTTACTCAATAAATGACTCATTTTATCCAATTTATTATTGTCAAGTCGGAATCAACATATAATACCATTTCAGGATAATCCATTTAATATATTTTTAGTATTGTCACTTTTGTACCATAACATAAAAGTGTATTTTCTCTCGCCCCGATGCTCAGAAAGAACTTGACACGACCTCATCTTACTGATGCTCCTCACCCTTAGCCGAGATAATTCTTTGACACCCCTTGCCAATGGGCTGCAAGGTCCCAAGCATTGACTCAGAGGAGGGGGGCAACCTTCACTACAACCTTGAAAGTCCATTCACGTCAACGTCCTAAGTATGGTTGTGGTTGGATACTATTCCATCCTTTAGACATCAAGTCTATGAGAACCACTTTTAGACTGAGGGCAACTTTCGTTATATTTTTGAATAGTCACTCATGCCAATATCTTAGACATGACCACAATTAAACAAGTTTTCGCCATGCAAGACAATATTATCAATTATCTACAAATAGTCCCTAGTTAGACTTTTACACCCAGGACAAGGATGAGAATTGACGTCAAAAGTGCAGTAACATTTTAAATACATACCACTTTTACGTTTGATTTAGGATCCATGTGGCTACAGTCCTTTTCTAGTCAAGGAATAATCAATCTCAGGGGAATTAAATTCGATCTTTTCCATACATGTTAACATCACCGAGTAACACTTTGAAAAACAACCTTTGATATGTCAAAAATTCTTGGTGGAATTTCTTTGACTTCTTTCGCACATGCTAATGTTATAACAGAAGCCTCAGATTGATCAATCATCTTTGGTGACTTTTTTTTGCATCTCACTGGGCGAAGATGATTATGAGATTAGACTTGAGAAATAATAATTAAATGAATGTTATATGGCGACTGTAGATGAGTTAATGAGGAACTTTTTTCAATCTTAGTCGAACAATGAAGGTCAGACATGTATAGCCAGTTGTTGGTTGAGCAGTCATAGACTAGCCACAAAAGTTGAAGGATAATGGTTGAGCAAACAAGGAGAGATAATAGAGGTAAGGCTATTGTAGCAGGGCATTGGTAGTGATTAAAGTGATGAACGTGACAGTTTGACGTTTATGATTGAGCGATGACGATCATATATTAACATGTTAAGCCCAATCAAAAAATAATTCACATTGTTTTGTTTGGAGCTAGGATTATTTTACATGATAACGACGTTCAAAACCATTATAAGTAAATGAATTTTCAATAATCGCTCTCGGGTATTATATACTTTTCTATTAAAAATATAGTACTTTTTTTATAGTTATCATATTTTAGAAGATTTAATTGAATTATTATTTTCATCAAAACAAATTTTTTTTTCAAATAATAGAAATTACAAGTAGAAAAGATGTAACAGTAAAAAATAAATTTGTGAGAAAAATATGGAGCCTATTTCCTTATGATCATTTAAGAAGATAACTTCTTTAAGGTATGGATAGGGCTGTGCGTTGCGCTTATTCAACCGATTTTATTTATTTATTTTGAATAAAACTCGAAGATTGTAGAGTTCTATAAAACATTGAAAATGGTAAATTAAGGGTTTTTTTTCATAATTAACGCAGAAAATAGCCATATATTACCTATCCAACACTTAAAGTTCACATATTACTAAAGTAACACCTAAAATCATATTCTCGTCCTCAAAGCTTCGACCGAAGGCCGTCCATCAGCAAAGGAGACGGTATAGATAACTACCCGAAGCTTCTATCCCTTTTCTTGCTTTTTAAAACGAGTCCATTTTGATATGGTTTGTAAAGATCGAAGCTTTCTGTTCCGTAAGAATTCCTCAATATATAACATCTATACTTTTTAATTTCTTTATATTTAAATTCTTTGTATTACATTAAATTTAAGTAATTTGTTTGTATTTACGCATGGGAATTATGTTAGAACTTAATCCAGAATCTTTAGTTTCGTTCACGTTCATGTTGATGAGAAATACTTAATCTATACAATAGCGGAAGCGTCATTGAATCCATTTGATCAATTGCAAGCAATGATCTTCCAATCTGCAGACTTTCCGGAGTTTTCCTTAGTCTCTCTCGTTGATGGGGTACAAGAGAAAATTTTATGTTTTTCTTTCTCTGCAGACCGGGGACTATTACCTCCTTATTTAATATAACCAACTGGTGGTTACAAGAATTGCTTAATTTCAATTCTGCCCCTCATCAAATTGGAATTTGCACTTATGGTATCCACACTTATAATTTCATGACAAATGTGTCTAAAGTCATAAACTTTATTCTTAATTAGACCACAATAATTTTTGACTTATTAAATGATGACCCAACACATTTATTAATTACATTGTAGTCCCATAATTGATCCAACAAATTATAGTCTTTAACTTTTTATTATGAATACGTCCTTAGACCTGTTTCCACATTGGACTTAACCACATAAGAGAAATTTGGAGCAACCTTACAGTACATGAATTGAAACTGTCTTACTGTTTCTTCAACTGAGAAAGTATTTATATTATTTGACAAAAAAAATTCGAAGAATTTCAAGTATAACATATAGTTATTGTTATAACCATGATTTTAAAAATCGGATCGAACCAACCGGTTTGACTGTGAACCAGTCATTCAACCGGTTCAGTCCAAGCTTAAAACCACTTATGCATAGAACCGGTATTCATCCGATCAGAATCAGAGTTGAACCGAATAACCAGTCCTATATTAAGAAACCAATGGTTCAATTATTATTCAATTTTAACATTTTGATTTTGACATGATGAAAAAATCAAAATTAAAATTAACAAAAAGATAAAATATTATTATTTAAATTTATTTATTTATAATATTATTCTAGATATTCATAAATTGTCTTAGATGAAATTATTATTTGTTGAATCAATAAAAAATGATATTAATATATCATTATTCGATTAAATTATATTAAAATAAATAAAATATTTATTACATCACCTGGTTCAACCCGATTCAACCATTGAAGTATGAGCTTTTACTTCTCCAAATTCAATATTAGGGTTTTCTCAACCTACCTTGATTGTAACAACTTATAAAGAAGTCCAATGAAAAATGCAGAAATCCATATTTCTAGCTAAAATAATAGAAACACACCCTCGAAAATTCTCTTCAAACTTTGTACAATACAATTCCATTATTAAAAATAAAGAAAAATAAAATATTTTCAAGAACTAGACCCTAACAAAAAATAAATATATTTTCATAAAAGCTACACATTAATTTTTCTCTATGTTTAGTGTGATTGGAAGACACCATGGTCCATGTCTAAGCTAAGTGTAGGGTACACACGTACGTACATACATACGTACGTACATGCATATACATAATTGAATTATAAACATATAGTGAAAGCTGCAAATGAAACTAGCATAATGCTATTTATCTTTTGATAACGTGTCTTCAAGATCAAGCTTTGATGCATTGTAAAATCAAATTGAGTTTTTCTGATGCGTGGTGGCTGCCTAGCTGGGTGGAGAGCCACTAATATATATTTATGTCCACTTGAATAACATAGAATTCGGCAGTAAAAAGTACTGCTTCAAAAAGATCTCTAGTGTGATTATAGGCATACCCTTTGAAATTATTATTTTTTTAACAGATTAGACAATTTAATAATTCTATCTTCTTAGGGTTTAGTGGAGGGTTGTGCGAGGTATTAGACAACCAGCGTAAAACTTGTCAAAAAAAATCATGCATGAAACCTTTTGATCATTGTGTAAGTGCTAGGGAATCCCCTGGAAGCGACGCGTTACATGGTTTGAATACAGTGAAAAGTGTGCAAGGGTCATTACACCGGTGCCCGGGCGTAGTGTCAAATAAGCAAGGGCTCCCTCATTACGGACAGATGGAGGTAAAGAAGTTAGTCTATGAAACTAATGAAACTAAAATTAGGATAAGATCTTGGAATATAGGTACTCAATGGTAAATTAATGGAATTAGTTGATATTATGATTCATAGAAAGATTAATATCTTATGTATTCAAGAAACTAAATAGGTGGGGGAAAAGGCTAAGGAGATTGATAACTTAGGCTTTAAACTTTGGTATTCTTGTAAGAGTCGCACTAGAAATGGTGTAGGTGTAATTATAGATAAGAGTTTAAAAGATAATGTTGTAAAAATTAATAGTGTTGGTGATAGAATTATATTCCTAAAGATTATTATTGATACTAAGATTTTTAATTTTATAAGTGTTTATGCTCCTCAAGTAGGTCTAGATATAGGGACTAAAGTTAAATTCTGGAATGATTTAGAATGCTTAATACAAATGATAGCTCTTGAAGAAAGAATTTTTTATTGGAGAAGATTTAAATGGACATGTTGGTAGACTAGTAGAAAATTTTAGAAATATTAATGGTAGCTACGGTTTTGGAGTGACTATGAAGAAGGTAGAGCCATTTTAGATTTTGCTTTAGTGTATTAGTTTTTATTACTAATAATTTTTTCAAGAAAAGAGATAAACATCTTATTGTTTATAAAAATGGATCTAATAAAATACAAATTGTTTATTTGCTTATACGAAGGGGAGATCGTCAAGATTGTAAAGATTGTAAGATCATTCCGACCGAGTATTTAAGTACCAATCATCGACTATTAGTTCTACATTTTAAGTTGAAGAATTGTAAAACAAAGAATACTATGACTCATTATCGTAGAATTAGATGGAGAAACCTAAAATACACAAATAAAATTGTTTTTATAAGTAAAATTCAAGCTTTCAAAATTTGGGATGTTCATGAAGAAGCAAATGTTATGTGAGATGAAGTAACAAATACTATTAAATAAGTAGCAAAAGATGTACTGAGAGAATCAAAAGAAAATGTTTCTACAAATAAAAATAGTTGGTAGTGGAATAATAATGTGCATGAAAAGATAAACTATAAGAAGTTATGTTATAAAAAGCTTAGAGAACTGGGGAAAATATCAAATGGCTCGCAGGGAATCTAAAAGTACAATCTTTGACACTAAAAATTCTACTTTTAGTGAGATGGATTAGATACTTAGGAGGGTAAAAAATATCTGTATAAACTAACCGAACTAAGAGAAAAGAAAAGTAAAGATTTAACTCAAGTAAAGTGTATTAAAGATAAAAATCAAAAAGAGTTTTTCATAGAAACAGATATTCAACATAGGTGGGTGAGTTATTTTGATAAATTTTTTAATGAAGTTTCTGAAAATACGATCGACAATTAATAACACTAAAATGTTTCATTTTTACGGTCACATTAGTTAAAAAGAAGTTGAGGAGGCTTCAAAGAAAACTAAGAGTGGAAAGTCTGTAGGACTTGATAATATTCCAATTGAAGTGTGAAAATATTTAAGAGATTTAAGAATTTCTTGGCTTACTAAACTCTTTAATGTTATTTTAAAAACTAAAAAGATGCCTGAGGAGCGTTGTAAGAGTTTTTGTCCCCATTTTTAGGAATAAAAGGGATGCACAACTGTGTGCAAATTATAGAGGAATTAAGTTGATGTGTCATACTTTAAAATTATGGGAAAAGATAGGTTAAGACGTATTACAAAGATTTCTCATAATCAATTTGGTTTTACTCTGGGTAGGTCTACCATGGAAGCTATACATATATTGAGAGGTTTGATGGAGAAGTTCAGAGATACTAAGGAGGATTAACATTTGGCTTTTATTGATTTAGAAAAAGCTTACGATAAGGTTCCAAGAGATTTCCTTTTGAATGTTCTTGAGAAGAAAGGTGTTAATATGACTTGCATTCAAGTCATTAAAGATATGTATACTAGAGTTGTTACATGTGTTTGAACTGAAGGAGGACTGACCAAATATTTTCTTATTTTGTTGGATTACATCAAGGATCGGCTTTAAGCCCAAATCTTTTTGCATTAGTTATGGATGGTCTTACTGGACATTTACAGCAGGATGAACATTGGTGTATGCTTTTTGTTGATGATATACTTCACATGGATAGGCGAGAGAAAAGGCCCAAGAAAAACTTGAATTATGGAGATCTACCTTGGAGTATAAAGGCCTTCATTTGAGTAGAATTCTGAATACATTGACTGTAATTTTAGTAGTAGGAGCTCTAGTGACAGAAGTGTAACTTTGGGTGATCAAATTATTAAAAGTTGCGAACGATTTAGATATCTCGGGACTATTGTTCAAAGCGATGGCGATATAGATGGGGATGTTAATTGTAAAATTCAAGTTGGTTGGTTGAAATGAAGGAATGCTTCGAGTCTTTTGTGTGATAAAAAAGTACCGCTTAGACTGAAAGGAAAATTTTATAAGCAACTGAAAGAGTTCCTATAAAAACCATAGCTTTAAAAATGGTATGTTATTCTTATTTTATTTTGCTATCTAATAAAAATTATATAAAATTTTGCTATATTTTGATGGAATGTAAGCCCTCTCTTACCGACCCAATAAATTCACTAAGAAACATGCTCAAAAAACTATGACATTTAATTTTATCAAAGGATTGTTAGATTGAAAACTAAATAATTCTCAGCCTAATCATGATTTTCTATTTTCAGTTCAATTGTATCATTGAACTTTCTGAATTAATAAAATTTATATTTCCTTTTCTTTTATTTGTATAAAAGTCTTTCTTTGAAAATACAAAACATGTTCATTTCATTTCATCACACACTTGCACCTTGGTTGAGACCCCTCATCCTCCTCCTCCTCGACAAAACTTCAAGAATCTATTTGCCATTCTCTTTCTCTTTTTGTCTTGCTATTTTCATTCCAACAGAGTAAGTTGGGTTATCTCTCTTATATATTCTCACTATTGGGTTATTTCTTTGAATAATGAGATAAGTATTTTTTTTTCTTTTATTTGAAATGAAATTACTGGCTTAGTATGCTTTATTTGCATGTCCATTTCAAAGTATTGTTTTATGATGTTAGAACACCTTTAAACAACGTATAAGAGAGTATCATTCATGATTTGGCTGAGAATATATGGTTTCCAATGTAGCTATACCAGGAAAAAAATTAGTTCCCATAATTTTCCCTACAAGATTTGGTCATCCTGCTAAACTGGTTTACCAGGTCCGATATAGTGGGCTCACATTGATTCAAGTAGGGTTTACATATAATTTAGAAAATGGACAAATTTTATCGAGTTGTTTATTAGATTTCAAGATAAAATGGAAATATGATGCTATTTTAAAGCTAAAATTTTTAAAGGAACTTTTTCCATTGACTTCTTTTTCTTACATTATCTATTTTCCCCTTGTTATTCATGCTTAGGTGCTTTTGTCTTTTTCTTTGAGGTGGCAAATAACTACTTCAGCATACTAGAAAGAGGAAAACAATTACGAGTCATTTCAATTCCTTGGATGTAAAGCCAATAGTTGTGGAGGTGTGGGTTTACCAAAAGTGAAATTCATGAGATTGGTGGTTGCCGGTGATGAGAAGAGAAATAGAGAGTAGAGATTAAAATCTACTATTGTGCTAAAAATTGAGAAGATGAAGAATGAAAAAAGATATGGCGAAGCTTTTCTTTTCTTTTTTGTGAATTTTTTATTGTTGATTTATTCAAAACCATGGTTACCAATCAAACACAATTGTTTCCTAATTTTCAACTATGAATTCAAATTTTGTTTCAAATCAAACCCGAAACCTTAAGATTCTATGCTTTGTTTTCATTGAAACATAATCGCGTTCGAGCACTTTGGAAGTATATGATAGCTGCATCTTGCAAAACAACATTAATAAAAATATCATGAATCGACTTTACATTGCCTTGGCACCCCATCATATAGTGAACATCACTAATTATTCACCTTAAATGATAACGATGCAACGTCCTGTGACTAGGAAGCCCAACCTTGGAACCAAAGGATAAGTAAATGAGAGTCTTCAAATCATGCTCTTAGATTTAAGATATTATAGTTTTAACTTATCATTAGTGCAAGTCTCTGGTGCTTTGGTTAGATAGACTTGCTGCTAGCTCTTTGATTTCTTCGCTTTCAATGGAAGTTAGAATTTACCTCACTCTTGGGTGGCCACTTCTTTTCCGATGTAAATTCTAGAAATTTATTTCTAAATCGGGCTGATGTCAGATTTGATAACATTTTGTTTTTTAGTATGTCGTATATCTCCTTATGGATGCTTTTATCTTTTGCTCCAAGGGAATTATTGGCTTCTAGGCTTTTTAATATTCACCTTTATAGCCGTGGCTTTTGAACCAACTTTTGGAACAGCAATTGAGAAATTTTAGTTTGATGAGAAAAGTTTCAATTCCCCCTAGGATGCTTTTTGCAATAAAATTCTTGGCAAATAATCTTTTTTGCAATAGGCTTGCAACCTAGACTATGCATTGTGCTCCTACAATGCCTCTATAATATTCTCTATTTTTTATTTGAATGAAGGAGAGACAGCGTGCAAAGAGTTTATGCAATACCGATCAGCATGGAGTGGGGGGGGGGGGGGGTTGGCCTTGTTCATCATTTTATCCTTGTCTCTGCCTTGCTTAAATCTATGAAATTCTGATTCTTTTATTTTAAGATGTATAGTGATTGTGCTAGTGAAATGTTCAAAAAAAATGCCACTGTATAATCATATTTACTGGCTAAATATATTGGTTTAAGATTAAACTAATAATGAGTATTGATAACTTTGAAAGACAGCTGCTTAGTTATAAATCACTTTATCATAATAATAATAAAATGGTTAATAAAAACCATAAATAACGTTCAGTAGTTTGACGTAGCCAAAAAATTGTGTTTCTGAACTAAATCAAGTTTTACCCACACCTTCTGAAGAACTTTCATTAGGTTTTACATTGTATTCATTAAAAGAATTTTGCTCTTGATACTTGGACAATTATAACAGTGCAACTCAACTACTGGAATAGACTAATATGCATAACTTAATACTTAATTTAATATTACAATCATTTATATGGGATCTATAGGAAAGTGGTTCTGCTCTGAATCTGAAATGATGTAAAGTTGATAATTAATCACAGTTTTAAGACAATTATTTGATTACGATGGAGAAATAGCCCAATTTCATAAAATTATACAAGTAGTAACAGTGACCAAATGCAAGCATATCCATGAAAGAAACATTTGTACGGCAAATTTTGTATTATTCTTCAAAAATTGTCTTCTTTTGGTCTGCTTTGGTTTGGCACATAAAAACGTCAGTTAACACGGTATTGGAGATTAGCATATTACCCAGTAGCGACAGAGTCTGCATTTCGAAGAAAAGAAATTTGATCATAAGTGTGTGTGTGTGTGTGTGTGTATATATATATATATATATATATATATATATATATATATATATATATATAATTGAAAGAAAATGAAAGAATTTGGAGAGAGTTAACCTTGGCTTTATCAAGGCGCACATCCTTCTCGACAAGATCGGTAATGGGAAGGTTCAACTCATCAAAAATGACAGTGATGAATAATAGAGGAGAAATGTGAAGATTATCCGCAATCATAAACTTTTTGGAGTCAACCGCGAAAGCTCCCCCAATGTTCGTCATGAGCTTTCTTGACTTAGGATTCTGCTCCGTAAACTTAAAATGCAACAATCCGTATTTGTAAATAGGATCCGACATGTGTAATTTTTCAGGTGTAATTTCCTCTATGTTTAGTATTTGTTTTTCAATTCCATAGAAGGCTGCAAGTTTCGGAAACAACAACATATTTCTGCATTTTTCTGATTTGAAACAGTCTAATCCCATATTCTCCACTGATGAATACAAATTATTGATGCAACCTCCTAGCTTTGCTGTGTTATTAGAAAGAAGACTAAGCACAGAAGCGAGTGGAAAGGTGAGAAAGCTCAAAAGTTGATTGACAAAATCTGTCCCCACTTCGGCATATAGAAGACTGTTGGTTTTTCTGTTCAAGATGAGATTTAAGGTAATTTCACTCTCTTCTTCGTTCACGTTCAACTCCTCTTTAATAACTGAAGGGCAATTTACAACTGTTTGCATATAAGCATCAGGGAAGCAAACCTCCGTCAATGAATTCTTGGATACCAAACAAGCATCAGGGAAGCAAATTTCTGTCAATGGATTCTTGGATACTAGTAGCTTTCCCAACAAGTTCAGTGTCTAAAAATAAAAATAAAAATAAAAAAAAATTGCATTTTAACTTTAAATTATCAACAATTGATGGTTAAATGCATTTTTTCCTCAAAGTATTCAAAGTCGAGCTTACCTCTTCTGTGCCGAAATCTATTACCATCTTCTCCATTTTATTGGGATCTTTAACTTGCAATTCATTAAGAAGGGAGTAGCCCCCCTTCAAAGAAGCACGTATCACCCGTAGATTATCAGTTATAAAAAAATTTAATGTTTCATTAAAAAAGATTCCTCCACATTCTGATATCTCCTTTGTGTAGAAACCCTTTTCAGACATAAGTTTGCCACAGCTGGGGCATTGACATGATCTTTGTTGCGAATAGTACAAATTTTCATATGTTTCACTACAATAGTAGAACATCCTTGGATTACCATCAAATATATTTTTAACCTTCAGGTCCTCACAAGTTCTCGCTGCCGCACTTCGAGGATTGAGAAGCATTTCCTTGCATGCATCGGTCTGGAAGTGCTTAATGTCCAACTGCTCAACGCTCTGGTACAAACTATCGAGAGATCCCAACCCAGATTTTTTACCCAAAAGTCGGACGATGCTTCCAAGTGGAAGAGATAGAAAGCTGAATAACACATCAACGAAATCACTTCCAGCTTCGGCATATACAACACGCTTCTCTTCTCTATCAATAAGAAATGTTACCGTTACCTTGGACATGGTGTACTGCGAGGTCTGTAATGTAGATAGAACACCTTTGCCTTTCAATATGTAAGTGTGTAGAAGACTAGCGCCGATGGGTGGGGAATCCAAATAGTGTGTTTCATTAATTAAGAGACACCTCTGACTCTATTACATAGTGTCGATTGGAGCTTTGGAATAGGAATAGGAAACGTCCTGTTGCAAAATCGAGCAGGCCCGTCTTTACAAGCACTCAATAATGACAACACTGAATTTTCATCTTGAAGATAGTGAAAGTTTCTTAAAAGGGGTTTATAAGCATTTTTTTTCAAGAAATTTTGTCTTTACAATCCTATACACGCAAGCGACACGAGTAATTTACGAATTATAGTCGGCTGCTGACTCTGAAGTGTAGCTTTCACAGAAATAAGATCTAGCTTCGCCATATAAATGCTTACTTTTCAACAGACCGTGAATAAGAAAGTTCATTCATGCTGTGATGGATCAGTGTTATGTGCAATATAATTTCTTTGCATTACATAAAATTTAAGTAATTTCTTCGTTTCAAATATAACTTATAATTATTGGTATAACCATAGTTTTAAAAATTGGATCTGACCGACAGGTTTGACCGTGAACATTGCATTCAACCGGTTCAGTCCACGCATAAAATTGTTGCTGCAAAGAACCGGGTATTAAACTTGTCAAAACCAGAGTTGAACTGGATAACCAATCCTATTTTAAAGAACTAATCAGTTTAAATATTATTCAATTTTTAATTTTGATCGGATGGCAAAATTAAATATTAAAATTTTAAAAAAAAGATGAAGTTTTATTATTTAAAATTTTTATTTAGAATATTATTCAAAATATTTATAAGTATTGTCTTCGAGTAAAATATTATTTATTGGATTCATAAAAATGATATTAATATAAAATCTAAATTATTGTACCATTGAGCTTTGACTTCTTCCAATTCAAATTTTTTAATCAATTTTTTGTCCAATTGCAGAAGTCAATATTTCTAGCAGAAATAATAGAAATCCACTGCTCCTCAAAGTTTGTACAATACAATCCCATTGTAAAAATACAATAATTTCAAGAACTAGACCCTCACAAAAGATAAATATATTTTCATAAAAGCTATACATTAATTTTTCTCTATGTTTAGGGTGATTGGAAGACACCATGGTCCACGTCTAAGATAAGGCTTCTGATTAATAAAGAGCAGACGCGGGTTGTGCTTCTCGAAGTGGAAGCGACTTCATTGACGTCTTGTTTAGCTTCTTGACTCTATCGTTATGAAACATTATTGTTTGGCTTTTGGGCAAGTGAATGATGCAAATGAAAATAGCAGAATACTATTTCTCTTTTGATTACGTCTTATCTAGATCAAGCTTTGATGCATTGTAAAACCAAATTGAATTTGAATAACATAGAATTTGGCAGTAAAATATTACTATAAATAGATCTCTAGTGTGATCATAGGCACACCGTTCATTAGATATGGCTCATATACCGAAAATTTTGAGTGTCTTGAAATAAAGAGTTGTGTTTCCTGGTGAAAATGAGTCCCTTGGAATTTAGTGGGTTGGGGGGAGCGAGGGCGTTTTAGTAATTTATCTGTGGGTTTTATCTATAAATAGATGTGTAACCCTATGAGTATGTAACTGAACCTGTGACTCCACTGAAATAGTAAATTCGCCGCTCTGCTCCCGAGGATGTAGGCATCTTTGCCGAACCACGTTTAATCTGCGTGCTCTTTTTCTTGATTTGCGTTTTGTTCGCCTTAAATCTTTTAACAAGTGGTATCAGAGCGAGGTTCTAGGGCGGGGGAGATCGACGCAGCAAAGAAGAAGGATTTTGAGATTTGATTCGGCGGCAGAGAATGCGTTCGGCGCAGGTTATTCTGCCATAGGTCAATCGCGACGGAAGAGGAGGCGTTCGGCGCAGGTTATTCTGTTATAGGCGAATCGTGGCGGCAGAGAAGTCGTTCGACACAAGTCGAACGCAAGTTATTCTGCCATAGGCAAATCGTGGCGGTAGAGGAGGCATTCGGCGCAAGTTGAACGCAAGTTATTCTACCATAGGCGAATCGCAGCGGCAAAGGAGGCGATCGGCTCAAGTTATTCTACCATAAGAGAATCGCGGCAGAAAAGGCGTTCGACGCAAGTTATTCTACCATAGGCAAATCACGACAGCAGATGAGAAGTTCAGCGGAAGTTATTTCGCCATAGGGACGCAAGTTATTCTACCATAGGCAAATCACGACAACAGATGAGACGTTCGGCGGAAGTTATTTCGCCATAGGCGAATCGCGGCGAGAGTTTTCACGATTCAGCGAAGTAAAAGTCGCTAAGAAGGTTGGCGCGGGACAGGAGCAGTTCGACAATTTGGAGGGCATTCACGGATCGCTGGTTTCGGGATTCTTACGCGAAACAGGTTCACGGCAGATGAAGTTGGCGAAGGGCGATCTCTGCGATTTATCTCAGCTGGAGCTTCGGTTTCGACGAAGGAGGAAGCTTCGCTCTATTGGAAAGGCCAAGTTCAGCGAGGAGAGGAAAGAAGGGATCAGGAATATTCCCTTCGGGAGAAAAGCAGAAAAACAGAAAGCCAGGAAATGAAATATTGCTTGCTGGAAGGAAAATTTGCTACCGAGAAAGGAAGGAAAAATTTCCTGCTAGAGGCGGACAAAGCTAATAAGAAAGGAAAATTTTTCTTAAGATTTTATGGGAAATCTTAATTTAGAAAAATATTTGATTAAGGAGATTTAATCAATGCAATTTAATTATTCCTTATTGATTGACAATTTTTCTATTCTGGTCCGCAGAGACGAAATTGAATTAAGGAGAATACTTAATTAAGAGAGAAGGAAATTGCTTTTCTGGGAGGAAAATAAAAGGAAGGAAATAAAATTTATTTTGGCAGAGGCAGTACAGGAAAAAAAATGACATAAAATTTCTTTTGGTAGAGGTGGAGCAGGAAAGGAAGAGAAATATTTAATTAAGGAAAACTTAATTAAGGGAATATTTCTATTCTTTTTCGGTAAATATCATGTTTGGCAGAAGAGCAGTTCAGCTGGCGCGAAATTAATTCCTGGCGGAATATCAAATCCCGTGAGGCGGAGGACAGAAAATTAAGTCATGATGGGTCGAGGGAGAATCAAAGTAATCTTCCATTTCTGCTAGAGAGAATATTCCTCCGCATAAGAGGCAGCAGAAGTGGCTCATTGGTGTTGCAGTGCAGTTCGGCGAGGTGGAGATCACATTCTGCCGTCGCGAACAAGTGCATCAGATGAGTTTGGCCAGCGAAGTTCGCAAGTTTGTCGTAGGAGGAGTTGCGGCAGGTGGAGTTCGTGTGCAGTTACCGCGAACAAGAGCCTCGTTTTGCGAACATAAGAGTTCTGCCAGCGAAATTTGCCAGTTCGTTGCAGGAGAATTTGTAACATGTGGAGTTCAGCAGGATGCAGAAAGCGAGCAGACATGGCTATTCGCAAACAGGGGTTTCACAGAGGTTCCCGCGAACAGGCGCGAAGGGATTCGGGGCTCGCAAGTTAGCAGTTTGGCCGAGGTGCTGGTGCAAACAGGATAAGGGTTTCAAGTAGGCATGGTTGCCCAACCCACTATGGTGTAAGAAACTCGCGATGTATTTCTCCTAAGGGGCGGGATATTCGCCAAGGTGGAGATTTGTTAGATATGGCTCATATACCAGAAATTTGGAGTGTCTTGGAATAAAGAGTTGTGTCTCCAGGTGAAAATGAGTGTCTCTTGAAATTTAGTAGGTTGGGGGGAGCGAGGGCGTTTTAGTAATTTATCTGTGGGTTTTATCTGTAAATAGATGTGTAACCCTATAGGTATGTAACCGAACTTATAACTCCTCTGAAATAGTAAATTCGCCGCTCTGTTACCGAGGATGGAGGCATCTTTGTCGAACCTCGTTAAATCTGTGAACTCTTCTTATTGATTTGCGTTTTGTTCGCCTTAAATTTCTCAACGCCCTTATACAGCTTAGAGCAGGCAATTGCCCGTCTTGAAATTATTACTTTTTTTAATAGGTTAGAAAATTTAATAATTCTATCTTCTTGATAACTAGTTTTTCCTAATACTTAAAATATAATAATAACAAAAACATTGAGAAAATGACTTAACTTTTCAAAATAAAATATTGGCTTTGTTAGCAGATGTTTGTTAGCCAAGATTGGGTTGTAGTTGTAGATAAGATTGTCCCAAATCTCTAGTGTTATTTTTGTTTTGAATTAAAATTTATTCTTTTACATAATTAAAAATTAATAAACAATTGTATTTGATTGTAAGCATAGAATGAATAAATCAGCAATCAAATTTCTACAAAAAATAAAAAAAATCTAATACATTTTTCATTTCTGCTCCATCTTCTGTCTTTAGCCTAGCAGTAGCTTTCAATCTCCACTCTCTGTTTCTCTCCTCATCATCCATGGAGACCTGTCTCATATATTCCATTTTTCGTAACCCATATATACATCCACAACTATTCGCTTCACATCCAAAGAATTGAAATGAGTCATAATTGAGAAGAACAAAGGCAACTAAGCATGAATAACAAGAGAACACTAAATTAGTGCAAGAAAAAGCAGAAAGCAACGTAAAGAGATCTATAAAAATTGATACGCCAACAACAAATTTTTATTATCTAGCATAAATCTCGAGGCATGACACGGATCTTGAGATAATATTTTAAGCAAAAGATATTAAAATCTTGATAAAAGTCATCTAGAACTTTGATTTCAGCAAACTTATAATCAAACTGACCGACCGGAAGAGACGGACCTAATGATATCAAAGTCAGTCCAATCCGAGTCAAATCAAGACCAGAACATGTCAATAAACCATACTTGGATGATTTTCGGACACATTTGGAAGGTCAAACGATGTTGAATCTGGTAAGGTCATAGTCGAATCGGGCGTCTCGACAAAACGAATCCAACGAGCCCAAAATAACTCAATTCTGACATCATTAAGACATCTAAATGCCCCTTAATCGTCATATGATCGAAAGAAACTCTCTGGACCGTCTGATCAAAATGGTTCATATTCCTTCATTAATTGCACCCAGAACATTATAAATAAACCCACATCCCCACATGTGAAGAGGCTGAAGCCTTGGGAGAGAACTCGAGGCTTTGAGAAGGAGCTGAAGTCAAATGACACCGCTGATTGTCGTTGAACACCGCCGATTGTCGTCGACCACCGTCAACCGCCGTCGATCACCGCCGATCGTCATCGAACATGGCTGATCACCGCTGATCGCTGCCGACCACCGCTGATCGTCTTCGACCACCACCGATCGTCGTCAACCACCGCCGATCAGACATCGTTATTCTACGTCATAACTTGAAAAATATTGTAACCCTCTCTAGTTTGTGGAACAAGAGCTTGCCACTACGATCTATGTGCCACCTACAACCTACATGGACATCAGCTCATACATATCTTAACTTCGGCCTCAGCGGCCTACAGACGTCATCAATAGTTACACCAATGACCTACGTGGTCATCAACTCATCCAGCTCCTGACATAGGCCCCCGCGGCCTACGGACGTCATTAATACTCTCCAACTATGGCCTACGGACTTCATTAATACTTGCCAACTGCGTCCTACGTGGTCCATAGCTCTCGCAACTGCTTACTATGGTTTCTCTGGCCAATCAATGCTTCTGGAGCAACCATCTACAACACTCACAATAGACTACTACCTGACGTCACCAAGAAGTACAACCAGATTATAGTAATACAACTTTGTAACTTCATTTTTCCTAATTTAGGAGAAAAATAAACATGTGTACTCATCATTCATATTGTATTATTTTGACTGGGCTAGACCCCGTGGTTTTTCCCACTTTCAAGAGTTTTCCACGTAAAAAATTGAGGTGTCTCCTGCTTTTTTTTTTATCTGTGTGCTGAATTATCATGCAATGCTAAGTCAATAATTTATTACTCTATTGCCGCGAATTTTCTAGCACACATAAAAAACCATAGCTTTAAAAATAATATCTTATTCCCATTTTATTTTGCTATCCAATAAAAAATTCAAAAAAAATTTGCTATATTTTGATTTAATGAAAGCCCTCTATAACCGACCCAATCAATTCGTTAAGAAAGATGCCCAAAAACTATGACAATTAATTTAGCTTAGGATTGTCAGATTGAAAATCAAATAATTCTCAGCCCACTCATGATTTTCTAGTTTCAGCCCAGTTGTATCATTGAACATTCAAAATTAACAAAATTTACATTACCTTTTCTTCTAATTATATAGAAGTCTTTCGTTGAAAATAGAAACATATTCATTTCATTTCATCACGCATTGCGCATTGCATCGCTGATGTGTACCGCCTTCCGGACCCTGTTGCATCTTGGTTGAGACCACTCATCCTCCTCCTCCTCCTCCTCCTCCTCCTCCTCCTCCTCCTCCTCGACCAAGAATCTACTTGGCATTCTCTTTCTCTTTCCGTTTCGCTATTTTGATTCCATCAGTTGAGTAAGTTGGGTTATCTCTCTTATATGTTCTCATTAATGGTGCACAATCTAGTTAATATTTTCTCAGTATTTTGATTTTTCAACATAAGTAGTGGCAAATGGTTTAATTTGGGCAACCACCAAAGACCTGGAGAGTAACGAGTAAAGGTGCTCTTTTTATATTATCCAATTCATAGAAACCTCAATTCACCTCGTCTACTTACTGCTGAGTACTCCTCGATAGTTAATAAGAGCATTTTCCCATAAAAAATGTGTTTGTTAAGGCATTTGTTGTATGGTCCTCGTCCTTTATTTATTGAGAACAATGAGATAAGTACATCTTTTTATTTTTTAATTTGAAATGAAATTACTAGCTTAGTATATTTTATTTGCATATCTATTTCAAAGTATTGTTTTATGATGTTACAACAACTTTGAATAGCGTATAAGGGAGTATCATTCATGATTGAGCTGAGAATTATATGGTTTCCATTGTAGCTATCCCAAGAAATAAAATCAATTCTCATAATTTTTCCTACAAGATTTGGGAATCCAGCTAAACCGGTTTACCAGGTCCGATATAGTTGGCTCACATTGATTCAAGCAGCGTTTACATACAATTTAGAACATGGAAAAATTTTATCGAATTGTTTATTTGATTTCAAAATAAAATGGAAATAGGATGTCATTTTAAAGCTAAGGTTTTTATAGGAACTTTTTCCATTGACTACTTTTTGTTACATTCATTTATTTTCCTCTTGTTATCATGCTTAGTTTCCTTTGCTTTTTTTTTTGTGGGAGCGAGTAACTACCTTCAGCATACTAGAAAGAGGACAATAATTACGAGTCATTTCAAATCCTTGGATGTAAAGCCAATAGCTGTGGAGGTGTGAGTTTGTGAAAAGTGGAATGCATGAGATTGGTGGCTGCCGATTATGAGGAGAGAAATAGAGAGTGGAGACTGAAAGCTACTGGATTAAAAATTAAGGAGGAGGAGAATGAAAAAAGATATGGCAAAGTAGTTTTTTCTTTTTTTTTCTTTTTTGGTAGAATTTTTTATTGTCGATTTACTCAAACAATGCTTACCGATCAAACATAATTGATTCCTGATTTTCAACTATCTAACAACATGTATTCAAATTTTGTTTCCATTCAAACCTGAAATCTTGAGATTCTACTCTTTGTTTTCATCGAAACATAATTGCAATCGAGCACTTATTTGAAAGTATATGATAGAGATATAGTATAGCTTCATCTTACAAAACTACAAGAATAAAAATATCAGGAATAATCAACTTCACATTACCTTGGTACCCCATCATATAGTGAACATCACTAATTATTCTCCTTAAATGATAAGTTGATGAGAGTCTTCAAATCATGATCTTAGATTGAAGATATTATAGTTTTAACTTATCATCAGTGCAAGTGACTGGTGCTTTGGTTAGATAGGCTTGCTGCTAACTCTTTGATTTCTTCGCCTTCAATGGAAGTTAGAATTTACCTCACTGTTGGGTGGCCACCTTTTTTCGATGTAAAATCTTGCAATTTATATCTAAATCGGACTGATTTCAAATTTGACAACAACATATTATTTATTGGTATGCTGTATATCTCCTGATGAATGTCTTTCTCTTTTGCTCCAAGGGAATTACTGGCTTCTATTGTTGGCTTTATTGTTCAACTTTATATCCATGGCTTTTGAACTAGCCTTTGTAACAGTATTTGTGAAATGTTGGTTTGACATGAAAAGTTTCAATTCCCCCTAGGATCTACTTTCGCAACAAAATTCATGGTGAATGCTCTTTCTTGCAAGACGCTTGCGGCCTAAGCCATATTTTGTGCTTCTGCAATGCCTTCTAATATTCTCTAGTTTTGATTTGAAGGGAGGAGAGACAGTGTGCAAAGGGTTCTAGCAAGACTGATCAGAATGTTGGGGGGAGGAAGGTTGGCCTTATTCATCATATTACCTTTATCTCTGCCTTGCTTCTATCCATGAAATTCTGCTTCTTTTATTTTAAGATGCGTAGTGACTGTGGTAGTGAAATGTTCGACAAGAAATGCCACTGTGTAATCATATTTATTGGCTAAATATAATGGTTAAGATTAAACTAATTACAAAATACAGCTGCTTAATTATAAATCACTTTATCATAATACCAATAAAATGATTAATAAAGAAAATACATAGCGTTAGGTAATTTGATTTAGCCAGGAAAGTTTGTGTGTTGATTTTGCCAACGCCTTCTAAAGAACTTTCATTAGGTATTATACCGTATTCATTAAAAGAGTTGTACTCCTGAACTTGGACAATCATAGCAGTGCAACTCAACCAGTGGAATAAACAAATATGCATAACTTAACTAATATTACAATCATTTATATGGGATCCATAGTAAAGTGGTTATGTTTTGAATATGAAATGATGTAAAGTTGAGAATTAATCACAGTTTTCAGATAAACATTTGATTATGGAGAAATAACCCAGTTTCAGAGAATAACACAAGCAGTAACAGTGACCAAAATGTAAGTCTATTCAAGAAAGAAACATTTGTACCACAAATTTTGTATTATTCTACAAAAATTGTCTACTTTGGTCCGCTTTGGTTTGGCACATAAAAACGTCAGTTAACACAGTTTTGGAGATTAGCATAGTACTCAGTAGCGACAGAGTCTGCATTCCGAAGAAAAAACAGTTGTTTATAAGTATAAATATAAAAAAAATTAATGAAAGAAAATGAAAGAAATTTGAGGGGGTTAACCTTGGCTTTATCAAGGTACACATCCTTCTCGACAAGATCGGAAATGGGAATGTTCATTTCATCAGGAATGGCAGAGATGAATGATAGAGGTGAAATGTGAAGATTATCCGCAATTATAAACTTTATGGACCCAACCGCAAAAGCTCCGCCAATTTCAGTCATCAACTTTCTTGACTTTGGATTCTGCTCTTTATATTCTAATTGCCCCAATCCGTGTTGGCAATGAACAAATGAATTAGGTTTCTTTAGATTATCAGAATTGCATATTGTACAAACATCCCACGAGTACAGCTTTTTGGGTGTTATTTCCTCCATATCTAGTATTTGTTTTTCAATTCCATAGAAGGCTGCAAGTTTTGGAAACAGCAACATATTTCTGCGGTTTTCTGATTTGAAACAGTCTAATCCCATATTCTCTACCGATGAATACAAATTATTGATGCAACCTCCTAGCTGTGATATGTTATTAGAAGGAAGTCTTAGCACAGAACCGAGTGGAAAGGTGAGGAAGCTTAAAAGATGATTGACAAAATCTGTCCCAACTTCGGCATATAGGACATTGTTAGTTTTTCTATTCAAGATGAGATTTAAGGTAACTTCACTCTCTTCTTCGTTCACGTTCAACTCCTGTTTAATCGCTGAAGAGCAATTTACACCTGCTTGCATACAAGCATCAGGGAAGCAAACCTCCGTCGAGGGATTTTTGGATACTAAACAAGCATCAGGGAAGTAAACCTCCGTCAATGGATTCTTGGATACTAATAGCTTTCCCAACAAGTTCAGTGTCTGAAAAGAAAAGAAGAACTGCATTTTAACTTCAAATTTTCAACAATTGATGGTTAAATGCATTTTTTCCTCGAGTATTCAAAGTCAAGCTTACCTCTTTTGTGCCGAAATCTATTACCTTCTTCTCCAATATACTTGAATCTTTAATTTGCAATTCTTTAAGAAGGGAGTAGGCCCTCTTAAAAGAAGTAGGCATCACCCATAGATTATCAGTTATCAAAAAATTTACTCTTTCATTAACAAAGATTCCTCCACATTCCGATACTTCCTTTTTGCAGAAAGAACTTTTAATCATATGTTCGCCACAATGGGGGCATCGACATGTTCTTAAATGCGAATGGTAAAATCGACTTTTTGAACAAGTAAAGGACACAATTTTTTCTTCACAGTAGTAGAACATCCTTGGATTACTAGCAAATATATTTTTAACCTTCAGGTCTTCACAAGTTATTGCTGCCGCACTTCGAGGACTGAGAAGCATTTCCTTGCATGCATCGGTCTGGAAGTGCTTGATGTCCAACTGCTCAACGCTCTGGTACAAACTATCGAGAGATCCCAACCCAGATTGTTTACCCAAAAGTTGGGCGATGCTTCCAAGTGGAAGAGTTAGAAAGCTGAATAACACATCAACGAAATCACTTCCAGCTTCGGCACATACAACACGCTTCTCTTCTCTATCAATCAGAAATGTTACCCTTATCTTACCCATGATGTACTGCAAGGTCTGTAATGCACATAGAACACCATTACCTGTCAATATATAGCTGCGGAGAAGACTAGCGCCAATGGCTGGGGAATCCAAAGAGTGTGTTTAATTAATTACGTGACACTTGAATGGGTACATAATATCGATTGGAGCTTTGGAATAGGAATAGGTACCGTCCAGTTGCAAAATCGAGCAGGCCCGTCTTTACGAGCATTCAACAATAAGAACACTGAATTTTCATCTTGAAGATAGTGAAAGTTTCTTAAAAGAGATTTATAAGCATTTTCTTCAAGAATTTTGTCTTTACAATCCTATAAGCGCAAGCGACACAAGCAATTTACGAATTATAGCTTTCACAGAAATGACATCTAGCTTGGCCATATGAATGCTTACTTTTCAACAGACCGTGAATAAGAAAATTCATTCAACCAGTTCAGTCGAAGTTTAAAACCTCTTATGCATAGAACCGGTATTTTAAAGGAACCGATCGGTTCAAAAATTATTCAATTTTAACATTTTGATTTTTAGCGGATGGAAAAAACAAATATTAAAATTAACAAAAATGTTAAATATTATTATTTAAAATTTTTCATTTAGAATATTAGTTAAAATATTCATAAGTATTGTCTTAGATTAAATATTATTTGTTGAATCAATAAAAATAATATTAATATATCATTATTTGATTATCTAAATTATATTTAAAAAATTAAAATATTTACTGTATCAGCTGGTTCATCCTGATTAAATCCTTAAACTTTGAGCATTTACTTCTTCTAGTTCAATATCAGGGTTTCTCAACCTTGATTATAACAACTAATAAAGAAGTCAAAATGAAAAAATATTATTCATTATTTTGTCCTATTGCAGAGGTCTATATTTCTAGCAGAAATGATGAGAAACCACCCTCGAAACTGCTCCTCAAAGTGTGTACAATACAATTCCATTGTTCAAAATAAAGAAAAATAAAATATTTTCAAGAAATAGACCCTAACAAAAAATGAATATATTTTCATAAAAGCCATATATTAATTTTTCTCTATGTATGGGTGATTGGAAGACACCATGGTTTATGTCAAAGATAAGTGCAAGGTTTCTGATTAATAAAAAGCAGACGCGTGTTATGTTTCTCTAAGTAGAAGCAACTTCATTGACGTCTTGTTTAGCTTCTTGACTCTATCGTTATGGTGGTCAGGGTTCGGATCTCTCAACTGTCTCTAGGAGAGCGTATGCATGTATGTATATAGATAGATATATATATGTAGGTAGGTACATATATATCTATAACGTGAAAGATGCAAAAGAAGATAGCAGAATACTATTTCTCTTTTGATTGCGTGTCTTCAATATCAAGCTTTGATGCATTGTAAAGCCAAATTGAATGTTTCTGATGCGTGGTGGCTGCCTAGCTGGGTTGAGAGCCACTTAACAAAAATCCTACATTTATGTCCACTTGAATAACATAGAATTTGGCAGTAAAAATATTGCTTTAAAAAGAAGTGTGATCATAGACATACCGTTATACAGCTTATAGTGGGCAATTGCCAGTCTTGAATTTTTTTTTTTTTTAATAGGTTAGACAATTTAAATATTCTATCCTCTTGATAACTCATTTTTCCTAATACTTAAATTATAATAATAAGAAAAACATTGAGAAAATGACATAACTTTTCAAAATAAAATCTTGGCTTTGTTAGCACATAATTGTTAGCCAAGGTTGGGTTGTAGTTGTACATAAGATTGTCCCGAACCTTTAGTGTTGGAGTTCCTAATTTATTTTTGTTTTGGATTAAAATTTATGTTTTTAAATAATTAAAAATTAAGAAACAATTATATCTGAATGTAAGCATAGAATGAATAAATCAGCAATCAAAATCTCCACAAAAGAAAAAAAAATCCAATACATATTCCATTTCTCCTCCATCTTCCCAATTATTAGCCCAACAGTATGTCACGGACTAACTTCTCTCAAGTCACCCATGCAGTTTTAGTGCAACTCCTTGGCATTGAATCAGTCTAACCCTCACAATGCTTAGACTTGCAAGCACAAAATACTCTAAGAAGAAGAGTAGGGAGAACTATTGGAGAAAGTAATACTTCACTAAGAAAGATGAATTACAACACTTGAATGCTTGGACGCTATCCTAGGTGAAAACTTAGGTGGTTACAAATGAGGGGAGTGACTCCTATTTATAATCCCCTCCAAATCCAAGAAAAACTTCTAGATTACATTAAATTATTCTAGTTTTTAGAGAGTTCCACACTCCTCTCTTATGTACATATATAGCCCTAAAACTTTCTAGGTAATCCTTGAGTTCTCCTTGGAGTCTTTCCTTCTCATATTCTCTAGAATTGGGTGGAATCTTCAAGAATCCCTTGAATTACTCTCCAAAATTTGGTCTTCTCTAGATTCTTCCATCCCATGCTAGCCTTACCAATGGCAAAGCATGACAAGTAACTTTCAATCTCCACTCTCTATTTCTCTCCACACCATCGATGGAGACCTGTCTTATGTATACCATTTTTGATAACCCACAACTATTGGCTTCACATCCAAAGAACCGAAATGACTCATAATTGTTGTTTGCTTTATATTGTATTGAAGGCAGTTTTGTTACTCGCTCCTTCAAGAAAAACAAAGGTAACTAAGCATGAATAACAACAGAAAAGTAAATTAGTGCAAGAAAAAGGAGAAAGCAATGGTAAGAGTTCATATAAAAACCATAGATTTAAAAATGATATGTTATTCCCATTTTATCATGTAATCTAATAAAAAAAAAATTCTATAAAATTTTGCTATTTTGATTCAATGTGAGGCCTAACCGACCCAATAAATCTGTTAAGAAAGATGCCCAAAAACTATGACAAATTTATAGATTGAAAACCAAATAATTCTCAGCCCAATCATGAATGATACCCCCCATATACACTGTTCAAAGGTGCAGCAACGTCACAAAACAATACTTTAAAATAGGCGAGCAAATAAAGCATACTAAGTAAAAACTTATCTCATTATTCTCAAAAAATACAGAGGGATGAGCATAGAGGAAATGCCTTATTCAACAGATTTGTGTTATGGGAGACGGCCCTTCTTAAGAATCGAGAGGGAGTACTCGGCTGTATCAATAAGGTCAGCAATGTTGTGAAGGGATCGCTCCTCACATCCAAATATAAAGATGGTGCGGACCTCAGCTTTCTTCGAGAGGCGAGAGGCGTAAGTGAGTGGGAGCTGAGGGGAATTGAGAGATCTTAGAATTTGACGATATAAAGAGAGCACCTTTCCTCTATTCCTCGCCAGGTCTTCTGCAGTTGCCCAAATTAATCCATTGGCCATTCCTTTTGTTAAAAATGAAGACACAGAAAATATTACGGAGATTGTATACGCCAATAAGGTTAAAAAAATGAGAGAGGTGACCTAACTTACTCTTGGAAGTTGCGAACAGGGTTGCGCGACTGAAAGAGAAAGAGAGTGGCGAGTAATCGCTTGGAGTTTCGCCGAGGAGGGTTCTGAGCGACAGGACAGATGGAGAATCTCCTCCTTCCAAATGGAGTTCCCGATCTTCTCCACCTGCCGCAGCCACTCAGCTTCTTCTACTTCGCAGTTCACGTTGTGCAGCGAACGAGAGGTGAAAATAGACCTAGGGGCTGTTTGGCAACCGGTTTTAAGCAGAATTTACGGAGGATTTAAGCTAAATCTTGCCAAACGTCAAAAACGTCTATCTAAATCCTGAGCTCCCGTAAATCCCAAAATGGCGCCGATTCACGATAAATCCCGTGAATCGGCAGATTTATCAAATCCTAAACGAATGAAGAGGAAGAATAGCGCGAACAGGTTTACCTTCCTCAATCGATTCTGGCAGGGGCGGAGCGGAAGGATGAGAAAAATGGGAGTTTCGGTGATCTCTGCAAGCCGCGACCCCGTTGCCTTCCCAGCTAGCTATGATGGCGATCGCTAAGGTTCGTTCACGAAGTCGATGGTTTGGGCGAAACCGGGAGGTGTAGAGGGGGGAAAAAATTTGCGTCCGGTCCCCAATAGGTAAATGCCACGTAATAGAGTGGGACCCAGCCATATTAACACGCGCAGTTATTTCGTCTCAGCCCGATTTCACGCCCGCCGCATTTAAAACGGGTGAACACCCTTTGCACCACCGTTATAAACCACGCGAAAAGTGCTACTGAACCCTAATGTAAGCGCGTCGTAAACCATACGTAAATCCCGTATATACAAACAATGCGAACCACGGTTGTAAACCACATGTAAACCGATCGTAACCCTTTATAACAAGTGAATCGCTATCGAAAACCCACTCGTAAACCATTTGTAAACCCGAAGGAAAAACGCCTGAGCCGCACCGCGGATGTAATATAATTGAACAGCAGCGTGTAACTCCAAGTAAAAGTAAATTTTTTAGGGTTTTAACCCGGCGTAAAAGCTCGAAGAGGTATTTCGAAAGACTTCGCGCGCGGGTAGCCTCCGATCCCGTTGCTCGCACTAGGGTTTCCGTTGCTCGAAGTAGGGTTTTCCGTTGCATAGGATGGCGGAGGAAAGCAGGGGGTGACGTTTGCGCGCCCGGAAGGCATAGAAGAAGGCGATGCTCTTGAAGTTGAAGCGACGAAACCGGCGGAGACAGAACCGACAACGACAATGACCAAGAGGAAAGCTCCGAAGAAGACGGACACCGCGTCGAGGTATTGTCTTCGTTATGCTTTTGTGTGACATGTTGCATTTTCGGCTAGGGTTCTTATTTGCATTGTCGGCTAGTGGTTTTTATGTGGATGTATTATATGAGTTTTAAGTTGTTTAATGTTTTAATGTGCAATGTATTATTCAATCCATATTATCAGGCTTGGTAATGGTGTGATAACTGAGCATAATCTTGACTCTATTAAGACGATGTAGTGTTTTAGGCCTTCCAATTAAAATGGTTTTCCTTAATGCAATGAAATGGTCATTTCTCTGCTTATATGATTTTTTTTAAAAAAAAATTGTTCTTTTGTGGATGTATTATATGAGTTTTAGGTAGTTTAGTGTTTTAATGTGCAATGTATTATTCAATCCATAGTATCAGGCTTGGTAATGGTGTGCTTAACTGAGCAAAATTTAAACTCTATGAAGATGATGTAGTGTTTTAGGCCTTCAAAGTAAAAGGGTTTTCCTTAATGCAATAAATGGTCGGTTTTATCGCTTATTTGATTTTATTAAAAAAAATTTGTTCTTTTGTGGATGCATTATATGAGTTTTAGGTGGTTTAGTGTTTTAATGTGTAATGTATTATTCAATCCATTATATGAGTTGTGTATTTTTTGTCCCGATAATTATTTTCAGTGTTCTTTTTCAAAATTGTTTTTATAATATTATTTAAGGGCTTTGTTCACTCTCAAGTTTGCTTTCAAGGTCACTGGACATGATGTTATTTTTTGTTTTAAATGTGTATCTTCATCTCCTTTTTGTAATGTTAAAGTGGTGTTTTGTACTATTCCAGGATATTGAGCGCTAGATCAATGATCAGCAGATGTCGTCCTTCTATTGTACGACAAGTTCTCGACAGTGTCCGACCTTTTATAGACGAACCTACATGGAATGAATTGGAGGCCATGAAGTTGGTTCAGTTCTTCGATCTCCCACCATACCCTCAGGATCAAGTGTTGACGATGCACATAATTAATTGTCGGGATATTGATCGGCGGCTGTTTATTCTGGGAGGGAGAGAAGTATATTTTGATTCGGATGAGGTGGCATTGTTGATTGGCATGCCCAATAGAGGCACACTTGCATGTTGGAGTGAGGCTCCGCCGGGAGCATGGATGCCGGACAAATAAAGGATGCATCGCTAAACTTTTCTCCGGGGAGTCATCGTATAATCTTTTGCATTTGATAATTAAATTTCTAATGTCAAATTTACTCTTTCCATCTAACAACTTCAGAGTATCGAGAGAAATGAGTTCTTTGTGCGAAAATGTGCCTGCCTTTACATCTTATAATTGGCCCGCTACAGTTCACCGATCTTTAGTAGAGCAACTGAACGTTAGTGCCATGAAAATAAGAGCAGATGAGTCGGTGGGATACGTGACTGGTTTCATCTACCTCTTAATGGTTTGTGTTTTTACGAGCATTGGGATACTCTTTTTGATGTATGTCTTAATTATTTTTTCATGTCTTACGCAGTTGTGGTTTTATGAGCACACATCATTGGTCATTCCAGCTATGCCAGATGCTAGACCACGGATGTTGAGGTGGCCTAAAAAAGTGAAATGGAACAGTGAGAAGATTCAATTAGCTTTTCAGAGGCTCAGGTCTGTTGATGTGAGTTAATTATTCCTTTACCTGTTAATGTTAATATGTTAACGTGATTGTTTGATTAACATTCAATTTAACTAATATCCTTTGCGAGTGTACGATTCTTTTATTCAAATATTAGATAGCGAACATAACTTAACGCGCTCCCCCGCAAGTGAACCCATCCCCAATTCGACACGCGTCGATGCACACCCAGAGAGTACTCATGGACACGGATCTGAAGATATTCGTGAATTGTTAAAATGTCAGAGTAAATTGATTTCAGACTTTCAAGACATCGTTTTGGCACGACTGACCAATATGGAAAAAGAAATAAGAGATGTGAAATTCGAAGTAATCCAGCTGAAGAAAACCAAAAAATTAGCGGAATTTGGATCTACAATAAAATGGGGCAAACAAACCCCACAAGGAAGTTTGATTCGAAAGATAAAGGAGAGAACGGATAGAAAAAGGAAACTGCTAGGTTCACCATTTGTCGTTTTTGAACGACATAAAAGGAAGAAAACAACAACAGAGGCTTCAAAGGTAAGGAATTTAGTGTTTTTAATCTTTAACTATCAATACAAATAAGCAATTAATTTTAAGCAATCAAATTCAGGTTGAAGCTGAAACAAAAGCGATTGAAGTGACCACATCTCCGAAGTAAAACCCAATGATTCACGACCACAAGCATTGGGTGACTTTACCTCCGTTACACCGACCGAACTTGTCATAAGTCATGATGTTGATTCTCAGGACAGCTCTCCTAAGGTTTGAGAAGTCTGTATCACCTTATACACCACAGTCATTTTGCCTATTGCAATACTATTTTTAGTTGCTTGTCTTATAGGGACTTCCAGCAGATTTGGTACTCGATTTTCCCGGTCGAGAACTAATACCGCATTATATGCGGGAAACAATTGATCGTTGTTAGTAGCAAATTCCGTTATTTGTTAGTCTGGTGAATTTTATACTTCAATGATTCTGTAATAATATAGTAGAACTAATATTTTGTTTAATGCTTCAGATCTGACCTAGTCATTGATACGGAGAAGGTCTCACTGACTCGTAAATATGTGGACGAACTTCTGACGAGCGGTTGGCTGGGAAACGAGCATGTCGATTGTTTCGCTATGTTACTTGAGAGCAAAAGATGCAACACACCAGATCATTACAAATCATACCTATACGTGTCTCCATGTCATTATGTGAGTACAACGCTAAATAACGTTAAAGTATAATCTCATTCTGATTAGACATTCTATCTCCTTTCCAGATCTGGAAGGTAGGCAGTGTAAAAGAATTTGTTGCACACATTACGAAGGAAGCAGTTCAGAATGCAGAGTTGATTTTCATCCCAATAATTAATAATGGACATTGGACATTGCTAGTTGCTTCGTTGAAAGAGCAAAAGTGGAGATTCTACGACTCCTTGCCTAACAAGATGCACCTGGCGATTACCAGTGATATTGTTAGAATTTTACCAAAACAATTGATCATAATTTATAAAAAATAATTTTATTTTAATTTCTCAGTTATTTACATCTACTCGTTCGGATTACACATTTTGGAGGGATGCCGTGGACGCGTTCACCGAGGATCCGACGAAATGGCGATCATAACAAACCGAGGCATTCCTAAGCAAAGCAACGAGCGACGATCGTGGTATTTTTGTTTGTAGATTCATGGAGACTCGGCTCGAAGGAAAAATTTGATTGGAAAGATAAATTGGACTGGCAAGACTCCATGGTATTGTACCGGACGGTGTTTGGTTATGAGATCTGCAAGTACGCTTTGACAGATACAAAATAGATAATAGATGGTTGGAAGATATAATTTTTGTCAGGTAAGAAAAGATTTGGGTATGAAGCTTATTACTCTTCTATTTGGGTATGAAGATTTGGGTATGCACTCCCAAATTCCTATGTATTTACATTTATAACAATTAGGTATTAAAGCTTAATACTCTTCTGTATTAGTGCAGGTCATTTTCTGCTCGTTGGCCATTTTTGTTAGTCCGAGTTGTAAGGGGAATTCTATGATCATTCCGATTGGGTATGAAGCGAGAAAGTCTTTTAGATTTGTATTTGAGCCTTCATTTTGACTTGACTAGTTGATGTTGGAGCCTCTTGGGTCACAGCCGAGATCATTTATTTAATTTGTGACTCAAAAATTACTTCTAACAGTGTATTTAACAATTTACAGCCATCTTCACAGGTTGGTCTGATGCTTGCTGGAGTGGGTGGTGGTGCATCCACTTATGTTTTTGCAATGGTATACTCACATAGTTTTGTTCATATCCTCCCATTAAGTCATACTGAAGCATACTGAATCATAGCTGGAGTGGATTGGAAGTAGTATAAAAAAAGGTGAAAAGTGGTTGTTTTATCATTTACTTATGGGGACATCTGCATGCATACAACCCAATTCTTATGTATTTATAGATCTAAATACATAAGATGTTCTTGCTCCTGCTCCTGCTTTTGCTTTTTTTGTCTTTTCTAAAAGATGAAAGAAAATACCAATCTCAGATGGAGGCCAGCTGGTTTTTTCCTCATGAAATCCACTATTACTGTGATTTTGGGAATGGAGGGAACGCAATGCAACAAATATGACCCTCACATTTATTCTGTCTTCCATTCTGATCACGATCCACTCTCATATGGCTGTACAAGTGGAAATTTAGAGAGGCCATGAGTCTCCTATCCCTCTTCTTTACTAGCTGGCAACCCTACTTCTACAGGCTTATGGTTTTCTCGCTGGTTTCTGTTGAATGTTGCTGGTCTTGATATTTTTTTATCTTTGATGCCTGTATTTAGCACTACTTCCTCATAGATGATACATTCATGTCCATTGAGTTTTCTGCATAACATTAATTTCATTAACATTTTATATGTTAGTTGTTCTTCTAAATTGCTTTTGCCTGCTTGTTCATCTTTCCAATTCAGTGGCTGCCAAGTTAGATGTTACAGTGTATCATCATTAGCTTTATTGTTGGGATCGATTACTCATTGTCGATATTTAGCTTATCTTCCAATCCAAACCCCAAGCTTTTTTGCAGAATCATCTCAAGTTGCCTGCAAGAACAAAAGGTATATCGAAACCTAAAAATACTGAGTTTTAGTTCCCTTCTAAGATTAGACTTTAATATATTCTTGATTACTTTGATGTGATTATGGTGTCTCAGCAGTTTCAGCACTTTCATTTTTAATGTTTACAGGACATGCAGAATTTTGAGAAATGGTTATGCACTAAACGGGCAGCAGTTTCACCAATCTTCCTTTAATTTGAGTTTCGGCAGTTTCATCAAATTCTGGAGCGAGCAGTTTCACCCATCTTCCTTTCATATGTTTGTTGTTTCAAGTAGGATATGAAATTTTGAATTTTGAATACAGAGTGTAGATTTTCATGTTAAAGACAGAGTCCTCGTTTGTAATAGGACATCAAAATTTTAGATTCAAAATTTTAGCTTATGTATGTAATGTAACCTGTGGGTCTTCTCCACGGTATCTTTCAATGAATATCTGATTAGTACATGTATTTTTGTGGTGTTCCTTTTGTTGCCCAATTAAATGTGAAGTGTAAATTGTCATGATTTCTGAATGTATGTGTAGTAGTGGTATTCTGTATGGCCCACTTCTTCACCATGAATGTTATTAAGTTTCTCGGCCCATTGCCGGCTACCCTGTCTGAATTCATGTGCTCGTTGAGGTTACTATTCTCCAATGTGATTGATCTTAATCATTTGTTGAAAGAGTTTGGGCCATTGAGAAAAGCAAAGAATATCCCAAGCGCCCTCGATTATTTAAAAAGACGAGTATTTTGTGCCAGTTGAACTTGAAGTTCTCGTGCGAACCGAAGATGGGAACCGATGCCATGGAAACAAAATACTTAAAAACAAAATACAAAGTTCTTATGGGGATTTGGTGGTGTTATTTCTGCTATGGAGCTTAAAAACCGTCTTTTGAAAATCCATCCGAGTGTTTTCGGAAGATTTTGATGTTCTACTTGTGGATAAAACCTGCACTTGTTGTAGTTTTTGGAGGAGGGCTTCGGTCGAGACATTACTTAAGGACATGAGTTCGATTGACACTATTTACGGTGTTTTAAGAGACATGGTTGTGGAAGGGTTGAGGGCTGCGAGGATATAATGCCTACAAGAAGGTACGTAGATTGGGCCTTTGGGAGGGAGACTTAGGCTGATTCAATGGAAGTTGCTTTGGCCGATATTGTGGAAGAAGACCTTTGTTCATTATCCGGGACAAATACTAATGAGATTAATTGGAACAGACCTTATGACATAAATTAGGCCCCATTTTGTTGTCAGTAATGGTAATGACATTAGTTTTGGTGTGAAGATGGAGCCATCCTATGCGATATAGATAATGATCAATTGGGAGAGAAGGGTGTATGAAAATAGAGAAAATATCCTTCAGGACAGTATGAAAAAAGATTTAAAAATCATGGCAAGCTTGGACATGAATAAATAGTTCTGCGGTTATGAATCATTATGGGGACATTTGCTGCGGCTCCAGATGAAGTGAATAGCACACAATTTGAACTCCATTTCCAATTCCAATTCTCTCGATGATATGAATAGCACACAATTTGAACTCCATTTTTTTCAAATATTACAGCATAATGCGTAGTTGTCACTTAATTATCTCGATAATTCTCAGTCATTTTTATAATCTTTTCATAACAGATACAACCATCCATCATAAGTAGCTATAAAATAAAACTCAGATTATAAGACTCAGGTCTCTCATTTTACACAGTCCGCATTACATATGGGCATATTGAAACATGTCATGAAATGAAATATGGCCAAGCTTAAAGCCAACAATTGTCACAAAAGAAAAGAAATGTTTGATATCTTAAAATGTAGACCATTGTGGGAAACTTGTCTCATCAAACGAGTCTCTCACCATTGCGGTGTACGATTCGAGTGTAGGCGGATGAAAATAATTCTGCGGTACAAATCCAAATATCAGTTGAGCGATTTTAGAATGTCAAAAAATAAGCAATAAATTTATACCTGCGCTAGAACATCAGGCATTGACTGAACTGGCTTTTCATATCGGACTGGTACGGCCTCCTCGGCGGTGAGAACCTCCTTTTGTTTTCCTAAATGTTATAAAATATTTGAGACATATGGAAATGTAAAAGAAGCACGTGTTATAAAATATTTGTTAAAATATACCTTTTGATCTTTGACTTCTTTCCCAAAAACCTTTAATTCTTGCATTGGACACACCTTTCGGCCGCAATTTGGCCGGATCATTCAAGATGGACTCACTATGAACGGTCTTCTTTTTCTTATTTGTTTCTTTACTTCGATGAGGACCTCTGCGCAATTAACGAGCGGTCAATATCCAACGCTAGTTTTTTCATGGCAGCTGTCATGTGCTGCTTGGCTGTTGGATTCCCTTTGCCTTTTTGGTGATTTGATAGGCAACTTTTTGCATATGTGTTTGAAACATTAAGTCCCCTTGACTCCCATTCAACGTATCAGACGGTTGCAGATGCTTGTACCCATAGCTGTTGTATACATCTCTCTTTGCATTTGCAGACTATCTCAAAATGAGATATTTATCAGGTATTTTGTTGATATGAAGAAAGTTTAGGACTCGTAGTGAGTGTGCACACAGTAGGCCCATCATTTCAAATTTCCTGCAACTACACTGAATATCCGAACTCAAACTGTCGAATGTAACATACCAAGTTGTGTTTGACCTATGCTCGTCAAAACTTTTTATAAGAAATTCATTTTCTGCATTTGGAGATGCATGTAGTTGTAGTCCACATGAGCCGTGCAGGAAATTTTCTTCGAACAGGTGAGTAAAGCTTCCTCGAGTAAAATGCCGCCGCTTGCCGAAGTATTGGACTACTCTTTGCTCTCGGTTCTATCACAGATTGGTCACACTTGAAGTCCTCATCCCTCTCGTTACGCCTCCATGATTTTAGGAGATTTTCAATCCCCAGAAGCAATCCGTAATAGAACTTGTTGGTTTCGAGACTCCGTGACAAATGTTATTTGTTGACTCACTCCTCCGAGTCGATAAAATTCCCATTCGAAAACATCCTTATTAAAAACTCGTGGACCACTCAGTGTCCAATTCTATAAATATCGACTAACCACGTATTATCCTGTAGATTACCTGTCTGAATCATGAACCCCCATGTTTCATCGAACTCCTCTTCAGTCTCACAGTTACGCATGCATTTACAAAAAAGACTGTGAATTGTCTTACTCATCACACCACAGTGAATCTTCGCAGGCAACTTCTTGTATATGTGCCACTGACATAATCTATGTCGTGTATGTGGCATAACCTGGGCTATCGCTGTCGCCATTGCCTGATCCTGATCAGTATAAATTGTTATTGGGTGATTATCACCCATGATACGAACGAAGGTTTGAAAAAGCCATTTAAACGAATCAACTGTCTCCTCTGATAGGAAACCAATACCAAAGAGAACATTCACGCAATTGTGGTTAACACCGACAATAGGGGCACAACATAAGTTATATTTATTCAATCTATAACTCGTATCGAATATGATAACATCTCCAAAACAATCGTAATCGCACGGGATGTCCCGTCACACCAAAAAACTCATCAACCTACCCATATCATCTACTTCGAAATCCCACTCATACATGCAATACGAAGCACGTCTCTCTCGTGAACAACTCGCAATAATGCATTGGCATCACCCTTTTCAATTCTACCTATCCTCTCTCGCTGGATGAAATTGAATGCATCTATCTTTGTACACTCAAGATTTTCTACACCACCAACTTCATTGGCTAAGAAGTTGAAAGCGTCTTTAGGTCTTATCCCCGACTGTGACATCGATCTAAGCGATTCCGCATTGATTTCCCAATCTTTCACGCTCGAACGCGATAGAGTGCTTATCACTAGGGCTCGCTAAAGTGTGATTATGTGATTCAACAAATTTCTTAACTAACCGAGTTGCCTTCTTTATCAACACGGAATCGAATCATTACTTTGACAACCACTTCTTATGTCTCGCTCTCTTGTATTTAACAATTGTGCTTGATCTTCGACTCTCTCTTCGATCCGAACTTTTCCACATAAGAAGTCCTTCGTCCTAATATTCTTGGAATTAGGCCAATAGCTAATGTGATCCTTACGAACAGTGAATCCGATGTGGTGGGCATATGCGCAATATAATTCGTAAGCTTCGTTCTCATTGTGGACCGTTGTTTGAAGTAACATCTTTGCAGCTTGATCGTTATAGGAAACTTCACTCGCCAACATGCCTGCACAAAAGAGAATAAAATGTCAAACGTGTTGCACATATACAAAAAAATAAAATAAACACAACTACATACAACTACAATAACATGAATCTCATCTAATCTTTATTTAGTGCAAAAGCACAATAATAACATAGAGCATAGGTGAGCATTGTGTGTCATAGAACATCACAACAGTTAACAAACCACGACAACAAACATCACAACAAGAACTTGTATCTCATTTTACAAAAATACTATAAACAACGAAAGACAAAGACAGAAAACGTTCCAACATACAAGTAACAAACAACTTAAACTTGGCTACACGAGCTTTGTCTATAAAACCAAAAAAAATAAATAAATAAAAAAAAACAAAACCTAACAAACAAGGAAAACGACGAAACGAAAAAAAACAAATTAAAGCACATAACGCAAACCTTCTCTTCAACCCCCAAGAACATTTCTTGAGTTTCCGCATGAAATTTCTCTTCCATAGCTTCATATAAATGGTTGTTTTCGTCCACAAAATCCATCTGCTGGCTCGCGTTATCTGAGTGTCCAGGCGGCAACGTAGAACGAAGAACCTAGTTGCTAAATACTTGGTTTTCGCGGACATTGGATAACGGGGTTACACCGAGTGTTCAAATAGGTTTTACTAACGATAAGTTTGCGGACGGGTTGCGAAGGGTTTACACGAGTAGTACGGATCATTTATGGGGAGCTTACACGCGCCGTACCACATTCCATTCGAGTTACAATCGGTTTACATGTGGTTTACAACCGTGGTTCCATCTGTTTGTATATACGGGATTTACGTGTGGTTTACAACGCGCTTACATTAGGGTTCCGTGGCACTTTTCGCGTGGTTTATAACGGTGGTGCAAAGGGTGTTCACCCGTTTTAAATGCGGCGGGCCGTGAAATCGGGTCAGGCAAAATAACTGCGCGTGTTAATATGGCTGGGTCCCACTCTATTACGTGGCATTTACCTATTGGGGACCGGACGCAGCGCTGCGTCCGGTCCCCGGACGTAAATTTTTTCCGTAGAGGGGAGGCAGATAAGCAAGGGTTCTGGGCAGAAAGTGGGATCGGGGGCGAATGTAGGGAAAATTTATTTTATGTGATTATGACATTTGTTTTTTTTTTTATTTTTATTTTTTATTTTTATTTTATTCTAAAAGATTATATTTTAATTTCTAAAATGAGAGAAATTAGTGGACGTTCGACTCGACAGATATAGAAAAAGGTAAATACATCAAATATAAAAATCGAAATTTTTGGTATTTGGGATTCATTTGATGTTTTATATTCAGAGATCGGCATCAAACTCTCTAGAGTTTGCTCTACGGTTTGTCGTTCGGTATTTTCTACCCCTGAGTTTCTTCTGATGTACTAAGGTTAGACTTCGGCATTTTGCCCATTTTCCTATTTAAATTCTTTATTTTTATTTGATGATATTATTGCATTATAGGGTTCCGCATATCCGCTTGTCTCCTCGCTTAACGATAAAGAAGAGACTAGGAATCTCGCAGCAATCAAAATACAGCATACGACAACTACGCGTGATCCAATAGTTATTTTTTTTGGCAAGTAAATCCTATGATATGCTTGCAAATATGAAACAATTCTTGTCTTTTTTTAATGGTTGTATTTTTTGTTTTGTAACTGAAGAATTTTTTTTAAGTTTTATGGTGCATGCTTCTAAAATACAACTATATTGTATTGGTTGTAATGATTTACCACAGTACAATCGATACAACATTTTTGTGCTAAAGGAATGCATCAATATTTGAGTTTGTTAAAAATCTGAGGTAAAAAATAGTTGAGTTTTCTATTGTACAATCATGTAGTATTAGTTGTACTAAGGGAACTTAGTACAACCGATACAACACAGTTCTACTGAAGTAAAAAATCAATGTTGAGGACAGAAGGATGGGAGAAGTATCAGGTGATTGAGGAGATATAGTGGGTTGAGGGGAAAAAATTGCTAAAGTGGGACAAAATAGGGAAGTGGGTTATGATTGAGTGTCGGTCTGGGAAGGAAGGGTTAAATGTTGAATATGTTTGAAAGGAAAGTGTATTTCATTGAATGTATATGGCTAGAGATGATGATTCATTGCGGTTGAATGTCATAACACTTGTAACCTTTACAATGGCTATTGTAACCCAAAAAGACACATAATGGAGCATGAGAGGCAAATTTGTGATGCATGGATGGTTGGTGTCAAGGGAAACATGGGCAACCAAAGGTTCTCAGGTTATGGTACTCAAGAGTAGTTTTGTTGAGAAGCTAAAAAGGAGATACATTGTTTGTTGTTGGGGAGGGCAGACATTTTATGAGAAAAATAACTGTTTGAACAACAGTAATCCAAAATTTTGTGGGTAAATATACAGTGTTCAGAAGTGTTCTAGCTATTTCAATAATATGGTGATTTTATGCTCTGCCACTCCGTTTTCATTAGGAGCGTAAGGAAAACTAATTTGATGATGTATTCCATGATGTTGTAAGTAACTTTGCAATTGATTTGTTTTGTGCTCAGTGCCTTCGTTAGTTCTTAAATTCTTAATATTACAGTTATACTTATTGGTTATTTGTTTGTGCAAGTTAATAAAACAAGTGAAAACTTCAGATTTTGCATATCAAGTAAAAAACCAGCAGTATCTAGAATAAGCATCTATAAATGTGAAAAAATAAAGATAGCTATCAATAGATGGTTGAGAAAATGGTCCCTAAACATCAGAGTGTAGCAATTCTAGTAGAGCATAATTAGTATTACTAGTTGAAAAGGGTTGTTTGTGGCATTTGTTTTGTAAGCAAGCATTACATATATCAATCGATATAGAAATTTTAAGCTTTGGATGTCGTTTCTTGATAGTATAAAGAACCTTAGAGTTCGGGTGACTGAGCATATTGTGGCAAGTTGAGGAAGAAATGGTGGTTGTAAGAGCTTTTAGTGGATATAAACAATGATTAAGACTACCGTTGAGTAGAGGTATCGTGGTTTTGTGGTCCTGAATTAAAAAAACATTAGCATTGAAAGTAATCATACATTGATTATCTTGTACAAATTTTGATATAGAGAGCAAATTATGAGAAATATGTGGCACCATTAAAATTTGAGTCTAGATTAACTTACGCTTTGTTGTTGGCAGGAGCCCATTTCCTATATGAGAAATGTTGGTAGCCTGACCATTGCCAACCATTACCTGTTCGTATGTACTGTAAATAGTTGGATTTTGAATATTCTGTAAATGATGAGTCATATGCCCTTGTATCAAGGCCCAGTCTTTATTATTTTTTGTAGTGGTAACATTGAGAACGAAAGTGGTATTGCATGTTTTTGGCTTGTAGTGATGCCAACATTGGTCAAACGAATGTCCATCTTATGACATATTTGATGATGGATTTTTGAGCGAAACTACTGTTAGGCATAGCTAGTTTGGTGGATTGCTGAGAATTCTTGGGAGAGAATATGGTTTTAGAGAAGTTATTCTTGTTTTTGAGAGTCAGTAGTGCGGTGGTATGGGTGGCTTTAAGGGCTTCGTTGGATAGATTAATTTCCTCAATGTAAAGTTCGGAATAAAAATCTTCAAGACTTAGAGGAGTTAATTGGGTTCGAAAGGCATATTTGAAGGATTGATATGACTGGGATAAATCATTCATAACATAAATGATGATATCCTCATTATCAATCTTTGAGCCTAACGTGGCTATGTTATTAACAATAGTTTTGTTAAAACTAAGGTATTGGGCCATGGTCTGTGTGCCCATATGAACATTGTGTAATTCATGTTTTAGTTGAATAAATCTTGAGCGATTCAAGGATTGGAGTCATTTTTCAAGAGTTGTCCATATGTCAACAATACTAGTTATTTGCAAGATATAAGACAAAATAAAGAGTGAGATAATGGAGAATAGGTTAGCGACAAGATTTTGATTATTAATCTCCACAAGGTATAATCAGGGTTTCCAGTGACAGTATCTGTGGAATCTTGATGTTCTTATCGAGGAGGAAAACTAGTGGGGTCAAGAAATGGTCCAAAATCATTGGCAGGAAAAAGTTTGTTAACCTAAACTTTCCATACAACATAGTTTTCCAAAATAAGGGGATTGTTGACCATGTTTTGATGTTCTGCATGAAGAACTTGAGAGGTGGTGGAATATGATTATCGTTCATTTTTTTGAGGGATTCTTGAGAGAAGATGGTGAAGTGAGGAGAGATTGAAGAAGAGGAATCCATCAGATCTTGAAGCTTGCATGAAGTTATTGCTCTAATACCATGATAGAACAAAAAAAGAGAGGAAATGATGAAGAGGAGAAAGCAAAACATGAAAGTTATTTTATTATCTCAACATTACTCTGCTACATACATTGTAAGCTATATATAGAATACATTTGTAGCACACTCATAAATAAGTCTAAGGTTAATTTAGACATTTTGCATATCAGAACTGATATAAATACACATATTTGACTCAATCATAACCCTAATATGATTGTATCATAGGCAAGGCATTAGTAGTAGGAGACAAGGAGCAAGGACTTGCGGAAGCCTCTGATCTAATAAAGTCACGAGATATCCCTCAATGAAAGTAGCTAAGTCCTTTTAATACATAATTAAATAAATTGTATTTTAAAAAATTTAGTCGGGCAACATAAGAGCCAACATCTAACATAATATATATTTTAAAGATATGGGAAATTAGTGAAGTTAAATAAATAAATTGGATTGTGTACTAATTATATCCTACTGTAATAAACAAATGTTCATAACTAAATTTAATTTTACTATCATAAATATGGGATCAACGATATTTTGATAATTAATCACAATTTTAAAAAAATCATGTGATAATGATGGAGAAATAACTCAGTTTCATTGAATAAATGTATTCACAATGTATTCAACCGCATGCAATATGAATATCCAATAATGAAACATTTGTGCTACAAACTTTACATAAATTATTTTTTTTTTCAGCTCTGCATTATCTTAGAACGGAAAACATCACTTAATACAGTTTTGGAAATTAGCATAGTACATAGCAGCGACAGAACCTGCATTTCAAAAAAAAAAAAAAACCCAATCACAAATATAAAATTAAAAATCAAATATAAAAGGTCACATAAATGCAACAGAAGAGAATTGAGATGATTTACCTTGGCTTTACCAATGTAGACATCTTTCTCAACAAGATCAGAAATGGGTAAATCTTTTGCATAATTTTTAATTGCTGAGATGAATGATAGAGGAGAAATGTGAAGGTTATCTGAAACCATAAACCTTCTAAAGTTAGCCACAAAAGCTCCCCCACTACGCGCAATCAGCTTCTCTGACTTTGGATTCTGCTCTAAGATTTGTGATTGTCTTACACCATGCTTGCATGGAGCAGGTACGCAAGGTTTGTGCTTATTATCAGAGTAGCACTTTGGACAACCCCCAGACACGAGTAACTTTTTCGATGTAGTCTCCTCCAGCTTCAGTATTTGTCTGTCAAAACTATGAAAAGTGGCGAGTTTTGGATTCAACAACATGTTTTTGTGTGCTTTTGATTTGAAGCACTCTAAGCCCATACTCTCTGCCGATGAATACAGATTGCTTATGCAGCCGTCCAATATTGATGTATTATCAGAAATAAGTTTAAGCACAGAGCCAAGTGGAAAGGTTAGAAAGCTCAGCAGCTGATTGACAAAATCCTCCCCAACTTCGGCGCATAGAACACTGTTGTTTTTCTTGTTTATTATGAGCTTTAAAGCAATTTCACCTACTTTTTCGTCGTCACTTATCTCTTCTTTAACCATCAAAGAGTAATCTAAATCTGTTGCCACAGTAGCATCAGCAAAACAGACCTCTGTCAATGGATTCTTGGACACTAATGATCTCCGCAACAAGTTCAACATCTAAAAAATTTAAATCAAATTGCGTTATAACCTCAAACTTACAGCTTTTATAATCAAACATTCATCAATGGCTTAATTACCTCATCTGTGCCGAAATCAATTACTCTCTCCTCTAAGGTACGCACATCTTTAATTGACCATTCTTCAAGAAGAGAGTGGCCCCTCATCAAAGAAGTCGGCATCACCCGCAAATCATCACTTATCATAAAGCTCGTTTTGTCATCAACGAAGATTCTCCCATCGTCAAAAGTTTCTTTTAACCAGACCCAACTGTTAGTTATCAATTTACCACAATAGCAGCATCGACAATTTTTCGCGTAAGTATAATAACATGTTGGATGAGCCAAGCAATCACTTTCATTGCAGATGTAGAAACTCCTCGGATTCGCGTTATGAATGTTTTTAATCTTCAAGTCTTCACATATCATCGCTGTCGGGCTTCGAGGATTGAGAAGCATTTCTTTGCATGCCTCGGTCTGAAAGATTTTGACATCAAGTTGCTCGACGGCTTCGTAGAGGACGTCGAGAGATCCAAGTCCAGACTGCTTGGCCATGAGGCGGACGATGCTTCCGAGCGGCAAAGTGAGGAAGCTGAATAGAACGTCAATGAAATCGCTTCGAGCTTCAGCGCACACAATTCTCTTCTGGTCTTTATTAGATAGAATTCTGGCAGATATCTTAGACATGGTGTACAGGGAAGGTGAAGTTTAGCTCTGTTTCGGGATGTGAAAAATTTTTGATCGGTGAAGTAACGGTCCTGAAGTTATTTCATAAGACCTGTAAATTTTTATCTTTTCAGATAGCAAATTCACATGCTTTACCTCATCTCCACCTATTAGCAACGCATGAGAAGAGAGATGGTGAGGGAAGAGAGAAATAAAGAAGAGATAATAGGAAGAACACACCTGCGGCCTGCCAGAGGCCTTCTTTGCTTCCTCCGTTATCTGACCGGAGTGAATAATAATTAGAGGAAGAAGAAAGCCAGCTCAAGACCGGCCAGCTTTGACTCCAGCAGCCACTTTCTCAAGCTCCTCTCCGACGGCAGCTTCTATGGGAATACCACAGCAAGAAAAACGACTTCCGGCTTCTTTCTATCGCCAGCTTCCTTTTGTGGACCCGATGGACGAGGAAGAAGCGCTTAGGGTACATACATATATATATATCTCCCTTTCCTGATTCTTCACCATTCCATTTTTTCTTGCTTTCTTCTCGGCGCCGAAATCCCCTGCCAAGGAATGGGATGAGAATCTCATTCCATGCTGCCGCGGAATGCAGAGGTTATGAGGTGCTTTGCCGCCTGTGCATGCAATATATAATAATAATAATACTGGTCTTTTATATATATATATATATATATATATATATATATATATATATATATATATATATATATATATATATTATTCAAAATGTTCATATATATAACAGTCTCATATCTAAGTTTTTATAATTATAAAGATCATATGAAAAGTATGTTGAAATTTAAACTTGATTTTAGTTGTTTTAAAAGTCTAATAAGAGCGCAAATACAGAAGCATTATCAGAATGTATGGTAGGTGTGGTAGGTGTAGAATTATTGTATGGTAGGTGTTGAATTATTGTGTGGTAGGTGGGGAATTATTGTAACAATTGGATTAGAATTATGGTGTACAATCATAGCAGTTAATTTAGGAGGTGCTACTTAGTATAAATAGGGGTAGAGTCTTTGAGTTTGTATCGAGAAAGAAAATAAAGTGAAGCTTCTTCCATAAATTTCTAGCCTTTGCCAAATCCCAAAAGCCTCTCCATTCCAACAAAGTGGTATCGAGACTAAAGGTTCCTTTATAGAGCGATAGCGAATGGTGGTATGGTTTCTTCCGAGTCCCGATGCTTAAGGAAAGCATCTACGACAATTGGAGTATCAAGATGAAGGCACTTCTTGGAGCGCATGATGTTTGGGAGGTTGTGGAGAAAGGCTACGATGAGCCAAGCGACGAGTCCGCTCTATCCACGACACAAAAGGAGAGCTTAAGAGACTTGCGAAAGAGAGACAAGAAGGCTCTCTTCCTCATCTATCAAGCTTTAGATGAAGATGGTTTTGAGAAGATCTCGAAGTGCTACTTCGGCCAAGCTAGCATGGAAGAAGCTCGAGGTTTCGTATAAAGGAGAAGAGAAGGTTAAAAGGTACGGCTTCAAACTTTAAGAAGTCGATTTGATATCTTGCATATGAAAGAAGGCGAGTTGGTATCAGATTACTTTTACAGAGTCATTACAATTTCCAATCAACTAAAAAGAAATGGAGAAAAGTTAGAAGATGTGGCTATCATGGAAAAGATTCTTCGTTCATTAGATTCAAAATTTGATAGTATCACGACTATTATCGAAGAAACCGAGGATTTACTAAGCCATGACGATAGAAGCGACTCCGGGTTCATTGCAAGCCCACGAAGAAAAGAAGAAGATGAATGAAGATATTGTCGAACAACTTCTCGAGACGAATATTCGACCAACTCTAAAAGATGAAAGCTTAACAATATTAGAAGCCAACATGGAAGAGGTGGTGGACGAGGACGAGGTCATGCTTAGCAAGCGAGGGTGGGGTTCCAACAATAACTATGAGAAAGGAGAAAGATCTACAAGAGGACGTGGTCGAGGGCGCTCAAATTCGAGGTACGATAAATCTCGAATTAAGTCTCTATAATTGTAACAAGTTCGGGCATTATGCGAAAGAATGTAGAGCTCCTACGAACAAAGTTTATGAAAGAGTCGACTACATAGAAGAAAAGAGAGAAGAAGATGGCACGCTACTACTAGCATACAAGGACGATGAAAGAGGTGAAGATAGTACATGGTACTGGACACCGATGCAAGCAACCATATGTGTGGGAGATGAAGCATGTTCGTAGAGCTTGACGAATCGGTAAGCAGCAATGTGTCGTTTGGAGATGAGTCCAAGATAGAGGTGAAAGGCAAAGGTAACATTCTCATCCGCCAGAAAAATGGGAAGCATCAATTTATTTCTAATGTTTACTTTGTACCGAATATGAAGAGCGACATCTTGAGTTTAGGGCAGCTATTGGAGAAGGGATATGATATTCACTTGAAAGAAAATACTCTCTTCTTAAAAGACAATATTGGTAACTTGATTGCTAAGGTGCCAATGTCTAAAAATAGAATGTTCTTGCTTAACATTCAAAACGATATTGCCGAATGTCTCAAGACTCGTTATAAAGATGCTTCTTGGCTTTGGCATCTTCGATTTAGGCATCTCGACTTCGGAGGACTCGAATTGCTTTCAAAGAAAGAGATGGTGAGAGGCTTACCTTGCATCAACCACACGATCGATTATGTAAAGGATGTTTACTCGGAAAGCACTTCGAAAAAGCTTTCCGAGGGAGTCAAGTTCAAGAGCCCAAAAGCCTCTTGAGCTCATACATACGGATGTGTGCGGTCCAATAAAGCCGAACTCACTCGGTAAGAGCGACTATTTCCTTCTCTTCATAGATGATTTCTCACGAAAAACATGGGTATATTTCTTAAAACAAAAATCGGAGGTTTTTGGAATGTTCAAAAAGTTTAAGGCGGATGTAGAAAAGGAGAGTGGTCTCAAGATCAAAGCTATGCGATACGATCGAGGAGGAGAATTCACTTCGAAAGAATTTCGAGAATTACGTGAAGCCGACGGAATACGTCGACTTCTAACTGTTCCAAGATCCCCCAACAAAATGGAGTAGCAGAAAGGAAGAATAGAACCATCCTTAACATGGCAAGAAGCATGTTAAAAAGCAAGAAATTGCAGAAGAAGTTTTGGGCGAAGTAGTCGCATGTCTTTGTTTATTTGGTTAGCCGATCACCAACAAGAAGTGTGTTAGGAAAGACACCACAGAAGTATGGAGTGGAAGGAAGCCCGGCATCTCTCATCTATGAGTTTTTGGATGCATAACTCATGTACACATACCCGACAAGAAAAGAAGTAAGCTGGATGACAAAAGCGAGAAGTTCATTTTCATTGGTTACGACACCAACTCGAAAGGCTACAAGGCTATACAATCGAAATACGGGGAAGTCGATCATCGGCGGAGATGTCATATTCGATGAAGGAGGAGAATGGGATTGGGAATCACATGACGAGGATTACAACTTTTTGCCATACTTGCAAGAAGAAGACGTAGAGCGACCACGGATCGAACAAACAAGAGAAGAGCTACTACTCCACGAGCAACATTAACTACAAATACTCAAAGTGACTCATCGCCATCGAATTCAACGAGAAAATTCGAGTGAAAGAGTACCACGCTTCGGAAGATTACAAGATCTTTATGAGGTAACTAACAATCAAGATAATCTTACTCTTTTTTGTCTCTTTGCCATTGTGAGCCCATGGATTTCCAAGAAGCCATACAAAGCAGAAGTGGAAAGATGCAATGGATGAAGAAATCAAGGCAATCGAGAAGAACGACACATGGGAGCTAGCTTCACTTCCAAAAGAGCACAAGACAATTGGTGTGAAATGGGTGTACGAAGCAACGAAGAATTCAAAGGAGAAATTGAAAGATACGAAAGCAAGATTGGTGGCAAAAGGCTACAGTCAAAGAGCAGGCATCGACTATGATGAGGTATTTGCCCCTGTTGCTCGATTAGAAACTATTAGACTAATCATCTCTTTGGCAGCCCAAAATAAGTGGAGAATACATCAATTGGATGTAAAATCTGCCTTTTTGAATGGAATACTTGAAGAAATAGTCTACATTCAGCAACCACCAGGATATGAAGTCAAAGGACAAGAAGACAAGGTTCTAAAGCTAAAAAGGCTCTCTACGGGTTGAAGCAAGCACCAAGAGCATGGAATAGTCGAATAGACAAGTATCTGCAAGAGAAGGGCTTCATAAAGTGTCCTTACGAGCATGCTCTTTACATCAAGAATGATGATGGAAATGTCTTGATTGTTTGTTTATATGTTGATGACTTGATCTTCACGGAAATAATCCGAACATGTTTGAAAAGTTCAAAGAAGCGATGACGAAGGAGTTCGAGATGACGGATATTGGGCTCATGGCATATTATCTTGGCATCGAAGTCAAGCAAACGAAGGATGGAATTTTCATCTCTCAGAAGGTTATGCGAGGAGATATTGAAGAAGTTCAAGATGGATAATAGCCTGACCTATAAATACCCCTGTAAAATGCGGAGTCAAGCTATCGAAAGTATGATGAGGGAAAAAGAATCGATCCAACGATTTTCGAGAGTTTGGTTGGAAGTTTGCGCTACTTGACATGCACGAGGCCGGATATCCTTTATCTTTGTTGGATTTGTCGGTCGCTACATGGAGACTCCAACTGCTACCCACACGAGGACCGCTAAAAGAATTATGCGCTATATCGAAGGTACAATTGATTTTGGCTTACTTTACTCATCAATCTAACAATTTCAAGCTTGAAGGATATAGCGACGATGATTGAGGTCGGAGACATGGATGATCGAAAGAGCACTACGGGGTTCGTGTTCTTCATAGGAGATACTGCTTTTCACTTGGATGTCGAAGAAACAACCAATTGTCACTCTTTCTACGTGTGAAGCGAGTACGTGGTACACGACCTCATGTGTTTGTCATGCAATTTGGCTTCGAAACTTATTAAAAGAGTTAAGTTTACCACAGAAGAGGCGATCAAAATTTTTGTCGATAACAAGTACGCAATAGCGCTAGCAAAGAATCCAGGTTTTCACGATAGAAGCGAGCACATTGATACGCGCTATCACTTCATCGAAGAATGCATCGAAAGAAAGGAGATACAAGTGCGATACGTGAAGTCTCGAGATCGAGTTGCTGATATATTTACCAAGCCACTCAAAAGTGAAAACTTTATTAAATTGAGAAGTTTACTTGGAGTCACAAAATCAAGTTTAAGAGGGGTGTTGAAATTTAAACTTGATTTTAGTTGTTTTAAAAGTCTAATAAGAGCCTCATCTAGAAGCTTATTCTAGAATGTATGGTAGGTGTGGTAGGTGTAGAATTATTGTATGGTAGGTGTTGAATTATTGTGTGGTAGGTGGGGAATTATTGTAACCATTGGATTAGAATTATGGTGGCACAATCCTAGCAGATTAATTTAGGAGGTGCCACTAGTATAAATAGGGGTAGAGTCTTTGAGTTTGTATCAAGAAAAGAAAATAAAGTGAAGCTTCTTCCATAAATTTCTAGCCTTTGCCAAATCCCAAAAGCCTCTCCATTCCAACAAAGTAACACTTATTATCACATTTTAATGATCACATTCATGTTTTCATCTGTATGTAAAGTGTTATGCGTGATGTTTATGTGAGTAAAAATAAAATTTTAGGTCTGAGATAAATAAATCCATGAGAATTAGGTATTATGTATGCAATTTTTTCTAATAGTAATTTCTAAATCCTATGGATAGCTTCATTACAGTAACTTGTGCCTCTTAAGCCGTCTTCTTAATATTGAGAGTATTAGGCTAGCATCTTAAAGGTGAAGATGGTTGTTGAGTACATCAATTGTATATAAATGACGGCTGATGTGTACAAAAAAAATCATTGATCAAGTACGGATTTGAAAGCATTTTGAAATTGGGTAATTTTTGAAGTCAACTAAAGAATGAAATGAACTCGAATTCTAGTAAATTTAAGAAAAAAAACTGAATGTTTTCACATGACAAACTCAATAATGTTAGAAGTGATTCTATTTCAGTTCAAACAAGTCCAAATCAAATATTTAAAATATAATTAAAATTTTTAGAACACCAAATTAAGGATCGAATGATCTCCAAATATAACAACCTCATAGCTAAATTGAGCTTCTTAAACAGACGAATTTAATGAGACCATGATCGCTTAAGTTTGACATCAATAAGAAACTCAAATACTCATAAAAACACTATACAATCAAGGGAATTACTTTGGTTTATCCGATACAACGGTCTGAATTCAAGTGATATTTATATATGAAGAATGTCACTTCTAAAATCTATCAATAGAGCCCCTCTCTTCTAGTAAGGGAAGAGGAAGCCTAAACTCGAAAGTCCCAACCATTCACTGGTATCAGACTTTCACCGACAGTCTTTGACACTATAAACATACTCGCACTCTTTTCATAAGAGAACAGAGGAGGATAGGAAACCAGGGTTGAAAAATAAAACTTCATTATGCTTTAAGGGTCTGAAGTTTCTAGAGCTCCAACCATGTACCAGCATCAACCTTTCAACTTTTGATCACTACTACTATCAGAACATTATTGCTCGATTGCTGTCATCATCATACTTTCATCACTGAACCACTGATGGTATTATGCCGCCATTGTGTCGATGTCGGTATCGCCATGCATATGTTTCCTCCATCATTAGCCCACCGTTACCATTAAATTTTCACTGCCACAATAACTATAGCTACACGACCATTACTATCGCTACTGCTCCAATTTTATTAAATTTATAGCTAAACTAAATACCTCAACATCATAAACTGAACAATGCCAAAAGTGATCGAGTCCTCATGATCCTAAATCAAGCATATGCAATAAAATTGAAAGTTTCAATAAATTTAAAGGTTAAACAATCTTTGAATTTGACATACTTACATCAGCTATTTTATTTATTTTAAAGGCTACAAGCCTTGCATCCCTTTCTGATATTATCATTAGTGACTTGCACGCTAGAACAACCACGTGTTGTTATGAGATCAATCAAACCCTTTGAGTCAAGGGTCTGAAGTTTCCAGAGTTCCAACCATGTACCAGCATCAACCTTTCAACTTTTGATCACTACTACTATCAGAACATTATTGCTCGACTGTTTTAATCATCAGACTTTCATCACTGAACCACTGATGTTATTGGGTCGTCATTGTGTCGATGTCGGTATCGCCATGCATTTGTTGCCTCCATCATTAGCCCACCATTACCATTAAATTTTCACTGCCACAACAACTATAGCTACACGACCACTACTATCTCTACTGCTTCAATTTTATTAAATTTATAGCTGAACTAAATATCTCAACATCATAAACTGAACAATGCCAAAAGTGATTCGATTCGAGTCCTAATGATCCTAAATCAAGCATATGCAATAGAATCGAAAGCTTCAGTAAATTTAAAGGTTAAACAATCTTTGAATTTGACATACTTAGTCAGCTATTTTATTTATTTTAAAGGCTAAAAGCCTTGCATCCCTTTGTGATATTATCATTAGTGACTTGCGCGCTAGAACAACCACATGTGTCGTTATGAGATCAATCAAACCCATAATTTGAGTTATTTTGAACCTTAAAAATAATAGAAAATATGAGAACCCAATACTTAACTATTTCTTATAATTATTTGCAGTTTTTAGGGTTTGAGTGTGTGTGTATGTGTTTGATATCATATCATATCATATTAGATGTTTTAAATAAGGGATGCTATGATGGAATATTTGTGAGAAATCCCATAGAGAACATCGATTCAGACTGAAGAGAAAAGTTGTGAGGAAAGTTCTTGCATATTCAATAAGAAAAGAAACACAAGCGTTAATCATTCATCCAAATTTAAGATCAAATTTAGATTGGTGATAAATTTTGTCACTACTAAAGTATTCCCACAACTTTTGCAAAATGCATTTCAAAGATTGTTTTATTTTGACTTAGAGGTGATGTTTTTGCACGCAATATGTTCTAAGAAAAGGTTATGCCCATGAAAAAGATTGATGTAAAAAATATTTGAGTAATATCTTTTTTAGTACAGGATGTGCAGATATTTTAAATATGATGAGCACATGTGCAAAGATGTTGGTTATGGCCAAACCAAGTAAAAAATCAATCCAAATTATTTTCTAGCTTAAATTTATAATTAATATTTTACATTTATTTTATCATTATTATGTTTGAATAATTACATGTTAGTTAATGTAGAAAAAATATTAATGCTTCTTGGATGAAATTACTATCATTATGTTTGACATTTTGCTAATACTCAAGCATAGATTCACATATATTATCATGATCTATTTAATGGAGATGCATTGTTTATAAAACGACATAAAACTAAAAAGTATGGTTTGATTGTCAGTTAAACTATATTCCTTTCATCCAACTTGAAGCTAAGGAAGCATCCTAGTTATTTGGCAAGTGCAAGTCAAACCCAATTGTGACTCGGGGCTATCCAGGGTCACACCCATCAACCTGGCGCCCCCCAACTTGTTGGACCAGACCAGTATAAGGTATTAAAAGTCGTTTTAATTGTTTCTCCACTCACACCTAACCATTGCGCCTCTTCAAAACCTGACCGCTCTGGTCGACCGTGCCAAAAGACATTGAGCGAGATCACTATATGGTCGAACAACTTGACCGGCCAATGCATACTCCAGAACGCACATATGTCACTCGGCTGGACGCCTCTATTGGTTGACTTTAAGCCGGCCGACTAGCCAACTGCTGCCAATATTGAAATTCAAACTTTAATACAAATAGGTCATAAAATCTTTACAATTAGTTGGAGCATTAATGGCATTAAGAATGGTTTTCATAATTGTTTCATTCTTTCTGTAATTATATAAAACACGTCTCTATAAGAACGAGACAAAAATATGAATAAAGGGACATTTCCCCTCAATTCTACCTACAAAGATCCCGAACTTATTTAGTCTCTCTTCCTTCTCTCCTTCGCTCATCTCAGACTCTCAAAAAGCTTGATCCACAGAGGAGAAACTATGATCCAACAAAAAAGGGAGCTTTACTTACATACCACACAATATTTCCAAACAACTCACTCAAATTACTAACATCACAATAAAAATAGCATCATGACTGTTTTTTAAAACAGGAAGTACACATTTTCATGCATAAGTTTATAACACCAAGGTGACAAAAAATATGAATATTATACTTTTGGTGTTAGACATGTAAATACATTTAAATTGTGTGCAGGGCAGAACTAGCCTATTTTTTTAGGGGTTTACGGTAATAAAAGGTAAAATAATATTCCAAGAGAGGCAAATCTAACATTTCAGAAGGGTTAAAATACCAAATTGAAATTTTATTGGGGCAATTGCCCCTCAGAATCCTACCTGAATCCACACCTGATTGTGTGGTATGGATGCAGATTAAGGGTCTGTTTGGCGCAGCTGCAGCTTGTCAGCTTTTTAGTTTCAGCTGCGCTGCCCCAGGAGGCTGCTGTGGGGAAGCAGCTGTGGGGAAGTTGGCTGTCTGTTTGGTTCAGCTGTGTGAAAACAGCTGCGGGGTAGTTTTTTCTTAAAAAATGACCAAACTGCCCATGTTTCTTAAAACTGTTTAAAATAGAACTGTGACGTCGATATATTTGATACTCCTCAAGCATAATTTAATCAAATAGTTTTTATATACCTCTAAACATAATAAGCTAATAAATTGGTAATAATATATGATTTTATAAAAAATAACTCTTATGTATTTACAAATAAAAATATGTACAGATTCATCGCAGATCGCAGAAGGAAGAAGGAGGGCTTTCGTTCAGCAGGGTCTTCTCACAGAGGGACGGCGAGGGAGGAGAGGAGAGCTTCGAGTTATTTTTTATTTACAAATAAAAAATAACTCTTTATGTCACTCTCCACCGTCGCAGCAGGCTTCTTCGTCCTTCTCCTATCCTGTGGCAGAGCGGTGGCCATAGATTTCCAACCGGAGGATGAAGAAGCCCGAATCGAGCGCTTCCAGCAATACCTCCGCATTCAGACTGCCCACCCGAACCCCGACTACGCCGGTGAGGATGAGAGCTTCAAGCGGGGAAGAAGAGCTTCGAGCGGCGAGCGAAGCGCGGGGCAACGAGAAGGAAGAGCTTCGATCGGAGAGCGAAGCGCGGGGCGATGAGAAGGAAGAGCTTCGAGCAGAGAGACCTCTTCTTGGAGCAAAGCGCGCGAGGCGAAGAGGTAAAAGCTGCTTCACGAAGCTGGGCCGCGGGGTTTCCCGCAACCGACTTTTAGCCAAACTTCGCGGCACGTTGCCGCGAAGCCACCTCCCAAACGATGCCGCAGCGGAAATTCCATAGCAGAAGGCCGCGCCGCGCGCGGAAAAGTGGAACCAAACGGGCTCTAGTTCCCCTTATGAAAATACAAAGAGCCAAACATCTCAGTAATCCAGTCCAGCAAACATCTTAACAAATGACTGCTGCAATACTTTAAGAATCCAAAAAATTCAATCTCCCAATCGACGTATAAAAAATAAAATCATTTATATATATCACTACATCATTTTTATTTCTATTATGCACGTTGACTTGACAGAGTTTCAATTTTCTGCACGGGTAAAACGGTATAGTGAAAATACATTGCTATGACTATCATCTACTTTCACTTTAACTTTCCTCAGCTTTACAAACTTAAGGCAGAGCAGAAAATCAGCGAGCAAATCAAGCAACAGCTTGTCCGTCGGCCACAACAGCTCTACTCCTCTCCCGGCCGCGCTTCTTTCCCCGGTGCCGGCGGCGAATCATCTCCGGCTGGACCTTGATATCACCGGACTTCCAATACTTACTCTTCTCCGACTCCACAACCTCACACTCCGGCAAAGGAATGGGATATCTCTGCTCATCATAACAGCAGCTGTAAGTCATGTATCTCTTCCGGAACAAATCCATGGCCTTGCGCCTCTCCCGCGACAAGGAGGAGTAATCGGCGGCGGATATCTCGCTCTCAAACTCCCGGCACTGTTCGGAAGCCGGAAGCTGCTGGATGGGATCCATGCGGCAGCCATGGAGGACCAGCTCTCTGAATTCGGTGACGAAAGGCTCGTATCTGTAATCCACCTTATATTTCCCGCCGGAAGTCGCCCAGGTGGAGCCGTCCCATATGGTGGCGTATATCGACATGGGTTTTGATGGGAAGTCGCCGCCCATCGCCTCGCTCCTCACTACTTCTCTTATCGGAGTCTCGTCGATATAGAATCTGCATATTCATCAAACTTCATTTGAATCAAAGTGTTTGCTTTCGTAAAAAAGATTGAATTTTTATGAAAGTGCGAGAGCAAAACTTACATGATCTTGGTTTTGGTCCAAAGTATAGAGTAATGGTGGGTTTCTGCAGTGGGATCAAAGGGGAGCTGATACCTTTCTTCTCGCCCGCGGCTTGTGCTCCCATTGCCGTATATGTTGGTCTGAATCCGCCATTCTTTCCCCTTTACGTTGCCCAGGAATTCGAAGTCTAACTCGTCGTGATTTTTCTCAAATATGTCACCGTTGGACATCTGCACGTTAAAATCCAATGATTAAAATCTTCTATAGTTTTTCTTTTCCGCATGAATTTAAATGTTTGCTGATTTGCAATTTGGTGAGTTGGTTAAACTAACCACAGCACGCCATGTGCGTATAAGTTGCAGTATTAAAACAAATTTATTTATAAACTTTAAGCCTTATTTAATAAGAATTTGAAATATTATGAGCTAATTTTCTTCATAATTTTATTAATTAATTATCTGTTATATTTATTTTAACTCAAATTCGCTCACTTGAAATAATCCCATAATTTCCACAAATTATATTAGCATAATTATAGCTTAAATGACAATAATACCCTTCAAAAATGACTCGGATACTTCTGGATATCCTCCGTCTCGCTGGACCACAAAAACGTTTTCTACTTGCCCTCCGCTAGCCGGCTAAAGCCACGCGTTAAACGCATTTACATACATACCACCCAATTCTTATATATTTACATATCTATCCCCAAACTTTCACAAAAATATCTAATATGTAAATACATAAAATAGAACAGAGACCCTTCACGTAACGAAACGGGAAAGATAAGAAAGGCAAACACTTACGTAGAAAGCCACGACAACGCCGGCCGTGTAATCGGACGGCAGCTTGATCGACGCGCTGAACAATCCATGGTAGTAAATATCGGACGATATGAACCCCGATCCTGCAGCAACAAACGGACGTTAAGCCGCCGTTATAACTCACCACCATAAGACGGAGACAGATAAAACGAACGGCGACGGCGATCGTCGAGCCGCCGTAGGCGAGATCGCTTACCGGAATATTTGTTCAGGAGTATCTTGACCGTTCGGCCGCCGGCGGATTGAATGATGTTCTTATCGCCGAACAGGGGCGTGTATCCCTCCTCGAAGCGTACCGTCGGAAGGTTAAGGGCAGCCGTTAGGGCCGCCGTGGCTATGATCATCGCCGTCACGATCGCCGCCGTCGTCGTCATCGTTTTGTCTGCTTGATCAACTGTTCCGCCCCTTTGTTTCTCGCCAACTGAATATAAAGTGGGAGAGGAAGCGAGTATCGGTGGGCCAATAATAATAATAATATTAATATAACAAAATAAAAAAAAAAACATATTTTACATAAAGATCATTCAATTTCTATATATTTATATATTGACCCCCAAACTTAATTTTATAAAGGGGTTTCCATGTAAAAAATTAAAGTATAGGCATATATTATGTAATATACATAAAAATTGAGTGGTTTTATGTAAATCTTTCAATAAAAAATTAGAATAAAAGGTGAAATAGAAATGTCGCGTCGGAAGCGAAGGGATGCCGTGCTGACCTGGGCAATGATGGAACAGCCCCTGGACTTTGATTTATTTACATAATGGCACGCGGTGTCTAATATTGAAAGAGTAGCAGTGAGGGTAAGATGGTCAATTTGAAGGGAGATAGTTGGGACTGGTATGATGCCACGCTGGGCTAATTAATTAAGGATTAATTGTTAACCATGGGAGATTAGAGTTTGATTAAGAAATGAAATTTGGTGCCTTCGCTTGTCCTGAGTTAATTATGGCTTCCATATGGCAGTTCAGCGAATACGAGAATTACGTCCCCTACTGAATATTATTAAATCGTTTATTAAAGTCGCAAAAGATTAGTTTTTTTAGGAGTCAATAGAGCAAATCATTCACCTAATAATTGAAGTTTGGGGGCCGCCAATCCATTAAAATATTCTGATGATATTGTTTTATTGTTTTTTTTTTATTATGATATTGCTATGTTGTTAAGTTTAGTATTCCCAAATTAATTTGAGGTGGTTGGATGAATGATATGAGAGATAGTTTGCCACGTGTGATTCATCCAACGGTCTTCAAAGATTGTTTTAGAAGATAAGTTGGGCAATAAAATTAAGATGAGTAGACATAAATATGACCAAGTTTTAATTTAGATGTTTAATATTTACAAGTAATAAAAATAGAATTTTTAGAATTGACTTTAAGGTCATCTAACTTTAAATTGATTATTCATGTATATAATCAAAATTTTTGGCATGATTTTTGATGTGTGTCGGAAGATCTGCAATGGTAGAGTAATAAATTATCATCTCATTGTAGTATAAGATCTGGTACACAAAATATTGTAGTGAGAGGGGACACCACAATTTTTACGTGGAGAATCCTGGAAAGAGAAACAATCACAGGTTCTAGTACAAATGAAAAAATTTACCATGTAATTGTAAGTTAATAAGCCTATTCTCCTCATGAATTAAAGAATATGGAATTACAATGTCGATGAACAACAGTAGTTGAGCCATGATATATGTAATGGGCCGCAAAGATTGCACTTGATTGCTATGAATGTAGTAGCATGTATTGAACGTTGTAGACAGTGGTTATAGTGTCAGCTTATCATAGAGACCGTGATTGAAAGCCATGATAATAATTTTTCATATAAGCTACAGATGGTTGTTTCATGATCGTCGATTGGTCACAGTGCTATAGTAGGGAGTTGCGTGAGCTATGAGCCACATAGGTCATTGTTAGTCACATAGGTCGTGGTGGTGAGTTGTGATAACTTTCGTATCTTATATGTGTCATAGTTAGGAGTTGTATAAGTTGTGGATGACGTAGGTAGTAGTTGTGAACGATAATAATGCTTAGAGGCCATAAGGGACATGTTGGGAGCTGCATGATATGTGAACCTCGTTGATCGTAGTTGGTTGTGTATGTCATAGTGGTAAGCTGTAATAATGTCTATAGGCTGCAAGGGCTGGAGTTGTGAACTGCAGTAACATTCATAAATCATAAAGAACGTCGGAGTTGGGAACTACATAAGTTGTAGACCACGGAGGTCATAGTTAGTCATGCATGTAAATCATACTGGTGAGCTATAATAGTGTTTGTAGGCCATAAAGACCAAAATTAGGAATTTTAATAAAGTTCGTAAGCCAAAGAGGTCAGAGTTGGGAGTTGTATTAGCTGTGAACAACATATGACGTAGTTTGTTACATAGATCATAGTTGAGCGCTTAAGCCATTATGTTCACCTGCAATAACGTCGCTAGACCGCAGAGGCTGGAGTTGGGAACTGCAATATTGGTCGTAGGCTTCATGGGTCGGAGTTGGGAGCTAGATAAGCTGTGGAGCATGTAGGTCATAGTGGTGAGTTACAGTGACGTTTGTAGGCCATAATGGTGAGTTATAATGACGTTTGTAGGTCGCAGAGGACATAGTTGGGAGCTGGAATAATGTTCATAAGCCCTAGAGGGCAAAATAAGGAGCTGTAAGGAGAGAACTCCAGAAGTTCGCAGGATGTTGTCTTATCCCTAACATGGAGATTGTAAGTCATCGTCATCAAGAGTTATTGTCGGATCATCAATAAGATATTATTTGTTATCACATATTGGGGGCATGTTGCTACACTAGATTCAGGGTGTGACAATATATCACAACACATGTCAGTTACTCTACATGGTCCATGTTGGTTACTCTGCAAGGTCCATTGATGTGGAAGGGCATGAGGCGGCTGACGGTGTTCAACGGAAGTCAACGAGCGGCATTGAATGGTATTTGGCGGCTGCAAGAGCAAGAAAAGTTCATTGGGTCTTCGATCCGAAATAACTCTGCAAATTGGCTCCTTCCTCTCTATTAAGTCAGCAAAATGATTCTTCAGTTATAAGGTACGTTAATTCAGACTATGCAGATTATTTGGATGACAGAAGTTTTAAAACTGGGTATACAAGTGATTTGTTCTGATACCACTTGTTGAGAAATCTAAGGCAAAAAACACAAATCTAGAAGAAGAACAAATGTTATTTGAATGACAGAAGATTTAACGAGGTTCGGCATAGATAACTATGTCCTCAGGAGTAGAACGGTGACTCTTTCAATTTCAAAAAACAATATAGAATAGTTCCTTGGGTTACAATATATATATATATATATATATATATATATATATATATATATATATATATATATATATATATATATATATATATAACTCTAAAGTACAATGTGTAATTACAAAATTACCCATATACCGTACCGTGGGGCCATTGCCCCGCACCCTCAATCCACGTAACGTAACTCCCCCGATTGGACAGATGCTTCCGCTCCACTCCGCTCGTTCCACTCCGCTGGCTCGCTTCATTCTGCTCCAGTATCTGTCCCTTATCTGATATATGAGTCATACCTAATAATATCTCTATAGCACGCTTAGCGGAGATCATAATAGATAGCCCAGACAAGCAGCCCATAACATGCGTGCAGGAAGTGGAAGAGAAGGAGGAGGATGGAGATGATGATAGTTTTTTTTATGTTTTATTTTATTTATAAGCATTACGTTGAACATTTATTATAGAATTTTTTGAATTAACTTTACTATCCTTATTCGGGGCGATTTGTGATAACATCTTCCTTTTGATATTGTTTAGAGGTTGGATATGTGATATGACTATGCTTAATGTGGTATGTAATGTTGGTTGTGTAATGTATTTCTGTGCAGGTTCTAGAAAGAAAATTGATATTCTAAAATTTGTTTTTCTGTGTTACAGATTTGCGTAATTTTTAGACACAAAATCTAAAGTTAAATCAACAATAATATTTCATTGCCCTTCGATATTTTCCGACGCAAATGAGATAGTAATCCGACGCTAATATTCTTCGTCTGATTATTTCTGACGTAAATTCCGACACACATTTTGTATAAACAAATCAGATGCTAATACGACGCAAAAATCGACGTAAAATTATTTGTGATGGAAAATTTCAACATACAATGGACGTAAATTTGACGCAAATACGATAATAACACTTAAATAACTTTGGATTTGCATGCGATCTGCGTCTTATATGCCGTACGCAAATATGTTTAAATCGTGAAGTTAAGATCAGTACTAGTTACCTCAAAATTTTATCTCTACATATTGACTTTTAAACTTTGCGTACGAGTAAGCAGGCCAAACTTAACTGTGCTCTTACAACTATTCTCTAGCAATAGTAGACCTTCGGACAACATTCCCATCGTCTGAAAACTTTATGAGTATATATTTTACTGCAATTAGCAACTGGTTCTATCTTCTGCTTGCCACATCGAACCCTAAACCCTAAATCAGTAACAGCGGCTTTGGCTCCATGCTAGGTAGACATTCTGCTGGAGCAACTACTTCTCTTGCAGCCAATCAAAGTCCTTTAGTTAGCAGTCATTGAAAAAAAAGAACCGTTAGGTTCTATGAGCCCATCGACAAAGCCATTGAACAACAACCATTGACGTCTATCACAATAAATTAATAATAATTAAAGTAAAACTTTAATGAAAGCTGAAATTGACGCGCCACTTATTAGTTGATAGATATGGCTGCCCCATTGCAAAAGAAACTTAAATAATGCTCTTCAACCCTACATTCAACCAATGTGAGATTTTTTTTTTCGTGATATTTTTTTTCACCTAATCAGGTTATGCCCTTATAATGAATTGGCTGCATTGAGAATCTCACTGGGCCGTGGAAAGTCTACACACCTGACAGACAGTACCCTGCTCTGATACCACTTATCACGCTCTCAAAAGAACTCTTATAAGAGGTGGGTAGCCGGGACTTAAATACCGTTCTTCGTCCCTACACCAAATCGATGTGGGACTTTTTATCCGTGACACATCACTCTAATAAAGCTGGAGATATGAAGCATAAATGTTGTCTGATATTTGATAAAGCTTTATAAGAAGCTGATCAGTTTTAGCTTCCTGCATGCGGTGGGGGACTCCAAGCCATTGATGGCCACAACGCATCTTCCTAAAGGGGTTGGATTAGTTAGCGGTAGGATCAACGAAAGCTAAAGCAAATAATTGCTACGTGGAAAACAAATGAATATTAATGGTTGTTAACATCAGCTGTCGATATCATGCTTGTTTGAAATCTATTGATTTTATTTTTTATTGTTTATTTTTTTATTTTTTGTGGGTGAAAATAATAGATTTCGATCACTAATGAGATGATAAGTTTGGTAAAGTTCAATTTTTTTTAGTATTTTTTATGAAGAGGATAATTGATTGTTCTCTTGCTCTTAAAGAGATGTTTATAGTTTTGGGGAGATTTTTGAGTTGCAGCATTTAAGAATTTTTAAAAGAAATTGAGAATAGTTATTTGGAGTGTTCTAAAAATTTTTTAGAAAAAATTTAATACATTTTTATTGTTTCATTTATTTAAACAAAACCAAAAAAAATGTTTTCTCGAGATAAATCTAAACAGTTTCATTGAAGAAATGAGACAAATCTTTATTTTTTTATGTATGAAAAGATGTATTTGACTTTTAAAAGCTTTGATTAGTGATATTTTTTATGTGATATGAAAATTTATGACGTAAAAATATTTTGTAAATACATAGAAATTGAGTGCTATGACATAAATGCCCCACAAAAATGGAGAATATTAGGTCTTGACACTGTATGTCCCGACGACGACATAGATCACACTACGCTGTTGTGCACAAGAGCATTGTGTGGTACGCACATTATCCGAACATCCAAACAACACGCTACTATTTTCTCTAAAAAAATGAGTGAAAACAAATGTTCAAATAAATTCGACAACCAACCCGTATCAACCAACTAAAAAACACCAACCATGCAGGTTCTACCAACCTGAAGACCTAAAGAGAGCACTTTGGAGTCATAAAAAATGAAGTTCAATTATTCAAATTGTCGATTAAGATTATATGCGATAACATTTTTGCATTAAAATTTTCTTATTCTTTTCGTAATTTCCTTCCAAAGAGAAGAGGATTGAAGAATTAAATTTGTCCATAAAAATTATGTTTGATTAAATATCATAGCCTGGACAACTGACCCAACATGAATGAGCTAGCATAGATGACTGACCCAGCCTTGACGGCCGATCAAGAAGAACGACCAACCTAGAGGGATGATCACGACTGACACATCCTAGAAGACTGACTGAGAAGGATCGGCCAACTTAGCGAGAAGACCGGCCAAACCTGGACGACCAACCTATAAGGAAGACTAATTCAGCTTGAATGACGCAGCATTGATGACCCTAATTGTAGCTTGGACAACGCAATACAACTAACAACCACATGTCCATATACATAAAATATCCAAAATAACATGTATAACCCTTATTGAAGTAGGGCTAGAAATGCAATATCTTGATATTGTACTGCATCCCCTATAAGTAGCGGATCATTTTATATATGAGGGACAATTTTGGCCCTCTCTCTCCTCATTTTTTCATAAAGATTCGATTATATAAAAAACTCAACAAGAGCACGGGAATATCCCGGTTTGCCCCAGTGAGGAAAGTCGTTGTGCACCTCTCTCTCTCTCTCTCTCTCTCCCTCTCTCCCTCTCTCTCCTTCAGTATGATTCATGGACAAATTCGAATTCAACAAAAATTAATGTTGATACATTATCAACGCTGATGTTAATGCTCATCCATCTCTATAAAGTTTAATGCTTATCTTTTTTTTTTCGTCAAGATCATGCACGATGTCAATGCTATTGCCAACGCCCATTTCTTCATGAATGATACGGCTACAACATATTTTTATTATCAAGCACAAATCTTGATGCACGACACGAATGTCGGTGCAATCTTTTGAGCAAGAAACGTTCAAATATTGATGAAAAGTCATACAGAGCTCCGATTTCAGCAAACTTATAGTCAAACTGACCGGCTTGATGAAACAGATCCAATGATATCAAAACTAGTCCAATCCGAGTCAAATCAAGCCCGGATCAAGTCATTAAACCACTTTTATAAGCTTTTCAGACACACTGGAAGGTCAAATGGATGCCGACACTAGAAAGCCCATACTCAAATCGAGCGTCTCGGCAAGACGAATCCAACGAGCCCAAGATCACTCAATTCCGACATCGTTAAGGTCATCAAATGCTTCTTAAACGCCGTCTGATCGAGGGAGCTCTACGAACCGTCCGATCAAAATGACTGCATTAATTGCACCCAAAACCCTATAAATAGACCCCAACTCTCACATGAGAGGGAGGCCTAGAGAGATAGAGCCTGAGGCCTTGACAAGAAGCTGCAGCTTAGCACCACCGCCGGCCGCCGTCGACCACCGTCGACCGTTGTCGACCACCCTCAACCGCCGTCGACTTCCGACATCTCCGACCTCCGTCACCGTCAACCTCCGTCACCGTCGACCACCGCCTACCGTCGTCGACTATCGCTGACCTTCGTCGACCTCCATCAATCATCGTCAAACACTACCAACTAGACGCTGTCAATCAACACTGTAATATGAAGAATATAATCATCATTTCCTATCTGTGGGACAAGGGATTTCTGTAATCATCAATCAATAGTGGATTTTCGCAACTGGGCCAGGCCCTGTGGTTTTTTCCCTTTACGGGTTTTCCACGTAAAAACTTTTAGTGTCGTTACTGGTTGTTTATCTTTCACCTGATTGTGTGCTGAAATCTCGTGCAACACTAAGACAATAATCCATTACTCTACTGCCGCGAATTTGTCAGCACGCATCAGTTTGGTTCGTCTGTGGGAAACGAAGTCCCGTTCGACATTGTCTACAACTCTAAGACACTGAGCCCCTATTTCCTTTCCCAATGTCGTATTTCATCCAACAAACAAAGGAATCATTTTTGCATCTTAAAGATCATCTTTGGAGAATTCTTCAATGTGGGGGCAACCTTCACCGCAGTCTCGAAAGGTCGTTCACGTTAATGTCCTGGGCACAACTGTGGTGAGAATGTCATCCCATATTTTATTCATATTACAAGTCTACAAGAATCGCTTATGGACTGGGGGCAGTTTTTACTAGAAATAACGGTTCTTCAGCACCTGGAGTTCCTCGTCAACTAGATCAGGAAACTGATCTCTTCAAGACCCAATACATGTGCTCTTTTACAAGCTCGCATAGAAAACACCCCCGCTGGGGGGCAAAAGATTCAAAAACAACAACTGACAAGTTGCCAAACATTACTCTTGAGTATGACTACAACCATATTTCCAAGAAAACATACGATCCATTGCGATCTACTCTCTAGTCTCGAGAAACGCAGAGCATCTCTGACACCTCATTCTAGGCTTAATCGATCCCAAGGGGACTCGATTCGACCTCTTCCATTACAGGCTACCGTTGTCAAGCAAAAGCTTTGACATACAGCCTCGGATAGGTCAAAAATCCTTGGTGGATTTCCTTCGACCACTTCCATAACATGTTACGGTCGTCAAGCAAATGCTTCGACCAACAACCTAGGATAGGTCAACCATCTTCAGCGGATTTAATATGACTCAGTTCATTACAGGTTATTACCGTCGAGCATCTCCGGTGATATAACTCAGAACTAGTCTTACATCCTTAATGGATTCTCTTTATACCATGCCCCTGGAAGACGAGCCCAAGAGGCAAGTCTCGATGGGAAGCTAGTAGCGGACATGGTCTTCACTAGAAAGACTCCATGAGAGCAAGTGGTTGACGTGGTCTCCTCTCGAAGACCTCGAGAGGCTACAAGCCTCAGAAGGCACAGGTACACTCAAAGACCTCAGAAGGCTACAAGCCTCAGAAGACACAGATACACTAAAAGACCTCAGAAGGCTACAAGCCTCAGAAAGCACGGGTACACTCAAAGACCTTAGAAGGCTACGAGCCTCAGAAGATACCGGTTCAAGATCCTTTAAGGCATAAGTCTGAGAGGGCACAATCTCGGAAAGCATGAACCACAAAATCCACAACAATCGTGGAAAACACAAAGAAATATATTGTCATCATCTACAAATGCCACATCAGATGATTAAAAATGTTACAAATATCAACATATAATTGCACAAGGGCCACAACAAATCCGCTCATCTTCGAGTAGAGTCGACATCGCCTCCCAGAAACTCCAGCACTTCTGATAATCATCAGGAGGACACCGTATATCGTCGCAACCACATAAGCAAGAAATCTTCCCCTGAAAGCGAGATGAGAAAAATACAGCATTTTTTCATCACCTTCATAACGTGCAAGAGTGACACATAAATCTCCTCCAGAATACGCAGCATCAAGTACGTGATCTGTAACGCTCCGCCACAATGCATCACTGCAATGCATCGCCTCGCCGTGACGCTCCGCCACAATGCGTCACCGCAATGCATCGCCTCGCCGTGACGCTCCACCACAATGCGTCACCGCAATGCATCGCCCCGCCGTGACGCCCCGCCGCAATGCGACATTCCGCGGCAACGCGTCGCTAAAACGACACGCCTCAACGTGCCACCGCTACACGCCGCTGTGTTGTGTCATGCCACCCCGAAGCGCCCCCACGACGCACCTTCGCAACGTGTCGCGTCGCTGCGACGCCCTGCTACTAAGCATCGCTGCAATGCTTCACTCTGCAGCAATGCGTCGCACGAAGCCCCATTGTAACGTGTCACCATGATGCCTCGCCGTGACGCCCCGCCTTGACACCCCGCCGCAATGCAACATCCCGCGGCAGAGCGTCGCTGCAACGGTAGGCGACAACGCGCCCCCGCAACACGTCGCTGTATTGTGTCGCGCCACCACGACACGCTTCCGCAACACTTCGTCGCAACGCTCCATCGCAACATGTCGCCCCAACGCATCACACCGTGACGCACCACTGCAATGCGACATGGCCCGCCGCAACGCATCGCCTTGATGCCCCATCGCAACGCACCGCCGCAACGCGTCGCCCTGACGCCCCATTGCAATGCACCGCTGCAACGCATCGCCACGACGCGCGACGCGCTGATAAGCGTCGCTGCAATGCTTCACCCTGCAACAACGCGTCGCCACGACGCCCCATTGCAACGTGTCACTATGACGCCTCGCCGTGAAGCCACGCCTTGACGCCCCGCCACAATGCGACATCCCGCGACAGCGCGTCGTTGCAACGGTATGCGACAACGCGCCCCCGCAACACGTCGTTATATTGTGCCGCCCCACCACGACACGCTTCCGCAACACTTCGTCGCAACGCTCCATCGCAACGCGTCGCCGCAACACATCACACCGTGACACACCGCTGCACTGCGACACGACCCGCCGCAAAGCTTCGCCTTGACACCCCACCGCAACGTTCCGCCACAACACGCCACCGACATACGTCGCTGCGTTGTGTCGCTACGACACGCCGCCGCAATGCTCTGTTGCGACGCGCCATCGCGTCGCCCCGCCGCGGCGCTTCGTCGCAATGCCCCGTCGCGAGGCTTAGTCGCAATGCCCCATCGTGAGGCTTTGTCGCCACGCTCCACCGCAAAGCACCACCGCAACACGTCGTTGTGTTGTGCCGCTACGACGCGCCGCCGTGACACGCTGCCACGACGTTTCGTCGCACACTCCACCGCGACGCCTCGCCGCAACGCACAGCCACAACGCCCCGTTGCAACTCTCCGCCACAACGCTTGTGGTAACTCTACCACTCTCCTTTGGGCCTATTTATAGGCTCAAAAAATTCTTTAGCCATTAAATGCTTTTAAAAAAACAGCTTTTTATTAAAAAATGGTTGTTTATTAAAAAAAAAGAGCTTTTTATTAAAGAAAAAACTGTTATTTATTAAAAAAAATGGTTCTTCATAAAAAAAACGGTTGTTATTAAAAAAAAAAACTCTGCATTAATGAAAATTGTTATTTATTAAAAAAGAAAACGGCTCTTCTTTAAACAATAAAAAAGGAAAATAGTTGTTTATTAAAAATAAAATTAAAAAAATGACTTTTCATTAAAAAAAAATTTTTTTTTATTAAAAAAAAAACGGCTGTTTATTTATATATATAAAAAAATTGTTGTTTATTAAACAAAACAGTTGTTTATTAAAAAAAAAATTAAAAATAATAATACAACAGCTCATTTAAAAAAAAAATTACTATTTATTTTCAGTTTTTCTGGCAACTGTTTTGGATTTCGGGCCAAGTAAAAATTTTAATGTCATGGGAGGGATTTGAACCTCCAACATGAAAGGAAGAATAACCAACTGAACTAAAAACACTCTTCTTTATATATAAATGTTTATTTTATTCTTATCTATAAACAAAGTTTAAGAATGTTACTTTTATGCAACGAAATATAGCTCTGAATCTAAATATTTTCGGGCTATAAAAATGATCTCACCCTAAAATAGAGGGGCAAATGATACGGCTACAATAAATTTTTATTATCAAGCACAAATCTTGATGCACGACACGAATGTCGGTGCAATCTTTTAGCAAGAAACGTTCAAATATTGATGAAAAGTCATACAGAGCTCCGATTTCAAAGAAACTTATAGTCAAGCTGGCCAAGCGATGAAACAGATCCAATAATATCAAAACTAGTCCAATCCGAGTCAAATCAAGCCCGGATCAAGTCATTAAACCACTTTTATAAGCTTTTCAGACACATTGGAAGGTCAAATGGATGTCAACACTAGAAAGCCCATACTCGAATCGAGCATTTCGGCAAGACGAATCCAACGAGCCCAAGATCACTCAATTCCGACATCGTTAAGGTCATCAAATGATTCTTAAACGCCGTCTCATCGAGGGGAGCTCTCTGAACCGTCCAATCAAAATGACTGCATTAATTGCACCCAGAACCCTATAAATAGACCCCAACTCTCACATGAGAGGGAGGCCTAGAGAGATAGAGCCTGAGGCCTTGACAAGAAGCTGCAGCTTAGCACCACTGCCGACCGTCGTCGACCACCGTCGACCGCCGTCGACCACCGCCGACCGCCGTCGACCTCCAACATCTCCAACCTCCGTCACCGTCAACCTCCGTCACCGTCGACCACCGCCTACCGTCGTCGACTATCGCTGACCTTCGTCGACCTCCATCAATTATCGTCAAACACTATCAACTAGACGCTGTCAATCAACACTGTAATATGAAGAATATAATCATCATTTCTTGTCTGTGGGACAAGAGATTTCTGTAATCATCAATCAATAGTAGATTTTCGCAATTGGGCCAGACCCCGTGGTTTTTTCCCTTTACGGGTTTTCCACGTAAAAACTTCTGGTGTCGTTACTGGTTTTTTTATCTTTCACCTAATTGTGTGCTGAAATCTCGTGCAACACTAAGACAATAATCCATTACTCTACCGCCGCGAATTTTTTAGCACGCATCAATGAATGTTAAAGCCATCTAATTCATATCTAATATAATTTATCAACATTTTCTTGGAAAAATAATGCATCCTTTGTAAAATATGATTAGTAATAATAGAATTGTTTCCATTCAGATATAACTCATAAAATTTTTTATTTCATAGACTACTTCAAATTAAACGCATGCTAGAAAATTTACGATTGTAAAGTAATAGATTAACATCTTACGGTCATAGCAATATATGAAATCTAGCACATATACACAAAGAGACAATAAGAATATTTACAAGGAAAAATCTAGAAAGGGAAAAGAAAATAGGGCTATCCCAATCAAAATGATTTACTATAAGTTTGTGAGTATAAATATGAACCCTTATCCCTCAATTGAAAAAGAGTTACGAGATTTCTCCAAGTAAAATGTTTGTACGCAGATGTTTAAGATACTACATTACTCCGTAGTGCAAAGTATGTTATTACTTCATAATATGCTTCATTACATGTAGGTCATTGTTCTGTAATGAGGGCACGACCAATAGTAGTCGATAGCGGCTGACAGGTGGTAGTTGACGATTGTTGGCAACTATAGTGGAAAGAAGTGATCATCGGATCTTCAGTCCAGATAGCTTTAGAAATTGTCTCATTTCTCCTCCGCCAGGTCCAGGTTTAGCTCTGTTTTCATGAAGGGAGTGGGGCTCCCTTTATAGATTTTGGAAGTGAGTCCTTCATAAATACTACATGAATTCAGGTTACACTTTCCTTGATCACATGATATTTTATAGACATTTATGTATCTTCATGAAATTAAAATTGAGTGATTTTAGGTTTGTTGGATTTTTCTCATCAATATGCTCGGTTTAACTATAATTTGGTCGAATTTGGAGTTCGTTTGACCTTTTAATTAATCACACAAAGTCTTCAAAATGGTTTAAAGGTTTGATGTGTTTGAGTTGGCTCAGATTAGATCAATTTTGGTATCATTAAGTTTCTCGTCCAGCCAATCAGTTTTGACTATAAGTTTCGATGTTCTGGATGTTTTTTTTCATTTGAATCGAAATATTTCTTAATCAAAAAAATTTTTTAATATTAATGCCAAGTGCGTCTTAATGCCTGCTAAACGATAAATTTGTTGATGACACACCAAAACTATAAATGTTTTTATAACGCACGAAAATTTTTACTATTCAAATTTTATTATTAGGGTATTTTCATAACAAACAATTCTTATGTATTTTATTACTACTGAATATTATATTTTAATAGTATTATTTTTCAATATATATATGTATATATATATCAAAAATGTTTTTAATTATCCAATGAGTTGCTAGCCACAGCGCGTGTGCATACTGACGGCGCCGCCATATAACAATCCGGGGCCTACTTCACAGTTGGCGCCATTTGAAAATGAGAAACAACAAAATTCGAAGTAATTTATTGGATATTTCGATGCTGAAAACACCAATGGTGGGGGCGCCGGCAATCTTCCAGTCGGCAGTTGAAAGAGGAAGCGGGAAGGATGGTCGTGCGGGAATGGAAAAACGATAGCTTTCTTTGAGAAACTAATGAAGCAACTGATCGAACGTCAAGAAGCAATGCAGCAAAGATTCTTAGATACGATCGAGAAGCCTGAGCAGGATCCAATGGCGAGGGAGGCGGCGTGGAAACGCCAGGAGATTGCTCGGCTTTACCGCGAGTATGAGCTTATGGTGCAAGGGTGCACCGTTATCTCCTTTTTACAGAAGTTCAACGGCAGCATACCTACTCCGGCGACAGAGCGACTGCTAGAGGACAGTGAATTGGAAGACAAAGGGGGAGAAGGAAGAGAGGAGGAGGTAACGTTCCATGGCGGAAAAGGTTAATTGGGCTTTGGAGGTGAAGTTGAAGGGGAAGAAGTGGAGGGGGAACATATAGAAAGCATTTCGGTCAACTTGGACAATAAATATTACGTCAGGACTCCGGACGCAAGTGCGGCGCCACGTTTCAAGTGCGCCCCACCGTCATACACTAATTAGTCAGAGTTATGACGATGAAACCCACTTGACTTGTGGCGCCCCATCATTATTGCCGGATGCATCGAAGTCCTGATGCAATATTTTCCCAACTTGGAAGCATTAGTGAAGGGGTGGACTGACTGGCTAAAGGAGTGGCGTCATTAGTAACTTTCATCCATAAATTTATTTATTTTTGAATTTTTATAGATAAATAATATTATTCAAGAGGCTCAGTATGTAAAAACTCCATTGATTATATGTTAGAAGAAAAGCCCGGCGCTTAAGATGTGCCTCAGGCACTGTTATTTAAACCGCTTCTTTGGTGGTTCAAACCGCGCTCTCGCGGGCCAGCCGTGGACCTCGACGGGGCAGCGGAGACCAGATTCTGGAAGATGAGGCAGCGAGCAGTTGACACGTGTTCGTTCGACTGCCGCTAACATTTGACCACTTGCTGGCCTGGTGGTTGAACGGACCCTCGCACGCGGCGGCGGCGAAACGAATCTCGTGGTTGGGCTTCTTTTGGCGGCGGGTAGGAAGTTAGTTGATCAGACCAAACTCTTTTCATTTATCAGAGAAAACTTGTTCTTCCAATTAATATTAGTAGAAATAAATCAAAAATTTTGAAATATATATATAATTCAGACGCATATTTATATATCAATCAATCTCCGACTGCAAAATTTTTTCCGTAGGAGTACGGATGCAGTTCTGTATGTGGACCAGTAATATGCGGTCATGTGCGCTATAATAGACTCATCTCATAAAATATTAAAAAAATAACTTTTTTGACGGGAGTTATTGAAGTGGAACCACAGAGGTTAGATGAAGGTTATTACAGTTATTAAAGTGATACCACAGAGGTTATTCAGAGATATTACAGGGAGTTATTGAAGTGAAATTGCGACGTTATTAGAGTTAATACCCCAATAACACCGAAATAATACCCCAATAACCCTCATATAACACCGAATTGATAGAATTGAACTAATTTAAAGTTAAGGTATGTTCAAATAGCTTAGCATATTCTTGAAGTTGATGATTCAAATCAAATCTATCAAATTCGATGTTCTTTCGGGGTTTTTGGAGTATTATTTGAGTGGTATTGGGGTTTAACTTGCAATACCTGATAATAATCATCGCATGACAGCTATTCAAATAGCATATCGCGGTTCCACTTAATAACTCTGATGAAAAAAATTATTTTTTTAATATTTTATGAGATGAGTCCAATATAACACACGTGACGACATATCACTAGAATCCACATGCGTAAACTACGCGCATTCCGTATAGAAAAATTTTTACTCACTACCCGCCATATAATTCTTCATATGTACAAAACCTAAACCAAAATCTTAATATTTACCTTTATAATACTTGAATATCAACATTTTATCAAAATATATTCATGAAAGTGTGCTTTTCACTTCAAAGAAAAAATGATATTTTTAAGGCGATATTATAAATTCAGGTGTTATATAAATAAACATCAACTTTTAGATGCTAAATTTACAAATAGATAAGAATTCCATACTATGTAAATCATCCTTATTTTAATTAATTCAACGCCCCTTTCCACAAATTTAAAATAATAATAATAATAATAATAATAATAATAAACTAAGAAAAAATAGGAATCACAAAAGTATTATATTTATTGTAAAACTAAAAACATACTCCAGCAACTCAAGTTTGAATCACTTCACAGATTCAACTTAAATCTTATTTCCACATAAATAATTTTAAAAAAAAAAGCTGACAAAACTCAACACCTATATCACCTGAACATGATATTTGTGAAATATATATATATATAAAAAAAAAATCTAGAATTTTATACTGCATTATTTACAGAGAATGAACAGAAGAGCATCAGTTTATCACAAAATGGTACTTGGACTCCACATAGCCCTCAGCTTCCCAAAGAAAGGATCCAAACGCAACAGCCTCCAAGACAAGCATTGTAAGCCCAGAGAAGGAGATTCCCACTAACTCATCATTTGAAGTATCCAAAGTTCCATCTTCTGCTATCTTTATATCAGGTCTGCCAAACAGTGACTGCGTTTGCTTCTCAATCAATGAAACCGCTTCATGTGATCGAATGGTTGCGTATCTCTGCAATGTGTCCCCATCCAAGCACATGACATAAGACCTCAATTTATATGACTTTTCATCTAGCTCGCCGTCGAAGTCTTCGTCTGGGGAAAGCAGCACCAAAGAGTCCATGTCCCAGAGAGGGTTTGGTTTCAAGCCGTCGAGGATTCGTTGATCGGGAATCCTTTTGGGGAGGGTGTTCATGGTTCGTTCGAGCTGGTATCTCTCATCCACTCTCTTGAGGAAGTAGCCATACATGATTGAGGCGGCGTAGAGCTTTCCAAGCTTTAGTTTACTGATCCGCACGATGGTGTTCGGAGAGCCGATGAGTCTTTCACCAAGGATTAGGGTGAGGTGGCCTTGGATCATCTCCATGGCATCTGGCGAGTGGATGGCTTCGAGCTTCTGTTCTTGGTTAGGCCAGAAGTCCACCTGACCAGTTGGACGAGTAGTTGGAGAAAGTTTAGGGATCATCAGGATGTCATTCTCCAGGAATTTCTGGACAATAAAACAGTAGATTATCTCTTCCAGAGACTTCTGCCTGTCCTTTTCCCTCACTTCTGCGATTCTCCTTTGGGATTTAAACGATTTAAATTGTAAGACGTAGGTTAAGTATAATTATGGTAGCAGATTGTATGGAAACAAGTTATAAATTATTGGCAGTTATCCTAGAAGAAGCCGCAATTGTTTAAAAGCATGTACATGAGTTATTCTGAACAATCCTTCAATGAGATAATACCGATCACTGATTTATGAAATATTTACACCTTTATGAGAAAATATACAAAGAAGGGCTAACAAAGCTTTGAAGGAACATAACATTAAATTTATATAATAATGGTTAGGGTATATATGGAATTTTGTGAAAGAGGAAATAAAAGATAATTTCTAGTGGGATAAAGATTGTATTTACATATGTATACTTGAATTTAAGAAGAAATGTTTGTGTAGCAAACTACAGTAAAAATGTTTTCCATACTTAATGGTAAAAATGTTCTTCATACTTAGTGGTCTATATGTCAATTTTACTTTAGTCTAGAGCATTGTATTCATTAATACACACAGAACCTTTCCTGTAACAGCCTTAAAGATGTTTGCCAGTAGAATCATCTTTCTCCCTTCTATGTTCATCCAACCTCATATATTTCATTAAAAGAAACTTGTATACCAAAGAAAATTCGAAGGCAAGTAGATATTAAGATATATTAGCTTCTAAAACTTATTAATGCAGACCTAGGTTGAGATTCCAACAACAAAAAAGCCTTAATCCCACTAAGTGGGGTCAGCAACATTTAATTTGAGCAATTATCAGTATATTCTGATGCAAGGCTAACAAACACACTTCATTCATTCAAAACAATAATATAAAAATCATCAAAATCTAAAACTCCAATTTTTGAAAATAAATAGAGAAAACTACAATGATTATCCAAAAATAGAAACCAAAACATAAAGCTTGGCAATATCTCAATCATGGCACAAACCATCATAATCTATTTCAATAAATCATAAAACAAAATAGAAATCACCAAATGGAAAATACAAACCTCTTGTTGGTTTATGTAGAAATGTCTCCTAAAAATTGTCAACAACACTTAAAAATGCACTAAAGAATCCACATCAAACAACACAGACAGGAATTGAGAGAATAAAAAATTTTCAACTATTAAATGAACTTTATATTCCTAGATAATCCTATTTATAATCCACAAAAAGCAAAAAATTTAAAAAATCATAATCATCCTTGATGTAGCCTGAAGTTATAAATTTCAATTCAATCAACAAACAAAAAAAAAAAAATCGCAAGAACGCACGATCAGAGTTCCTTTGAATTCAAGTCTACAATAGCTTAGCAAGATTTTAAGATACAATAAACATCGCAACAAGAAAGAAACTAATGTAGAAGAAGGAAAGCTACACAAAGAACAGCAACTATCACAGTAGATCACAAGAAATTCGTACTTATAGCTCAAGTTGGGGTCAAAAGAATCCATCATAGCTAATTGTCCTAAAATAGAAGAACAAGTGAACTTCCCTTAAAGTCTATGTAAACCGTCAGCCAATATCTTAACACTAGATATGGCTAGTTGAATGGATGCAGAGCATAGTTGAGTTATGAGAATCAATATTTTATCTACCAGAGCTACCTTGTATAGCTGTGGGTGTGACTCGACATGAAAATTTATATATTCAATTCTAGACTAAGCAATATCACTCAAGTAAGTTTCACTATTGACGACGAGGTTACAAAGCATTTCATGATGCTTAAATTATGTCTGAAAGATAGCTCTTTTCCAATTAACTCGGCCTTGGGTGTGGCGCTGATGCATCACAAAATTCTCAATCAAAGAAATTTGAGAGCCACTAACCTCCTCATCAAATTCATAAACAATATTTACTGTGCCATTCTAATTATCTTCCTCTTCAATATTAATTGCAAATTGTACTAGGACATTTACTCATAAAGTGACCAATGACATTAAAAACAAGCTTTAAGAGAAATTTGAGAGCCAAATGCAATGATTATAAGTTCTTCCTTTGAATAGTTGCTAACTTAGCATTATGCCTCATAGGTTTTCTCTTGATACCGGTCCAAAAAAAATAAAAAATAAAAACAGAGAGAGAGAAGTCACACATAAACGGTTATTTATTATTATTATCTTTTTTAACAATGGCTTTTCGAGTGTTTAGCTGATCTTTAGTTTAGTATGGTATAGAAATATCCAATATACTATAGCATAGTATAATATAACATATGAGAAAATGTCTAAAATAGTCTCCCAACCATTCATATATAGTCAGTTTAATCTTAAAGTATCACATTTCTTTAACTTAATCTTTCAACTATACAAAATTGATCATAAATGATCTGTCATGTAAAAATTGATGTATATTAGGATATAAAAATTGATCAAATTTGGGACTAAATTGCACACATAAAATTGGTTTAAGACTATTTGGGCTTTATCCCAGTTCTATAGTATTTAGTAGTATTGTATGATATAATATAGTGCAATATAGAATAATATACTAAAGTAGCGTACAGCATAGCATGGTAAAATATAATGTACAATTATATAATATAATATAGCATACCACATTATAGCAATGATGGAATATTATATAATATAGGATAGTGTAGTCTGAAATAGCACAGTAGGGTACTGTTTAGAATAGGAAGAAGTTCTTTCAGAACCAGTTGTCAAGAGCTTCACGCAATCACGCGGAATTGACTACCAGGAAACATTTAAACCTATTGACAAACTTAATATGATTAAACTCTCTCTTACAATAAATCAAAATCGGCCCTTATACCAACTTAATGTCAAAAACGTCTTCTTGAATGACAACCATAACAATGTCTACATGAATATATCTCTAACCTAGAAAATTGATCAAACAACTGGTTGGTTTGCAAGTTGAAAAAATTCTTATATGACTTAAAGTAATCTCCTAGTACTTTGTTTGACATGTTTGCTAAAACCTAAATAACAAACGGATACCCTCAGTGTCGAGCTGATCACACATTATTTGTTAAATCCAATCTTAGAGGCAATTGTTATTCGTATAATATATGTAGATATAATGTTGACCAGCGATGATTCAAAGAAGATTATCAAACTAAAAAGGATAATTGCAATAGAATATGAGATCAAAGACCTCAGGACTCTCGCATATGATTTGGGAATGGTGGTGGTTCGGTCTAAGAAGGGAATTATCATATATCCCAAGTACAACTCAGACCTATTGAGTAAAACTAGCATGCTTGGGTGTAAACCTGTTGACACACCTATGAATTCTAACAAAATGCTAATATGATTTGGGAATGGTGGTGGATCGGTCTAAGAAGGGAATTATCATATATCCCAAGTACAACTTAGACCGATTGAGTGAAACTAGCATGCTTGGGTGTAAACCTGTTGACACACCTATGAATTCTAACAAAATGCTAAACATAAGTGAAAAAAGCAACCAATTGATAAAAAAAGATATCAAAGACTTATGGGCAAGCTACTTTACATATCACACATAAGACTTGATATTGCATACTCAGTCAGTGTATTAAGTCAGCATATGAATAATCCAAATAAGGATCATTTGAAATCAATGAACAAAATCTCGAGATACTTAAAGATAACACTTAGATGTGGTTTGCTCTTCAAAGGAACTAAAAATTGTGCTATTTAGATTTATATAGATGCTAATTGGCAGGAGAGATAACTGAAAGAAAATCAACCACTGAATATAATTCATACATCGGGGCAAACTCATCACATGAAGAAGCAAACACCAAGCTATTCTTTCTCAAAGTAGTGTAGAATCTTAATACCATGCTCTTGCACTAGCAATGTGTGATGTGAATTAAATTGTTATTAAGGGAATTTAAGATTGAGATGACATACACAATTAAGACGTTTGGTGATAGCCAAATAACTATTAGTATAGTCAAAAATTTTGTGCATCATGACAGTATAAAACAGACCGATAACACTTCATCTCAGAAAATATCAGCAAAGGAATTGTTTAACTCGGTTATACTCACACAACTTCTGATTGTTGATATTCTCACCAAAGCACTACCAAGGGTTAGTCATGATGAATTGAATCCAAACTTATTTTTTACGATATATACAACCCAGCTCGAGGGATAGTGTAAGTGAATGCAAATCTGCATCAGGAAAGAGTTTATTTCTTCCTCTCAGAATATATTCCACTAATAGTGTTTCCTTTTATTTATATTTCATATTATTTTTTTCTTCCTATTTGGAGGGATTCTTATTTTATTTTCCATCATTATTACATACATGTAGTAACGTGAAATGCACTAGAAATAATGAGAAATTAAATTCTTCCCAGAAATCTACACTTGCCTCAGTCTCAAGCAAGGCCAGCAGATCCACTTTTTTTCCTAATTGCCAATGAGTTAAAACTACGCCATTAATATTTAAGCTATGAACATGACATTGTAAATAAAACCTATTTCATTAGTTTAAAGTTCAACCACGCAATTTATGTCAGAATAGTTTGAAAAAAGTAAAGATGATTCCATATTTTAACAAAAATAAATATTTGAGTGCATAGTTATTATTTTAGGCAAAGCATTTGTTCAAAACACTGACCCTAAGGGATCAAACACTATATAGTTCTAATAGTTAAAAAATTCAATACAATAAGAAGGCCAAAAGTTTATAACATAGAATAAAAAGACCATAAATCTATAAAATACACTAGTATGATTGCTCATGATGATGGCGATTGTAAATCATGAATCACCAACAACACATTTAAATTGACATTTAAGAAAGATGATGAGAGCAAAACACTTCCCCGATAATAATCTTTCATAAGAATATATTTATATTTATAACAAAATAAAGATGTCTCAATCACTTTTATCTAATTTTCTATCTTTTTAGCGTACCCGATATTATTAAAGGTAGCACCAATTTGGCATGCACATTAAAAGGAGGTGGTTGCCTTAATTGGTTAAGGTCATCCCCATCCTCAAATACAATATAACAGTCACCATCATCAGTTTGCTTAGGAAATACCAAAACCTCATCATAGCTTGTGATAGGAACCTCAATTTCCTAATAATGATTTAATGTCTCCTAGATAGGCATATTTTGCAACGAGAATAGGCATAACTCACTCTAAGTAAACATATCTTCAAGATTTTAAGACAACTTATAATCAAGAAAGTCTATAGTTATATCTACCAAGTTAATAATGTTGTCTAATAAAGGAAGAATTAAGAGAGTTACTTCCACGGGGCAATTACGGTTTCAAATAAATCCCAGAAACGAACAAGTTTTGGCCAATCAATAGAATAATAGGATTGGTTAGAGAATACTAATATAGCCCATATTACAACATAGCAATCTAAGAATATTTACTTATTTAAGTAAAAGTTTAGTATGCAGTCTTATGAGTCTTAAAAGCTATTCTCCGTGTAATCTTCTCCTAAGAATGGTCTACTTAGTCGCTTCTAAAATCCCTTAATTGCATCTTGCTACCTTTCTCCTTAACCTCTAGGGTATGATGATTTTTAGGAGAGAAAGGGGATTGTGGGCTTGAAGTGAGAAAGAAAGAGAAAGAGAAGGCAAGAAAAAGCGAGAAGGAAAGAGAAAGAGAAAGCAAGAAGATGAGAGAGAGAGAGAGGAAAGGAAAGGTGGCTAGCTAGATAGAGTGCTAGAGGGGATGGCTATATTAAAAGGAAGAGAAAATCCTATTATATATGTATAGGTTAAATAATAATAATGCAATATAATTCTTAATTCAAATACTAAATTCCAAAAAGCAAATCACAATGCAAGGAAACAAATTTGAACTTATCTAGATTCCTGGTAAGTGATTGATAAGGGATTGCTTCTATCACAAAAATAATCACCGTCATCAGATTTTTGGTAGCTCACTCTATCCTTTGCATTCTAACAAAACTTGAATTGTAAAGAGATAACCATGCTTAAACAACCCATTTGTGCTTCGAGTTCAATTTTTATGGTTGTCCTCTATCTTTAAAATGTTCTCCAAGCTTCTAAAGATATAAAACTTCTAAAGATATAAAAAAAGCTGCATCCCCGTTACAAGAAGGTATATGTTTTGTTGATATCAATTTATACGAAGATCATTACTTTATTACATTTATCCCAAGGAAGAAATATCATTTGAATTTTTTCCAAGATTTCCCTTCCTTAGCATTCATCCCAGAAAACAAGCCTACAGTAAAATCAGCCACTTCTACGTAAACCAAGCCTAAACCAAAACAGCCGTCCTCTCGGCTATTATACCATTACAAGTTTACTCAAGATGCAAGGCATCTCAATTTACACAAGTCCACTCAAACCTGTCGCAAAATCAACACAAGGTACAAGAGCTTCCACTAAACATCCCTTACACTTATTCTTATCGTACAAAATTCTCATAGTCACCAATCCTTCTTTACTGGCTTTTATAGTATTTAAATCCTTAAAATAGTCTCAAAAAACTTTAAAAAATATGGATCAGAATAATGTCGCAAGAAAAAATTGGAAGCACTTTAAAAGAATAATCAATACGTCATCCATGTACAATTACTAAAAATTATTATGAAGCAATAATAGTTTGTCTGACAATTCGTGTACCTACAATCTAACATGAACTTGTCAAACCTCTTATACCACTGTGTTGGGCCCTATTCAAACCATAAAGGCTCTTCTCCAACCTGCAGATCATGTCTTCTTTCCCTGGAACATCATAATCCTGGGGTTACACCATATAGGCATATACAGTTCCTCTTCCAAATAAATATGTAAGAAGATTATTTTAATATATATCTGCTCTAGATATAGATCTTCCTCTACTACAAAGCTCAGCACAACTCTGACATTTGTTATCTTCACTACAAGAGAAATAATCTCTTGAACTAAAAACCCTTGACAATAAGTCTTACCTTGTAGCACATGTTACCATCTAATTCTTCTTTCGGCCTGTATACCCACTTGTTATGCAGTGTTATTTTTTACCATATGGTGATTTTGCCAAATTCAAAGTTCAATCTGACCTCAAAAACTGCAGCTCGTCATCCATGGCAAACTCCTACTCATTCAAATCTTCAACTTGAGTGACATCCTCTTAGCACTCTGGTTCACCACTATAAGTTAATAAAATAAAGTATAATGAAAAAGAATACCTCTATATTGATCGTGTCACCAACTGGACCTCCTAACTTTAGTAGCAGGCGTGTCTGAGGAACTTCACGTGCTTCATTAGATTTAGCATATTTCCTTTCTTGATCTCCTTGACCACTATTGTCTTCTATCTTAACATATTTAGATGACTCTTCAAAAGTAGCTGCCAGACAATCCTAAGTTCTGATGTTGTCCTTGTACATCTCCATTTCATGCATATCACATCACTGCTACTGATAAAGCTCTGGCTCTAATAATCCTAATTTTTTTACTCAAATCCATCTGAGTCACATCTAATTAAAGTACACTTGACATATTTTGAGACAAGTTTACTTTTATATCCTGCATCAACATGAACATATGTTGAACAATCAAATACCTTAAAGTGATATAGATTTACCTCATTGTAACGCTGAACTTCTTCATGTAAGCATTCATTTAAAGATATTGACAGATCACGATTTATCACATAAATTGCAGTTTACATTTTTTGCCTATAATTGTGTTGGCAAGTCTGCATGCCACCTTATACTCTTGGCATGCTCTGTAATAATTCTATTCATGCGCTGAGCCAAATCATTTTGTTGTGGTGTCCTTGGAACATAATTTATGTCTAATCCCTTTTGAATCACAATAACTATTGAATATCTAATCAAGATAAGTGTCCCGATTATTTAATCTGAGATATTTCAACCTTAAGTTTGTCTCATTTTCTACCACGCTCTTGCACTTCTTAAAAACACCATGTACATTAGATTTATGTTTTAAGAAGTAAACTTATACATTTCTAGTGTGATCATTTATAAAAGTGACAAAATAGTGAGAAACTCCAATGGACTGAACTGGAGTAGGGCTCCATACATCAGTATGCACTAACTTCAACTTCTTGAATTTCACCATTAACCCACTTTTGGATAAAGAAACTTTCTTTTGCTTGTCATATACATTGTCTTCACAAAATCTAAATCTATATAGATTTAAAACCGTGAAGTTTGTCTTTAAATAAAGGACTTTATTTTTCTCACTCATATGACCAAGTTTGTGGTGTCAAAAATAAACATCAACCTTGTTCAAGCCACATCATTGAGTCAACAATCTCAGTGAACAGGTAATAAGTGTCTTCAAAGCTGTCCTAAGCCATCACCTTTCATGAATCACCTGTGAAAATAGTTGTGTACCCTGACCTTGCAAGCTAGCTCACCAAGCTCAAGTTTCTCTTTAATCTTGAAATATGTTTAACTCCATTGAGCCTTCAGAGTGTTCCATTTGGAAACTTGATATCATCACCTTTCCTACAATACTGTAGGTCTTGTTATCTGTCAAATAAACTTTTTTTTAGATCACTTTTAGTATATAGTTTTTAAACACCTCCTTATTAGGGCATGCACAAAAGAAGCACTGTCGACCTCATTTTTAGTGAGATCTTGACTTCTTTCTCTTAGACCCTAGGATCTAGCTTTAGGAGTTCCTTACTGACCATTAAAGTGGACTAGTAATATAGCCCACCTCTCATAGAATTTTGAGCCACTTCTTGACTCATTTTTGTGAGACCTCGCATGAGTAGTCCCAAACACTCGACTCTTTGTTGCAAGGGCTAAGGACTAACATGTAGATGTTCCGAAAATGAGATCCCATAAGAGCAGACGGCTTTAGGTGAACCCTTAATGGCTCGAACTCGCGCACACCACAATTCAACACTTTTTTAGCCCGACCATCGGCGAACTTGTCCGAACGACCCCAGATGACGAAACGAACCACACGGATGCGTCCGGGACGTCGAATTTAGCTAGGAAGGACACCATATTGTTATCGTTCCGCACGCGCGCAAGCTGCACGAAAATCAATGCGTATTAAATTTAATTAAAAGAAACTGGTTTTGGCTTAACCTGAGTTCAATTCAGACTGAACACGGCCTAATTGTGTCAAGTCGAGCTGATAACCCAAGTGCAATTTGAAATTCGAAATTTTAAAATTAGCTACCCAAAGTTCTTTTAATTAAATTTAATTTGCTCTTATTACATTCCAACTGAGCCTGCTGAATTAATGGAAATCATTTAATCTCCCGCCTACGACCTGTAACGGATACTTTGGCTATACAATTCGAGATCTCCTTCTCCCTGGGATTTGGTCTCCTAGCTGGCTCGCCTGCTCTCTCTCGCCAAATTCCACCTCCTGCGTCGAAGAAATCATTCGGCCCTTCCTCTGCAAACCGAGCCCGCGCGAGACTCTCAGCCGCTCGAGCGCCCTTACTCCTCTGCCCCGCTCGAACCCCGCTCGCTCTCCTCCTCTCTGCACCGCAGACCGAAGGGCTCACCTGCTTCGCCGCCTCCTTCCTCCTCTGCACTGAGACTGCTCGATCCTGACTGCTCCCGCTCTCCTGCTCTTCCCCGCTCGCCCCAACTCGCTCGCCCGAGAACCCTCACTCGGCTCGCATCTCTCAGACGCCGAACCGAAGCACTCGCCTGCTCCTCCTTCCCGCGCCAAACAGCCTCTCGTCTCCCTTCGCCAAACAGTCGCTGGCCCTTTTCGTGCTCGCCTCTTCCTCTCGATCCTGCTCCCGCTCGCCCATACCTGCTCGGTTCTGCCTGCTCCTGTCGATCCCGCCTCCTTCCTCTGGACACCAGAGGTTCGCTCAGCTCTTCTGCCCCCCTCGACGGAAGCACTCGCCTTCCTTTTCCGCCAGGAGTCGAGATCCCTTCTCCTCTCTCCCTTGCGACTGGATCGAGACTCCTCTTCCCCACGCAGAAGAAGCACCGCAACTCACCTGTTCGGCCCTCTGCACGTGCAGCAAACTTCCTGGTTT